>CM065384.1:7327500-7677500 GCA_033060915.1 Euryodendron excelsum | reverse complement strand
ACCAAAACCAAATCATAATCTTGTTCGGAAAGTATTTCCTGTCTTCCACCCAAGACCAAGTCTATTCTCCCGTTTTGTAATAAAAGTACCCTAAACTGTATACATGATCAGTCTTGAGAATTGGCTGAAAAAAGTTTGCATGATGATGCTGATGTTGATGATGATAAAACTTTATACATTCCTAACATTGTAGGTAATAACAAATAGGGTAAGAGGTAATTTGGCTTTTTGGTTGATTGGAGGCTACATATTAAAACTGCCACACCACCATTTTAGCTGTAGTTTGTATCTCGTGGAACCTCGTAATCATAGACAAAAACTTTGAGTAGGGCTCTTGGTCTCGAATTCAAAACAAAGAACATTCGAAAGAGAAAATTTCCAAAAGTTTGACAGCTTCTCTATGGAGCAAGAGGTTAAAAACACCAAGAATGTGTTCGTATTTTAGGGGTTTAAGTAGAGCAAGAGGATAATTTCTGTGGAAGTTCAAAAATTAGTACATTCGAGAACATCAAGGAGTATGTCACGTACTAGTCAAAAGAATGTTGATTCAAATGAGCTTGCTATGCTCACAATAGTTTTATTAAGGCTGGTAAAATACGAAAAAACATGAGCAAGCATGAGTAGAGGTTCTGAGATCAGGCAGAGAAATGCATAAACTGAGGCGGCAAAGCTCCAATACTATTTTGGTGGAAAAAAGTGACGGTCCACTTTTCACGAGAGTGCATACAGATTAAGTTGGAATTTTTTTTTCTTTTCCAAGCTGTATGATTTAACAGCATTTTTGGATTAAGTAATGATGTACTTCAGGATTCTCATTATTACATATATTTTTGTTAGTTTCCTTAGTTGTAAGATAACATCTTCCAGAGGTAGGTGCTTGTAAGCTACTTGCAAGTAGTATGTAGTTGAGGTGACTACTTGTAAGAGTAGCAAGTAGTATGTAGTTGAGGTGACTACTTGTAAGCAACTTGTCACCTACTTAGCAGCAGCAGCTTATAGGATACATGTATAGCATGTAGAGTAATATGTCACTTGTTAGTAATTGAATTATTCGATGTATGTCATGTATGCCATGTGTCAGTAACTTGTTATGGAGTGACTGCACATTTGCCACTTGTTGCCATCTTTTTATTTTGTAACTTTTTGTATTCTTAGGTCCCTAGTAACCTATAAATAAGCTTGTAATATTTGTTTTGAAAACCCGCGCAGATGGCCTAGTTGTTAGATTTGGAACGAGCCATAAACTCGGATATCTTAGGTTCGATTCTCATGGGTATCATACACAGAGGCTTAATTGATACACGCAGTTTGCATGTGATTGTATCCGGCGCTTACCTATCGACCTTGTACTCAATGAAAGGTTGGGTTGGTGGGTTTCTTCGTCATCAAAAATATATAGAGGTTGGTTTTTGTGTATTTGAAATCTCAGACTCCTGTATTTTATCATAACCTTATTTTGCCACTTCTTACGGCTCAGTTTTAAACCCCAGTATTAGTGGAATTTGAGACTTGTTGGAATTTGCACAACCCCAAACCTAAAATCTGATTTTTGCGTAGTTCGGCCTTAACCTGAGTGTTATTCAAATCCACCTCAATTATAACTGTTGAAACATCCAACTAACTACATCCATTTTGGTATTAGAGCTACCTAAGACACTTATTTTGCTTTACAATTGTCTTCATCATCATGGTTATCAACAGAGAACATGAAAGATCCAATCCTGTGGTGAGATCAAAAATTTTGAACACGTGATGACCTAAAAAATATGATTGAAGAGAAAGGAAAAGAAAACAACAATCATCGGGAGGATATGGCGGGGTCACTCTTCTAAAGAGAAGATTTCTTAAATGTTATGAAAAGGCTTACAATAGATAACAAAGTGACATAGACAAGATAATGATCATTATTAATGTAGTTGTTGAGAAAGGTACAAAAATGAGCATACCAATCTCCAGGATGTCAAAATTACAAAATACAGATGACACTCATGTTTGTTTCCCAAACAAACCTACTGAAATTCTGGAATTGGTAGTTACCCCAAGCCGATTTCATTATTCAAGAAGAATTTAGCCATTCATATGCAAGGATAACTTCATCAACATTATCATTTTCGCTTCTCCCAAAGATGATGAAACCAAGTGAACGTCACCTAACTTAAACTCCGACAACACGTGACCAAAGATTCAAAATCCTCTTGCTCCTCCGCTAGAAACTCAAGCTTGAGTTTTCCACAACGTGGGCAGAATTAATGTGGCGAAGAAGCAATACTAATTTTAGTGGAAAAAGTGGTCATCTATTTTTAAGAGAGAACATAGTTTAAGCTGCTATATTTTTTGAGTTTGCATGATTAAGTAATAGTCTTAAATTAGGATATGATTTACTATATAGTTTTCATTATTAGCTGTATTTTTGTTAGTTTTCTTAGTTATAAAGTAACCTCCTTTCGGAGGTGGGTGCTTGTAAGCTGTGTGTGAACAGCTTGGCATTGAGGTGACTACATGTAAGTAATAGTACGGACAGTTATAAGAAGGCGTTGTATCTGTTTAGGACACCTATCAAACACTAACACTAGCTGGACACTTCCCCGTGTTAGACAAGCTTCCTAACATGTCTGATTATTCTTAAATGTTTTAGGAGACACTTGGGGGGCACATGTATTCATCAATTAGACACAAATAACATACATTACAAGTTTGAAGAAAATAACTTGAGATTCAATAATAAAATGAAACAATGTGCATTTAAGTTGTAAACTTATTTCCATCTTATTTTATGTATGATGTTTAAATTATGAATTAAATGGTGTTTTTTATTTTGCATTAGTGTTATTTTTTTAACATTATTGGTGGTTTGTTCACGCAACATTCACATAGATATCAAATAAATGTATATAAAATATTTTTTCCCTTATAGGAATCATGTTCATGTCCTTATTTTGTGAAATTCAACATGTTCTATGTCCCTCTCCATGAAATAACAAAGCAATAGTGGCAAATACCCAACCACTAATAACAAGCCAACACATGAAGTACATAACCACTCAATAACTACTAAGCAACACATGGCTTTCATGCCACCACCTAGTGACATGTCCTACATACAATCACCACACCAAGAAGTAGGCAACAGGTTGCTTACAATCAACCAACTCAATCAGAAGTTGCTAACAAGTAACTTGAGCAAGTGGCTTGCCCTAGTGCTTGGGTCCTTGTACAACCAAGCACATGGTCTGGGGTTCAAACCCCAGCGACCCTTCCTCCTACAACCAATTTACAAGAACCCAACTCGAATAGAGGTTACCACAAAACCAAGGAAACTATTAAAAAGAAAATACACCCCATGGCAAGAATCCAGAAGTACATCATGACACAATCTAAATATCCTAATTAATGATAAAACTCAAAAAAATAAATCCATCTCCTTAACCATGCTTTCTATATTTCTTGAGAAGTAGAAACCAGCTTTTCCACCAGACCGAGTCTTGGAACCTCGATACATCGACTCCTCCGCGTTAGAGAAAACTCGACCTCGAGTTTTGTGATGGATGAACACAAAGATTTTAAATCTTTGGTCCGATATTGATAGAGTTTAAGTCGAGCGATGTCCATTTGATTTCGTCATCTAAATGGGCAAAAATATAGATATTGAGCAAGTTATCCCTACATAGGAAGAGAGAGACTCTTTGAAGGATGAAATCGACCAGGGGGGTAACCAGGGGTGGCGTCACCCTTTGCTGAGTGGTGTCACTTGAACCCACTGGAAAAAGAAATTTTTTCTTTTGTTATGTATAAATTTGGTTTTTAATAAATATTGAACCCACTGATAAAAAAGGTTTGAGCCCATACATGAGCTGGCTCGATGAGTCCGTCCAGTAAGTAGGGAGCACCTATGTTATTAGATACCATCTCCATTATGAGTTTTATCTCTTGTATAGTGGATGGATTAGACGGATAGCCACTAAAAACCTTGAATTTTAATGGCAGTAGTTGATACTACCTCACTACTAAATATTTGTCCATCAGTTGAGGTGTATTTTTATATGACTTCACCTACCCTTTTTGCTTTGATCCTTCGAACTTTGTTATTTTATTTATTTTTGGTGTGGTGAGCTTAAACTACAGTAATTAATATTTTTGCTTTTGATAAGTAAAGGTCAATCCTTGCTAAGTTTTATCTATTTTTTTTTTTTTTTTTTTTTGATAGAGCTCATGGCACTTGACAATCAACTTCAAAACTATATTGTTGATACACCCTCAAATATTGAATTTTTGAAACTCAAACAAATTGGTAACATTGCTAAAACGTTAGTAGCTAGAGACAAACAGTAATCTCATATGTTTATTAGTTTATTTGCTTGTGAAATTGGTGTTGATTTTACTTGTCGCAACTGCAACCATGTTTTTTCGACAATGAAATTCATAAAGAGCTGACCACATAGCCAAATTGTAGATCAGTGAATTAATAATTGTTTGGTTGCATAAATTAAAAATGATGTATTTAATACCCATTGTAAATAAGCTTACTATGTAATGATTTCAAAATAGAAAATCTCGTTGTGGTCAATTGTAAAAGCACATATTTACATGTCTTTTTATTAAAATAATAGTATCAATGTATCAAACTTCTCATTTGTTTATGATTTGAGAACTTCAAATTACTGTTTCAATTTATTAAAAATTGGTTATTGATATCATAAGTGTAAATTTCAGATCTATAAATTTCAGAATGACACCACTCGCAAAAATTCCTGAAGTCGCCATTGGGGTAACTAGCAAATTAAGAATATTGTTAGTTTTATTTGCAACATAAAAATTAGTACACTTATCTTCTGCACTTTCCTCAATAATGACATTAACTATATTCATTGTCTTCTCTATTTGACTTTGTTAGTTTACATGATAAGCCTTTTCATAATCTTCAAGAGACATTCTCTTTAGAATACTAGTCACCATATCTTCCAATTGCTGACCATGGTTGCTTTTTTTTTTTTTTTTTTTTACCTCCAATTGGATTCCTGAAACCACTAACATCACGTTCAGGTTTTTTGATCCTCTCACCATGGGCTTGAAACTTTTCATCTGCTTTGCGTTCATTACCATATTGATGAAAACTATAGCAAAGCAAAACAAAGATCTTAATCTGTTCTAATATAAAATATCGATGTAGTCAGTTGGAGGTTCCAATAACTATAATCGAAAGTGGACCCGGATAACACATGAATCTAGGCCAAACTATGCATATTTTAGGACTGGCTTAAGCAAAATCCAGCAAGGAAGCTTCGAATTCCACAAGCTATGGGGCTTAAAACTAAACCTTGAGAAGTAGCATAATAAGGGTACAACAAAATACCTAAAACCTCCTCAAAACAAATATTGGAACCCTATATATAGGTAGCTAAGAAGGTTACTTCTTGAAGAACCTTTTTCATTTTATAAGCATAATTACATAAAGAAATGGCAGCAAGAGGGTGCCGCTCAAGTACAAAAGGAGATACAAAAGAAAATACCTAAAATCTCTATCCAAGTGTGAGAATGTTGCTCAAAAGTCTTATACAAAGTCCAACTATCAATACCACGAAAGGTCAACTATGCCCGAGAGCCAACTGTACAAAAGGGACAGGACTCTACTTTCAACTTAACTACAGAACATTCTGTCCCATCAGAAGTCTTCCTATTGCAATCTTCCCAAATAATCCACATAACTCCAGATGCGACAAGAAGCAAATATGTAGCCACTCAATAAAAATATAGTGACACATGGACATGACTTTACGTGCAATCATCTATCAAGTCCTACATGCAGGCACTACACCAAGAAGTAGTTGACAAGCTGCTTACAAGTAACCACCTCAATGACAAGCAGCTCACAAGCACCTTATAAGCACCCAACTCCAAAGTAGGTAACCTTACAACTAAGGAAACTAACAAAAATACGCCTAGTGACAATAATCCTAACATACAACCTGGCCTAACCCAAAAATGCTACCTAATCATACAACTCAATCAAAATCCAGCTACTAAAATTGTCTTCTATTTTTATTTAAAAGCACACAACCAGCTTTTACACTAAAAAAACAATTAAAATATTTATTGTTGCCCACAAAATCTTCCAAACGGTTAGAATTATAATGTTATTTGCAGGTTTTAATCACTATAGTTATGTCTCCAAATCATACTATAAGGGGATACATTACCAACCACAAATAGTGGAATAAGGCCCTCTTGACTGATCTAGGTGACCGTCTCAAGAGCATTAATCATCTAGAAATCTTTATCTTCTATAAGATATATGAATGAAGAAAACGCATTTCCTGCCAGAAATTGCCATAGCTAAAGATTAATTTATAATGTGACATGAAAAGCACATGATGCAAGCTCTCAATTTCCTGTGTGAAAAAATCTATCTTTGATTAATTGCAGCACTAACAGATATCTTGATAAATCACAAGACAGCTATACTCAAGGAAAGCACTCCCCATCAAAAGGATTTTCTTACCATGGGCATGCATGGATAGCTCGGAAGAAAATTCGTCTCGCTGCAGAGGGGTTGCATGCAACATTAATCTCATATGCAATGTAGCAACGCCAAAGTATTGCCGCGTTATGCAACTTCTCATTGCCCACTGCCCTTTCAAACATTCCATGTATTCTATGCTGCGAACCTCCTCTACTCATCTCAAAGCATAATGCAAAGAGCCAGACGATCACAGATGGATTCCTGAGAGTATCAACATAACACAAAATTTAATAATAGTCTTAAACAAGATTTATGACACAACTTGATCGACGGTTGTAAAGAAATTATTTCATTTTCATCAAAAGGGATTGGAACTAATTGAGAGGCTTTTTACAAACTAAGGCTTTCCAGCATTAATTGTGTTCAGACTTGATGAAGGAGCTTATTATAAGCATTCAGCATCCCAGATATGCCACTTCCACTAAAAATAGAAACAAATCCCTGAAGGAGGCAAGAGAGTTCACGAATATAACAGCCGTATCCTGTGCATCTTAAAATCCCAGAAGACTGCTTTAGACAGGACAAAACATGAAGGGGTAACCATACCATACATGGTACACAATTTTAATCTAAGCAACTCTTTTTATTTTATTTTATGTTATTCGCTGTTGGTATGAATTAGGTTTAAACTTGCCAGAATATTTCTCCAAATTCTGAGATAAAACTTCAGAGAGGTGATAATTCTTAAATTTATAAACTAAACCTTTCCAACCTGTACTTCTAATGTCTTTGAGAATCCTATAGAAGGATTAACAATTTATGTTTTTCATAAGTGAGAGAGTACATTAAAAGAGCATCAAAAGGGGATACAGGCCCAATTACAACAAACCAGTTAAGCCATGATAACCTCCAAAATACAAAATAGGTTTAACAATGCATAATCGCTCTCCAATAATTGGCCAAAATTATTGCAGTCAGATACTATTCTTTTTTATTCAGTACTTACTCAAATAATACAATTTAATTCTAGACATATAAAAGCCAGTGAGGCAAAAAGATAAAGGTCCTACTCATGGCAACGGTCATAAAGATGTCACAAGAGTTGGTGGACATAGTACATTTTACGATTTTGAGCACAAAGGGACACAAGATCTTACTTTTGACAGTAGGTATCAAATATGTACCGCAGTTTATTTGGTGCAGTATAAAGGAGGCTGATTTCAACCAAGGCATCATAAAGTTCTGGATTGGAAGGGTATATTTGCAAGCCTTGTACAATAGAATCCCACACTTTTGAAAGTTTCAATTCTGCATGATGCCTCCAAAGCATCCTCACATAATAGTTGAACAAAAATTCAAGTTGATAGCTTTGGCTTCTTCGTTCTGCAGTTAAATATATTGGATAATTCACCATCAAGAACAAGTTTACATGACACATTGAAATTACAAAAAATAAAGCAGGAAAAGCATGGACAAAATGGCTAGATTACCAGGAAGCACCATGGAAAAAGCCTGATTTAGAACTTCAATCCCAGCAATGCATCCAGCAGTCAGCTCTTCAAATAAAGCAGCTGAACAAATGAGAGCAATAGACCGATCATCTACAACACCCCGTGTCCATGTTGATCTTAGCATTCTTATTTGTTCTTTAAACCCTTGGCGTGCTCTCAGCTGTTGCAGACTTGATGGTTGACATTTAAATGGACTGTATTTTACCCCACTTCCAAAGCAACATAAAATGTGTATTGCACGCAGTGACGACTCTGAACCACTACCAGAACTATTGTCGGTTTCCACGCCAGCATACCAGAAATATAAAAGAGATGCGTTTGACTGAAGGTCCTGTTTAATTCAATTCAATAAATTAAACACCATCTCAGATGTGTAGACAATTATAACAACGAATTAAATACAAGATATAATGTCATGCTCTCCGATGGTCCAACTGCAACTATGAAGAACAGAAAGCAGATTGAACAAAGAAAAGCTGAGGCAAATGTGAACGAAGTACATGTGGAAAACTAAAGATAGATTAAAAACTGTGAGGGGAAAGAAACTATATTCCCTAAGATGATGGGAACCTCCATGTACATCGGCAGGAGTTTATCACATAGTTGGACATAGGCTTATATACACAAGCAAAAAAAATTTAATTCATTACCAAATTGGAGAATACAAATTTCAATTACTAAGAGCTTCTTTCCCTTTCCCCAAAAAACCTGGAAAGTCCTTTAAAAAATACCAAATGGAGCTTGACGTTGCACAAAACATTTGCTTGCTTACTTGTGTTACCAGCTGGCAGCGTATTTTGGAACTTTGATAGATATTACTAGAGATCTAAGAAGCACCGATATAGACATGGACACAAATACGGAGACAGGACACGGCAATTTTGAAAAATGGAGGACACAATATGGTGGGAACACAGCAAAAAATTATTATTTTTTATACAATTTTATTTTCTATGCATATAAATGTAGGGCTCTTTACGAAACAGGGGTTTTTTTTATTAGTTATTTAAATAACTAGGGTCCTTTTCAACTCATTTACAATATCCTGGTTAAGCGTCACTAGCATTGATGTATTTATGAAAAGTGTCAATGCTAATGACGCTTTTACCTTTTATTTTCTACCATTTTGGTTATTTATTTGAAATGAAAATGGAATTTCGAAAATAAACTAAAAGCGTCATTGCTATTGATGCTTTTAGTATTTTAAGGGAAATGACGCTTTTAGTATTTTAAGGGAAAGCGTCAGTACCATTGACACTTTATTTTCAGACAAGGAAAGCGTCATTGCTAAAAACGCTTTTAGTAGGACACTTTCAACTCCAAATTTAAAATATTTTCATTGAATGCAGGATAAAAAAGATAAGTACATATGTGTTTACATATATTTATATATGATAGAGACACAATCTCAATTGAACTCTTATTATTGTATTTTCATTCGTTGAATGCAGGATCAAGAAGTTCAATATATACATATTTATATATTACAGAGTCACAACTTTAATTGAACTCTTCTCTTGCTCCAATTGTGAACAGTATAAATTTTTATTCATTGAATGCATGATGAATATATGCATATATTTATGTATTACTGAGTTATAGGCCTCATTTGGTAACGTTTATTGTGTTTTTTTTTTTTTATTTAAAAAAAAACAAAAAACACCGTTTGTTTAATTTTTATTTTTTTTTTTAGTTTTTTACAAAATTCAGAGAAAAGAAACTAAATACACTAAAATGGGTGTGTTCTCTCTTACCAAACATTGGTCTAGTACTATTGACATAACGATAATCTATAAATGCCCATCACCAGACCACAAAAAACATACAGCAAAAACACACAACAAAAGAAAAAAAAACTGACAATGTTACCAAACGAGCCCATAATTTTAACTGAACTCTTCTTCTTGTTTCAATCATAAATAATAGAGACTTTCAATTGTTTGTTTCTATTTTTGAAATTCCATTAATATTTCAGAAAATATGCTAAAATGGTGAAAAATAAAAGTTAAAAGCGTCATAAGCAATGATGCTTTTTATGAAAACGTCAATGCCAATGACGCCTAACCAGCATCATGTAAATAAGTTTGAATGGGCCCTGATTTAATAAATAAGTATTAAAATAAATATGTTTTGGTAAAGAGCCCTATAAATGTAACATTCACAAACTACCAAAAATATTTTTAAAAAATACTAATTCAATGTATAAAAGTAAAATAAAACTATCTCATCAATCATAGTTCGTAAGCCATAACATATTAAGCGACATATATGAAAAAGAAGAGAAGAAAAAAAAAGATGAAGAAGAACTGCAGTCAGTAAAGTAGAAGAAGAAAAAGAAAAAGAATCAGTGAAAACAAGCAGCATCAGGGGCAGTGAAGAAGAAAAAGAAGAAGAACAGCAACAGCAGAACATAAGTCTGGGCAGTGAAGAAGAAGAAGAAAAAAAGAAGAAGAGAACAAGAAAAATCAGAAAAGAAGGAAAAACAGCAGAAGAAGAAGAATAGAAATTATGGGCAAAGATTTAGGGAAGAAGAAGAAGAAAAAGAACAAGAACAAGAAAAAAAGAAAGAGAAAAGAAATTATGGGTAGAGATTCAGTGAAGAAGAAGAACTGCATTCACTGAATGAGCAGTGTCCCCAACGTGTCTCAACCGTGTCCCCGATGTATCCATTGCTTAAAAAATTAAATAAATAATTGGACACGCCACCTGGCGTGTCCGACACGTATTTTGGCATGTCCTTGAAGTATCTATGTCCGCTATGTGTCCGACACGCAAACGGCACCCTAAACAGCATGTCCATGCTTCCTAGCTAGAGATTAACAATGCACGTGTCCCTTTCATTTTTGCATCTTCTCCTTTAGCCACTATGTTACCAACTAACTTCCAATTATGTCCATGGAAATTTGACAAGTGGCAGCAATTTCATGAAACAAACGAAAATAGTCCAAAGAGACCAAAAGGTGAGGAGAAACCGGGAAACTGGAGGATACGAAGAGGTTTATCCATTCTCTTCTTCATTCTCTCTAAACCATTGGAATGCGGCTCTGGCCCCATACACAAGCTAATGCCATTGTAATCTTATAAGTCATAATTCAAGTTTCATGCAATATCCCTATGAATTAATTAAACATCACCATAAGTTCGGATTCACTTGGTATCACAAGCAATGCTCAGCAGCTTGGGAGACATACGATAAAACAAACATAGAGATCTCACCGATGGAAGCCCTTCAATGGATGCCAATGCCATGTCAAAAACCTTTCTCGCATGATAAATATTCCCATAGGCAGCCTCTCTTCGTGCATAAACCCCACATAGCAGTGTATCCTATAACAGCAAAATATTTAAATAGACAAAATAATGAATCCTCCAATGTTAGGTGACACTGACGTATTGATAAAACAATAATCAAGTTTCACTTTAATCAATCTGCTGTGTTAATTTAACAAGCATCACATTAAACATAAATAAGATTCTAGATGAAGCGTATATGTTAATGGCAAGTCCTTGTACTATTAAGATGTGCCTTTGGCTACGCGCATCAGCCACTGCATTCTACTGCTCACTGTCAATGAAACTTGCAAACGCATATATAAATATATAAATATGAGGGCAAATTACACTGACCTCCCTTGAGGTTTATTGAAATATAAGATAGTACCCTTGATACATCTTCCATAAGTTTCCCATGAATGGGACTTGCTTCAACTCTTATCTCACTAAGCATGAGATCAGCACAAAAGTTGTGAGGGCAGGTCAGAAGGGCCTCAAACAAACAATGTGTCCAATATTATAATATATATATCTTATAGACCTCGCTACTTACTAATTCTACATATTCCTCAAACTTCTAGTCAAGCAGCATATAAGGCAGATTTCACTAATCAGCTTGCAACCAAGGTATTGGACTCTAATCCATCGTTTGGACTCCTAAGGTATTGCACTCTAACCCCACTAAGGTATTTTGTTGTGCAACTGTGTATTGTTTAGAGTAATTATCATAAAAAATGTTAGATGCATCATGCAGTTGAAAGAATTTTTTAGGTAGATTAATCATTCATCTCTTTACCCAAATACAACCCCCACAGCCTTTCTTCTGGGCAGGGAAACAAAGCAAAGAAAAGAGGAGTACCCAGAAGTAGAATAATGCCATCCACAGTAGTTATGTGTAAGCTGAATTTAAGTGAAGCTAAGGGATTATGTATCTGAAAGGAGGAAGGCAAGCATTGGCTTCATAGATAAAAAGAGATCAGAATGTGCAAAGATATTTATGTGTATAACTTTGGATCCCCAAATATTATGTCAGACTTCCAGGCTTTCTGCATAGCACAGTCCAAGAATACATTTCATGGACACGGGTACAGATATTGGTCTGAGTTTAAGTGATTCATCTAATTATCATGCCCAAGGACACCAAGACATGGCTAAATTTTATATCTCTTAGATACTTACTTCATTTATTTAAGGTAAAGTGGAGTTCGCAAACTAGCATGGAACAATTTATATGCATAGAAGGGGAGTCTTATGCAGAGTTTCATGGTATACTCTACAGATTAAACATATTAGTTGGGCACATATCCAATAGACATGTCAAACACATATTCCATACCCTAACTCAAGAATCAAGTGTCCGACATGGGTACTTCACAAATTTAGAAGAGTCTTATAACATAGATCTAGAGGTTCAAATGGTAAGTGAAGACTTATTGGTGACATAGGCTTAAGTGAAATAAGGGTTTAGCCAAATACAATGGAAAAACAAAAACATTTTTTATCAGATGGGGGTCTTCCTGGATGGATAATAATAGGTTCCAAATCAAAACAAGAGTCGGTTGTGTTTCACACTAAGGGAAAAGGGTGGAAGAAACCCTTCAGGAGCTTTTATAGAAGTTACGTAATATTGTTGGTGCTCGAGTATCTTGTTCAAACAATCCTAATGGATGCTAAGTGAAGCAAGTACCTCTTCCTTAAGAGATACGAGATAAACAGGATGCAAGTCTAGTGGATGACATTTCAATCTCTCCCTCAAGTAGTAGTCATCAATTTAAAAAAAAAGACAACTCACTACACGAGGCTCCCACCACTGTGTGGTTTGGGGAGGGTCAAATACACGCAGCCTTACCCCTGCAGTAAGGTGGTTGCAATGCTGCGCCAAGGGGCCCATCCTTAAGTGTTCCATCAACAGAGAAGACCAATTTTTAACTACCTTAGTTGTGGTTAAGAAATTATTTCATTCCTGTCACCTTAATGCAATACTGAGTGGAGCAAGAGCTCTTTCTTACTTCACATAAAAAAAATTAGCCAAATTGCTGATGTATTCTGTAAGTTTGAAATCTGAAACCCCAATTCTATAATAAATAACAAAATAAAAATAAAAAAATTAGAAGAAAGTCGAAAACCCATCCCACCCCAACCCCTCCCCTTGCATGGAAACAAAAAAAAAAATGGAGGAAAAATAAAAAATTATATATATTCGCACAAACATCAAAGTTACACTTTTTTTTTATCATATAGCACCAATTACTTGGTCAGAGAAAATGTAAACTCTGGAACGGAGAATTTTACAGGTCTCAATATTGTCATGATCAACAGTATTATTTTTAAATAATGTGAGCTACAACTCTTCCAAACAAAAGGTCAGTATTATAGTAGTAGTATTAATAAAAACAACACCATTACAAAAATTTAATTCTCTATTACGAGGCCAAGAATTATGAGATCTGAAAACCGAGCAACTTCAATCACCACAAGCCACAGTGCCCGATATACAACAAATTTGGTCTCATAATTAATGTTCAGTGAATCTTAGTTTAAAGATGAATAGTAATGCTTCTTACACATACACCCAGCAATTTTATGGCTATGCCGGAAAAATAGCAAAAATCACTTGTACCTGAAGGACTTCAGATAAACTATTTCTAAATATTTAAGCCTAGTGACCTCTTCAAAGACTAATTCTGACACCTGAATCTCTGCCCTCCTCAGTTATAAGTTCTGGTTTAATTTAAGCTAAATTTACCCCTCTTCTTCTGAAAGAGATAATCTATTGACCTACAAAATAATTTATATCAGGAACTTCAAACAATTAGGAAAAGAAAAAAGGAAAGTGGAGAGGGGTGGAGAAAGAAAAGAAAGTATCCCTTGAAGTGTAAAATTCACATGCATGCCTAAGCAAAAAATGGATCTATGTTAGGATATTTCTTTTGGAATGCATGGCCACGAAGATATATTCCTTCTGCAAACTCTTCTAAGTATTAAGTCTCTCCTTATGTTTGTTGTTCTTATATTTTGTATGTTATCAAATTAACAGGACACCTCTCACCGTCGGTCATCGCACTACCCTTTATTCCTCATTAAAATTAATTTTGGTTTTATTGTAAAACATAAAATAAACATTAAGCTTTTAAAAAACTACAAAAGTTTTACATGAGAAATAGAATTTTTCACTATACCATATTCAGTGGTGACAAAGCTAACTAAATGTAATTAATGGACCTAGACAAAAGCATCATGAGCCTTGTGCTTTGAGTCTTTTGATGCAGACATGAGGTGTCAGACACAGCAAGTTCCTAACCGGTAGAGACAGTAACTTGGCCAAATCTTAGCGAATAGGAAACAAGGAGCTTTTACTGATTACACAAAAGTCAAAACTATCTCAATTACCAATCCATGCAGAGACAATCACAAAAGTTCACAATCGAATATTGTCAAAATCCACGTCACTGAACTATGTTGAGTTCATAAGTTAAAATTTACTTTCTACGAATTATACCAATAAAAAGGACAGTAAGCATCTTCCCAAAAGAAAAAGAAAACAAAAATGAAATACCTGACGATTATTCTTTACGAGGCTTTTCGCTAAAGCTCGACAAGGCGTGACTGAACAGCTACAAGAATCCATTTTTGTATTCAATAGCTCTTCAGCAACCAGAGCGGCTTCTTCCAAAATGTAGTTATGTGGAAATGCAGCTAAACAAAGTAAGGTAGCATTGCGGAGAAATTTCATCATCTCAGTCCTCATATAGACATCATTTGTGCATCCCAAAAGGAGCTTAAAACTGAAATTACTTGGACTCCCTTCCGTTTTCATTACAATATCATGGACCGTTCTCAAATTATCTAGTGTAGAATCTGGCAATGCCACTAAGCTCAGAGTTTTCTCAGCCCAACTTGGACTGTTTGTGCAAGTCCTACATGAAAAATAGATAAAAATAAATAAATAAAACCACCAAGGAAAACATAGTACAATTTGGTCAACAGCCTATGGCAAGGGTGTGTACAGATGAAAAAAAAAAAGTGATACTACATAAAGCACGAACATTCAACAACACCATACCACTCCTGAGTAGTAACCACTATTTAGACATTACTGCTGACCTTGATCATTACACCATGATGACACTGGTCCAAGTTTTATTAGCTCTGATAAACTTCCCCATTTCAGCTTCAAATCAACTAGTCAGATATTAGCCTCATGCACAGAGATTTTACCCACAGAATTTTAATTGGCACAAAAAGATGTTGATGTGCCACAAGTCCAAATTTTGCCAGCATACTGCTGTTAAACACACTCATAAAACTTCACAGGGACAACTCAGGTGTGGAAGCCTGCTGCAGAAATTTTATTTCATGATGTAGGCTTATTTCACCTGATGACAGCATTAAAGTTATCCCTGTCATATTGCAGAACCTACCCTAATTAAGTTTATGAATCAAGCATCTCAATATTCGTAAGCCATAGCATTGTAACAATCTCTTTCAATTTCGTGCGGACAACTATGAACCACTCACGTCTAATTTTCTTTTATAGATTTCCCAAATTTTCACCAGCTGTCCCACAGCATCAAAATCAAGTTTTCTCAGTTGTAAACCTACGAAGCATGGGCAAGGGACAAAGACCACACATCGGCATGGTAATTTCTGAAAAATGCAGGACATGACACAACGGCAAGGATGCAGGACATGAAGCAATGGTGAGGACACTGCAAAATATATATATTCAAATTTCTATATAACAAAAACTACGTTTATATATGTAGGGACGTGACGGTGCAAAGAACTGAGAGGTCGTGCTACTCAATAGTAAGCCATCTAAGCCAAATTTGATGGTGCAAAGACCAGGAGAGGTCATGCTACCCAACTATCAGGCGTCTAAGCTGAATGTGACCAAGTAAAGACCACAAGAGGTCACGCTACCCAACTGTGAGGCTTCTAAGCCGAATGTGAGTCTGTAATATATTTGACAACAAACCCAAGAAGCACTGACAGATACGGCACAACACGGAAAGGACAATTTTCAAAAACTACTAGACACGGCAAACATATGAAAATGTTTTATTATATTTATTAGATGTAATATATATGAAAATTTCACTCAAAGATTGCAAGATAACACTGATTATAATTTAAAAACCAAGTATTCCATAACTTAAAGATCAAATTAGGTATAAATCCACATTGTTTTTATTTTACAATTGAATTCTGAGTAATTATTTTCAAGCTTACAATGTGTTTCATGAGTATTTAACCAATGGACACGTGTGTCCCTCAAGTTTCCAAAGCATTTCCGATTCTAAAAGATTTAAAAATAATAGGACACGGTTGGACGCGTCTCCTCGACACAATGTCTGACATAGACATGACACCTTCTTAAAAGTGTATGTGCTTCTTAGCAACAAACCATCCCACCCCATGGGAAGTCCCTCATCAACTCCTCCAATATACGTTTTACCAACAAAGGAACAACAGAGAGAGGCAAGTAATAGATAGAGTGCTTTCTAATAAGACTCGAGCATCCTCCCTTTTACAAACACTGTCTCTTCCAAGTGATCAGCAACTTCTCAAACCTTTCAATCACTGGGTCCCACACCTACTTGGCTTCAAAAGATGACCAAATCAAAGCCCCAAGTAAGTGGACGGAAGAGCACCAACCCTACACCCAAAATTAACAGCAATAAAATCCATATTCGGCACCTCAACCACTGGAATAAGCTCTCTTTTAGCTAAGTCTGCCCTTGACTACTAAAACCTAATAAAACATAAACAATATCTCCAGCAACATCCTTAACTAAAAGGAACACAGACAGGGACTCTAACAATCAACCCATAACTTGATTTTACAATGTCCGAAGTAAGTCTCATGTGAAACTCTAGATTTACACTATGTTCTTGTAATCATGCTTTGCATTGTTCTCCCTACATTTGAGGAAAACTTGACCTAGAGTTTTGTATTGCAATAGAAAAAGAGACTATGGGCATGTAAGTTGCATCCTTTGAAGCTTGAAATCCCAAAGTTTTAGCTTTTTCAATTTGAAAGCAACAAGAGCAATGGTAAGAAGCCTGTGTTTTCCTCTGTGCTATCTAATTAAACTTGAAAAGTGAAATCTGGAATGACCTGCAAATCAAATAACATATTTTGATTGCTAAACAATAACAAATTGATGCTAAGCATGTTCCTCGGTGCTTTCTTTAGATACCTCAACAATCTGAACTCAGGTTTCGTAAGCATCAACCTCTTGGCTGATGTGAATCCTTATATATGGAGCAAAGTAGAACTAGTATCAAAAGATTGTAAGTCTCAACTCTCAAGTCATTTATTCACCAGGGTCCTACATGTAAGGGCAACAGCAATGGCCTCCAAAGTATTCTTCATTGACCCAAAGAAGCTATGATAACCAATAGAAGATAACTAGTAATCCATTTGAACCAAAGTTTGATTGCTGCCACAAAGTCTTGACTAAATACTTCCAACATTTAATTTAATCTTTACCTTTGTAACCATTGCAAAGTAAGAGATTAAGTTGTATAATTGGTAGGAAAGAGAACAGGTTTCTTTAGCTCTGATACCAAATTAAAGGACAGTATAGGAAATGTGGTGGAAAGTAGGGTACATACATAGAATAGGATTCTTCAACAATGTTTAATCTCCTAATCCAATTGTAGTTCCGTGTTAAAATCTAAGAGATCTAATGTGTACTTCACCAAGTTATTTGCAGAAAAATCTGCAACCAGCAAGGGCATCAGGATAAACTTGTTTAGCCATTTACCTCTATCCTAGACTACACTCTATTGATGTTCTGTACTTAGGTTCAGTGGCGCAAAGCTGTAGAAATTCATCTCCATATCATAAACTACAGACACAAACCAATTTGCACTAATGAACACCCCAGTCTAACAAATGTTCAGTTGATAATTGCACAAAACTGAGATGGACCACAGTCTCATGCAATTCATGTCACATGCGCAAATATCTCCACTATTTGCCCCTAATAGAAAACAACAAACAAAAGTTAAGATTGAAGCTGAATCAAAAGAACAATGCAGAGATCAAATGGATAACCTATCTTGGCATACTAACCACTTAGATATCCTCCCACCATAGAAATCAATAAACTGGAATACTAAAGATAAACGAGCTTCCTCTGAGCTTATAGAGAACAGGTACTCGGCGACATCTTCAAACAATATCACCCTCAAAAGTTGCTCGTCGCCCTCTCTATCTGGCACGTGGTCACCGTGAGAAATCCCAGCTGTTTAGCAATATCATCAGAAAAATGTTAACTTGATTTATTAGGGGGGAAAAGTTAAACTAATTAAGAAGTAACATTGCTTCTGAATAAAGACAGAGACATACAATTAAAACTTGTTTATGTGCAAACAAAAGGAAACTTTGATGCATTAAATGCAGATGACAGCAATAATGGCTTTAGATATTAAAAGACAAAAAACTAGAGTGCCATTTATTACAAACTGAGAAAGCAAGACATAGTTGAAAGATAAAGAGAAAGAGAGACCAGATTTTGCACGAACAGGCATCCATTGATCACAATCTCTTGATAACTCTTCATCCGACCATCTAGTCCATGTTGCAGTGTCTTTGACCTCGCTATTAGGATCAGTATCAGCATCAACGCCCAGCATCTTCAGCAACGCCTTTGTATCATGTTTCTGCTCAACAGCTCTTGTCTCAAGTTCCTCATCTAACTCCTCAAGTGCCACATCATTTTCCATGATATTTTCTGGACTTGCACTCATTTCTTTACTTTTAGACAATGGTTGTGACCAACCTGTCCAACCACCTTCATTTTCATTCGAGGACTGCTCAATAATAACCTTTTGCCTTTGTTCCTCATCTTTTTCCAGCCATGTTGACCAGCCAAGAGCTCCATCTTCCCCAACTCTTGCACCATTACCGTTCCAGAAGTGCTCAAACAGTCTACACTTACTTTGCTCAGTGAGAAGTAAAGAAGGACAGAACAAACTATATTCTATCTCTGCCTGAAACAAAGCAGTAGCCAACTCTTGATAGCCAGCCTGCCATTCGAACCTGCAAAGGCTGAGAAATATATCAACCAGACCAAGTTCTTGTTGGACAAAAGTGGGATCCGAATAAGTTGCATTATCAGTTTGGTGAACCTGCACCCAACACACTAGTGAAGTCAGAATCAAAATATAAAGGCTTATCTCATAAAAGAAATTGGTCAACTCTCAGAATCTATCAAAATATATTATAAAAAAAGGTCAACCTAATAAAAGCATAATTTAAATCTCTCACAGCTCAGATCAATTCAAAAAATTAAAAATAAACTATATTACTCAGATAAAAGCAGAGTTCATGGCTCATATAATAGGTCAAGGGATTTGCATCAAATATTCTGGATAGCTTAGGAATCTGCAGGTATTGGAATGTTAGAGCAAGTCCCCCTGTGCTTTAGCAATTCTATGTTCTTTTTTTTAATAATTCAAGAACTTGAAGAGCACTTCACAGAAAGACGGTTGACATAACAAACCCAAACACTCATCGACGACACATATCAATAGTACTAGGCTACCTGATGCAGGACAACTTCAGGAAACTTAAATTTATGCTGCCTACATCTAAAGATGATACTGAGGTGTTAGATAAGGAACTTGAGACAAAAGGTGCTGGAAGTCACTGGATGGAAACTCTTTTAGACGTTGAAGTGTTAAATTAAAAAGCAATTCTATAGGAAGGGGTTAGGCCAATTTAAGGTTGATTGTCTAGAGTTCAGGGTCAAAATTGGGGCTGTCCTGGGGCCTATGAACACTAAGCCAAGAACAAAAACTTCGCATTTTATGTAGAGGAGGAAGAAGAATTTTTTGATAAGTCAGAAGAAGATGTATTTCACCCTTGCAAATGTTGGTCAAATTCACGAAAACACGGTCTCAATTTCTAACAATGTTGAATGGAAAGAACAATCGGTTTGCGCACAAATGAAGATCTCTATACTAGAGCTCTTTTTCTATTATTTCTTTCTGCCATATCTTTAAAAGTATTTACAAACTGCTAAGGCCTCCTAATTCTTCTAGGACTATGATCCAAGAATAGGAAACTAAGGAACTTGACTTTTAAAGAGGTTTGCAGTTCCCTAGTGATTGGAGCCTTGTGCACCCAAGCTCATGGTCAAGGGTTCAAGCTCCAGGAGCCCCTCCCTCTTCCCCTAATAGAAAAAACTCTTACCTATCCAAATATATGTATATATATATTCTCAATCTAATATATACTATGTACAAAGAGCCTTATTTTTATTGCGAAAAAAAGTTCAAAAACTACAAAAAAACAAAAATTTATAAAATGAAGGGTTAACCTTCCCTGACACCCAACCCTACAAAATAGTCATAAATCTACTTTTAAGTCTAAAAAGAGGTTCCTCGACCTCTCAAAAGTTCAATTATGTTATTGCCAAATAATCCACATCACCCAAAGGAGCCAGCAACCTCACCTTCGTTCTCCGCTGCCCAAAATTTCCCCCTCTCCATGAATGCATCAGAGCTGGCACATTACGTTAAAAAACCTAGTTCACCGAAACATGGTCAATATTATTGCCCAAAGTTCTTTACCCACCAAACAATGAATGAGCAAATGAGTAACCGATTTCTCTCCTCTTCTACTTCTTCTTCCACCAAACAATGAATGAGCAACTTATTCTTCTTCGGTAAACAGCATCTGCAGTCATTATATAATATCCCAAGGCTGTGTTTTGTATGTTGGGGGACTGACACTCGGGCAATTTACTAAGATCAGCTGACTGCAATGTACATAAAGTTTGTGTTTGTGTTTGTGGACCTGTATTTATGCTTCTTAATTTTTTTTGCACAAGATGATTAAAGATCAGGAAGATTAGAAGAAGTCTTACAAAACCAAAAGCATCCAATGACATTGACAAGAGCAATGAAAATTCAATCAACCTTTCCAGAATAACACGAAATGAACTTAACAGCAATGAGACTCAATAATTTGCATCAGCAGTACAGGAAGGTAAACAAAGAATATATCTAATTAAGAACCTGCCTATACTGCCTCCTGCATGCAGCAGATAAAGCTCGGATTGCATTTGCATACATTTTTCTCATTTCAGAAACTTTGAACCTGGAGAACTCCCCTTGAGCAACGCGCAAGAACTCTTTCCACAGTTTGTAACTCCCAGAATTCTGCATGAGAATCTTCTCCCATCTACCAGTGAAGACATCAATGCCATCTCTGCTTTGATAAGCATTCAAAAGACAAAGCAACAGTTCTTCATTATCTGGATTCAGTTCAGTTGCCTTCTCCAGTATACTAATCTTTTTTTCAAGAGTCTGTAAGCGAGCACCTTTCTGTGGTTGCTTGCTTGCAACCTTGTCTTGGAACTCTGCAAAAGCAAACCAAACTTTCTCATCGTGGGGATGCTCCCTCAACATCTTGTTGAACTCCCTTGTTTTCCGTAACACCTCATCTTCCCAAGACTCTTCAACTACTGAAGCAATTGATAGTGACTCACCTTCAGCACCCTTTCCAGAAGTTTGATCGTCCAACAAAGGAATGAAATCACCAGGAATAGTTACTGATGATTTTTTAGGCACAATAATTCGCGTTCGCTTCAAGTTCTTATGGCGTTCAAATGCAGAGTATTTCGCAGACCAGTAGCGACCATCAGCTTTAAGTTTATTGTCCAATGCATCAATATCACTATCTCCATCAAAGACCAAAATCCTCTGATTCCACCGGAAAAGCACTTCGGAATTGAGCTCATATGAATTTATAGAATTGTAAAGTTTGTAACGAGCAACATCCATTCTGCAGCACAGTGAGCCAGATTCAAAAATAAAAAATAAAAAATAAAAAAATCGAACTCTGAGACCTAAAATCAAATTATGCACCAGCTGGTTATTCAGACCTAACAATTTAGGAAATTTAAAAAAAAAAAAAAGCAAGGTTGAGAGTGCCCCTAGGGTTTTCCCCATCTTCCATAAAAGCCAAGGATACATTGATATATAAACCATAGTTACATGGAAACTCATTTTTTTTTGTGGGGGGGGGGGGGGGGGGGGGGGGGGGGGGGGGGGGGGGGGCCGCTGGGTGGGGGGAACGCGTTTCCAGGACAAGTACGAAACTCATTTCAAAAATTTAGGAAAACGTTTCAAAAACACGAGGTAAACGTTTCAAAAACTTCTAGGAAACATTTGAGAAACTCTTAGGAAACTATTAGGAAACTATTAGGAAACTATTGAGATACTTAACGAAAATTATTAAAAAAAACTTAGAAGAAATGTTTGGAAACGTTTTAAAATTTTAAAATATTAATTTTTATATATTTTTTCCCTTAACTTCTCATAAAGTATCTATGAAATTATTTGCATAGTTTTCCATTAAGTTTTCAAAGTCTTTACTAAGTTTTCAAAGGTTTCTACTAAGTTTTTAAAAGGTTTTCACTAAATTTTCAAAGGTTTCTACTGAGTTTCGAAAAAAATTTTTATTAAGTTTACCGATCTTTCCCACTTTCCATTTTCCTTATATTTTTTTGTCGCGTTTTCCGTTACCGTTTCCATTTTCCCTAACATTTCCCGCTTCTACTTCTCATTTTTGGTAACTATGATATAAACACAGATTCAAGAAACAAAAAAAAAAAACAACCAATACTGATGTTTCGACAAAAATACATAGCTTCCAAAGAAAAATATTACCGATTTTTCTTAGCAACGAAGTTGAGGTTAATGGTTGTTGAATTTAGGAATTTTATCAATTAGACAGCTAGAAGTGTGGAACTGAATAAGCAACTACCTGTAAATGCATCCAAAGGCCAAATTGTCACGATCCCCGCGGGAGTCAAAGTAATAGTCTTTGTTGGTGCGTTTGGCATCGTCAGAAGAATTAGTAGCCCAAGATGGAACGTTTGGCTTCCTGGAGGTGGCATCATAACCGTAGGCTGAGCTTGAGGTTTTGGCTGCAGCGGCATCACGGGAAGAAGAAGATCTCTTCCTCGTCTTCTTCTCCTTCTTCTTCTCTTTCTTCCTATCCCTCTTTTCTCCATCAGATGACAACTCCACTAGTTCATATGATTGAGGCCTAGTATTGGCATACTCTATTCCTTTTCCCCCTTCTTCTTCTTCTTCTGATTCTGAAAGACGTAAGAGGGATTCATTCTGTCGCGAAGAAACGGTATCGTTGATGGCGGAGAGGTCGGCGGTGAAGCTGCGGTTGCAAAGCCATTGATGAGGAGGGGCGCGGTTGTTGTGGTTGTCGTTGCCGCTGGCGTCGGAAGCGGGTCTGAGGACGACTGGAAACAGTGAGTTTGTGGCTATGGCTGTGGCCTTGGGTTCTTCTTCTTCCGCTTCCTCAGCGTTTTCTGTATGAGCTGGCTCCATTTCGATCTCTCGAGTGACTCGGAACTGTTTGGCTTCATCGTATTCTCTAGGCTTTAACATATTGCAAAAGTACCCCTAAGGTTTCTAACAATCAGTAGGTCTCCTTACCAGTTACCACTGTTCTAAATTACTATTCTTTTATTTTTAAAAAAATAAAAAATATATTGCCTATTTTATTCAAAATATAATTATTTATTATAATCTTTTAATCTAAATTATAATTATTTATTACATATTTAACTAAAAATAAATTATTTAGTACTTTTTAAACTAAATGATCTAGTCATAAAGTTACAAATTAAATTACATTAAAAAAATTTAAAAAACCCATTAAAAAGTAATAAAATACATTAAGAAACTAATAAAAACACATTAAACAAGACTTGAAAAATTTAAATTACAAGCACTAATAAGGTGTAGTAGTAAGATAAAAAAAATAATTTATTGATTTCACATATTAAAATAAATTTAATACAAATAAATAATTAGTAAAATAAAATTAATTTATTAATTTCATATATAAATAATAATTTCAAGATAAATAAAAGAAAGTAAAATAAAAAAAATTATTATTTATTTATTCCAAATAAAAAAATCTTAAATTAAATAAATAATAAATAAAGTAAAAAAATTAATGAATTAATTTAAAATTTAAATTAAATATTTATTAAAATAGTATTTAAATAGTTATTATTGCATTTAGAATGAATTATTTAGGCTTAAAATAATAATTACTACAAGAGTACACATAAATAGTATTTTTTTTTTTTTTTTTTTGAGAAGTGAACATAAGCAAAAAGCAAAAACCACAAAACATCCAAAAGAACTAGCTCCCTTAGCTTCTTCAGCTAAACCAAGAAATAGTGCTTAGTCCCACATGAATAATGTTTGGCTCTACATGAATAGTAATAATGAAAATAGCCTTCCTTCAAAAAAAATTGAAAACCTTCAAATTTGAAAGGTACATATGAAAGTCACCTTCATTTCCTCAAATATATTAGCATAAGTAATTTAGATATAATGATTAGAATTGAGCTATATATCAAACTAATGAAAGTATCGGATCTTGGTCCATGAGTTCAACAAGTAATTTAACTAGTTCAACCATTGTTAGAAAATAAATAATATTTGATTTATTAAAATAGAAAAATTTAGAAGCATAGACTTAAAAGTGCCACATCGGGGGGAAGAGATGGGATCAGCTCTAGGCTCTATTGTAAAAAGCTAGAGATAATTAATCTACCAAAGCTTGAGACGCTGGGGTGATAAGATGGAACTCCTCCCTTATAAATACATTAAACTTGTTCAGAGAAAAGGTACGCAATACTTATTCATTACATTTGAATACTCTCTTCATTGATCTAAAAGATTAACTTGAGCATCGGAGCTTGCTCAGTCTACCAAGGTTGGTCAGGTTATGCTCATGATGCCCTGTTTTGCATTTCAAAAAGATCCTAACGTGCTTATTCGTTCTCCGGCTTACATCATCAACAACTGTGTACGGCTTGTTTCTTGAACAATTGGTGTCATTTATGGGAAGTGAAAGTTAAGAAGATGAACACTAAACTATTAGAGTTTCTAAGGCGTACAAAAAAGAATGTACACAATGGAGTAGGAGATTTCAATACTACAAACCAAGATCCGGATGATCCATAATGAAGTAGCTAGAGATTGCCAAATCAAAAGACAAGGACACTCCTAACAACCATGCAATTTACATTATATGATGGCAAGACAGACTCCATTTGCCATGTTTACTACTATAAGCAAATGATGTCCCTCTAGAGTGAAGCAAAAGACTTTATGCTCTAAGTGTTCTTATCTAGCCTCGGGGAAGTTGTTTTATGATTTGAGAAATTACCGCTAAGCTCAATTAATAGCCATAAGCTATTAGTCGAACTTTTCATTTGTAAGCTCATTGCCAATAGCAAACGACCAAAAGAAGTGTATTCATTGTTGGTGATGTAGAAGAAAAGTAACGAAGGCATGGGATAATATATTAGACGGTATTGGAAATGTACAACGAGATAGAAGGTTGTAGCAAACAAATGGATTTGGCCTCTTTCACGCTCGAGCTACCTACAATCATCAACTTAGACAATCCTTAACCAAGCATCCTATAGCAAGGATGCCAAACTTGATAGAGAGTATAGAATAGTGTTCAAAAATTAAAGAGTATGTATCACTTCACTAGCATTCTGAAGATAAAACATGCACCCACAAAATAAAAGAAAAACCAAGAAGAAGCATGGAAAAGACGAGTTGGAAAAGACAAATATAAGAAAGCAGGAAGATACAGTGACCACTATATTCAAGGAGTTGATCTACTGGATCCTTCTCTGGATTAGAGATAAGCCCTTCTTCTCTTGGCCACCAAAAGTGTGTGGAGATTCAACCAAGCGCAATGAAAAGAAATTTTGTTCATATCATAAAGAGAAGGGCCATATAATTGAGAATTGCTGATCATTGAAACATCTCGAGGAGCACATACTGGTCAGGCACACAAGATAGTTTCTAGATCAAGAGAAGACTAATGAAAAACTATATACAACAACAAAATAGAGAGCAAAACCTAAGTACTAATACAAGGACACTTTTGTATATTTGATATATGATGTTAATATAGAGGGTATAACAGTAGATTCCTATTCCAAGTAGTGTAAAACCCACAAGGATTTAGATTTTTTTTTTCTCATTCTCTCCCTCTATACTAGACGAGTCTCTTTTTATCTCTATTCCTTCTATTTAGATTTTAGAGGTCTTATAGTGGGATTTGAAGGAAAACCTAAGTACTGAAGTTGTTCTTCTCTTCAAGGGCAACCTTTTTTTATATTTATTTTGATGGATTTTCACACTTGGAGTATTTTTCTTGTTACTAAAGGTTGGGGATTCACTACGCTTGTTAATCATTGACGTGTTTTCTTGCATTTACATATTTTATTACTTGAAAATCATGCTTAAATGGGGTTAAATTATGAAACCCTAATTGCATGCATATATTTAATGAGTTTAATGAATGGATCTTGTTTTAAGTTGTAAATTGATTTCACATTATGTATTTATGATTGATAAAACATGTGGTAGGAACTATTTTGAAATAAAAAACACATGATGAAAATGTGAAAAGCCTAATGTTGAGAATGTAAGCAAAAATGCCGCACTCCAAGTATTTGAGAGAATGTGAATGTAGGTGTTTGTTGATTCGCATACAATATATGATATGAGAATAATTGTATTTAGTTAATTTAAAGCTTAAGCTAGGTTAGAGATCATGAATTGATGTAGGTGTTGGAGAATTTTTTAGGTAAAAATCTATGATGATATTATGAGAAACCTAAAGTTTTGAAAACTTGATATTTATGTTATGCATACCCATCATGTGTTATAATGGAGTAGGAAGATTGTATTATAAATTTATTATACGTAAACAATGTGGCGTAACTTATTATGCTATTGTCTTCTGAAATAATTTTTAGGAGGAAAGTAGAATATGTTGGTAATGAGATGTCAAACTAGTATATTTAAGATGTTTGATGAAATGCTTGATGTGAAAATTGTATTATTGTATGCATGTTTATAACCTAAAACTAAAAGGATGAAATGTTAATGTATGTGTTGACAATATTGGCATTGGATAAGTTGTTAACGTGTAAATAAAATAAAGGTGCTAGAATTGGTAATTATAGAAGAAATGGTTTGCAAGAAATTTTATGATTTTAAGGTTTACAACTCGAGAGAAATTGAATTTGATTAAAGTAAAGGCTGTAACATTCATCAAACTATTAGAAACAATTAAAGGTTATTTGTGGTGCAACCATGCATTGAGACAGGGGCTAACGTGAGAAGGTCCATAAATAGATAATATTATGTTGATGGTCTTTACAATATGATGTAATCAATAGAGTATAAAAGCTTAGTCCAAGCAATATTGTTATGTTTAATTTGCAATCGTAAATGAGATAAAAATAGAGATGCATATGTTGATTGTAAAATGTACTCTTGGATTGATTGGGTTGTGGATTGACTTGGTGAAATTGTGGATTGTATGAAACTTGGTGTGTGATATATGTGTAAATAATGAATAAGTAAATACGACCCTACTAATTATGACTACTATGATGAACCATTTTCATAAAGAGGACTATGCTTGTATGGGTATAAACAAATATTGTATGTTGTTTCTAAAGAAAAATAGACTAAGATGAAAATAAAAGAGTAACAAAGAGAAATTTGAATAATTTTTAAAGTTTATCATATGTGCAAGAATGAATACTAACCGATTTGGGAGTAATACTAACCTCCATTGAAAGGAAAGGTAAGGACTTATTTTAATTTCAACCTCTATAAAAAAAAAAAAAAAAGTGGTACTAGTGAGTTTTGAGTCTTATGAATGAACTAGTAAGGTGATAAATTTCTGACTACAAGTTATAGTTTAAAATAATAATAAAAAAAGAACTGGGACATATTCTCACATCTTGCATAAGTTGTTGCACCATGAATGGACTACTTAGATTTTGCTAAATGGAATCAGATGGACAGTGAAAGGATCCTCAAGATTAAAATGTATTACGATACCAAATAGATTTAAAAGGCATAAAAATCATTAACGAAAAGGAATGAGCAGATATGGACTCGTGATATACTTTTTTAACCACTCAAAAAGGGTGGTAAATGTATAATGCATACATTTTTGTTTCCTTAAACCATCTATGTTTGCTAGTGTATGCACCCCATTTTTGTTTGCTCAGCAATCTCCTGTCCAAAGCGATTTTCTAATAAAACATCACAGCATTATCAAGCCCAAATTAGCTTTTCAAAACTCTAGTCAAGACAAAACGGTCGCTTCTTAGGTCCATAGGGCCCAATTGAAGCCAAAATGACCAAAATGCCTTTAAGCACTTTATGCAACTTTCTGAGACTGGGCGGTCTCCGAAACCAATCACCAATACTGTCGGAGTGAGGAAAGTGCTTATAAACCTTAAACGGTTCACTTTTAGAGCTTGCGGCCGCCAATGTAGAATATTCGATTTGCCTCTTGGCATCTGGCAGCTTTTCGAGATTAAGTAATCTCCAGAACCATCACGAACACCGTTGGGGTGGTAAAAGCACTCACAAATCATTAAGCCACCAAAGTGGTGAGAAATTACTCAGAAATAGGTCGACACGGGTACGCTGCAAACAATCCAATGTTATGGGACCAAAATCGCCTCTTAGTTGTGGCATGTTATTTTAAAGAAAAAAAAGACCTTTGGAAACCAACTAGTCACAACCTTTGAAGTGATAGAAACACTCGTAAACCTACGTCAATACCGGTGCTTACTAGCCTAACAAAGTGAATAATGACTATTTTGCCCCAAGGCACTCTGGCACAGTTCGGCATGTTCTCAAGACGGTAAGTTCACCTTTCCAGGGCTGTCCCCGAATAGTTTGTCTATGTCCGGATTGTGAAAATTTAAACACCCAAGTGCAAGTGTGATGAAATAGCAGTTAAAATAACTGGATAAGAACGGAGTCGATTCACAAGGAACATAGTTCTAAATTATGTGAAATGTCATAGTTACAGATGGTAGGTGCTAGAATTCACCCTAGGTAATGGGTTAGATACCGACAAAGCCATGCTAGACACAAAAGCATCACGAACGGCTTAAGTTGGAACCTAAACTAATCGATTCGAATTTTATCTCTTGCTGACGAGAATTGGAAAAAAGTTGGAGAAATAGTATCCAAAAAAAAATATTTGGTTTTTGAGATATTTGATGGTTCTTAAACTAGACTACAAAGTAAATAGATTAAAAACGGCTTTGGATCCAATTGATCCGGTCATGTGACTTTCTCAGGATTGATCAATACAGGTTTACCATCTGTCAATCGTTTAGCCCCCTTAAGTCTCATAAACTAACAGATAGAAATATTCAATGATAACTAAATATTAGAATATTACTTTAAAATCATGAACCTTCACTATCGACTCGAAAACACTAGATAATGCTTTGTCAGAGCATAAGTGTAACAAGAATAAATAAAGGCATATATTTTCAAAGGTTCTAGCTAGATACTTATTAAATTATTATCGAAGACTCTCACCATCGATTTGCATATACTGGCTACTTTGTCAAGGCAAAAAGTATTACAAACATAATTAAAAAATATATAGATTTTAATTACCAAGAATATAAAAGCAATCCATTCTAGATTAAGATTAAGAGCCATAGGTAGGGACTGAGGTTTGAATATAAAAACATACCAGACAGAGGACCCACATAAATTATACAAGCCTGTGAAAAGTGATAAGTAAACTAACATTTACTTTACTTTACATTAGTCCTATATTAATTACAATATTCTTAAACTTAAACTTGTTTACAAAATACAAAACCATTACGTGCATAAAATATACATGTTTGTGCCCGTGTATGTAATATACCGAACATGTATAAAAATACTAAGTTTTTGAATAAATTTGAAATGAAAAGACAAACCTTAATTGATCATCTCAATACCGTCACGTGATCTTCACAATTGGCTCTAAGAATAAAACTAGTTACTCATATTTAAAAGACTTGGCTTTAAACAAAATGATTTCATAAATAAAAGGATTTATTATAGCAGAATAATAGTAAAGAAAATATTAGAATAGAAAATTAACTGACTAAAAAAATACTAACAAATTAACTGGAATCTGGATAGAAAATAAATTGAAGAAGCTCTCTACAAATGCTCTCGGACTCCTTGAAGCTCTCTGATCCAGCTCTTTCTCTGCCATTGCCAATTTATAGGCAAGGCATGATTCAATTGAACCTTGTTTTTTTATTTGTTTGACTTGTGGCAACAATTGCCAAAGACATTTATTAATTCCTTTAGTTTCTTTACTCTTTGTTTTCTTTTTTGTCGGCCACCAGCTGAATATACAAGCCCTCATCCATTTGTTTTGACTAATATATTATATTATGATATTCACCTATTTTTTTCACTTGCTTTTGTACATAATACAATATACACACGTATATATATAATGCACACACCTTTACTATATAATACAACATAATATTACACAAAAAATATATGTATACATAATGTCACACCCGAAAGAATGTTTGTGTGTCTGTCGGCTTCATTTTACTTGATTTTAACTTTAAATCTGCACAGAAAACAAAAATGTTAAAAAAACAACTAATTTTATATTAAAATGCGAACTAATATGTAAATAATTGCTACCAATAGCTTATACTTGGGGATTTCGATTTGTACTTTTTAGAGTACAATCACACCCCCAACTAAGCTTTTGTTAGTTCCTAGAAAAATAATAAACATGTTGGCCTAAAAAGCAACACAAGAGGTGGGGTGAATTAGGTTTTTTCAAAAATTAATAGCAATTAAGATTAATTAAAAACTAATTTAAACAATAGAACAATGAATCAAGATATATGTAATGCAATGTAATCAATAAGGAAATGAAAACAGAGCAAGAGAAATCACACCAAGAATTACCGAGGTTCAACCACAACATCTGGTCTATGTCCTCACCCCAAGATCCCCTTGAAGTCTCCTTCCACTATGCAATCTTCAATTACAAAGAAGGTGCTGATTTACCAAGTGCTTAGCTCACTTTTACACTATAACTTCTTCACAAGTTCTTCCAGCTACCAAGTGGTTTTGTTCAAGATTCACTTCAACTTATAAGAGTTTTTCTTTTACAAGAGAACTCTCAAACTCTCACTTACAGGCGCATGAAAGTTATACACACGAAATACAAACTCTCTATGAAGAGTGTATAGGAAAATAAAAGTATACTTAATACCAAAATGAAGACAAAAGGAATTTTCAGAATTTCGCAACTTGATCAGTCAGTGGATGTTATTTTTCTTGTCTCTCTTGTATATAAATGCAGTTAGAAGCTTGTATATAAACTCCTGCATTGATTTTGTCCATTGGTGGCTGTTGGGGCTCATTTAATGCAAGTCCAGTCCGTTATAACGTTAGAAAAACGAGTCGTTATTTCCCAGGTGTCGAGACCTGATCTCATGTGTCGACACATCTGGCCTACATTTTTCAGATGTTGTCCATTATCTTCATGTGTCAACACATCAACTCCATGTGTCGACATTTGATCATTCTGTCTTCAAACTTTGGCCTCTGTCCTCATGTGTCAACTCTTCATTTTCATGCGTCAACACATTACCTAGAAATCTTCATTCATCTTTCCATTGATCAAGTTCAACTTCAGTAATACTATAAGATCTTCAAGGAGTCTTCTCTTTAGGCTATGATGATAGACCAAAGTCTTCAATTCATTAAAGTTGTCTTCTATTCAATTTGGATTGAATTTAACTTTTGAAGTGTACGACATCCCAATCAGGTTAGTCTGTTGAAGTCCTTTCAACTGATTCTTGAATTGGTGGTCCAACCCTTTTCCATTTCTGACTTCGTATAGAAGAATTCTTAAGGTTTTCTTGCGTATGATTGACCTTGGGAGCCATGTTGATAGTCTAAAGCTTTGAGAGATAGAGAAGAGGGTTGTGAGAGGTTGGGAAGAGAACGATTAAGGTTTATAAGAAAAGTGGAGCGAAGATTGGTGATGGTTCAAAGGTGACAGTTGGGTTTGGTGCGAACAGCGGAGCTGGGAGAGAAAAAGTGAGAGTGAGAGAGGGAAAATTTGAATATTTGTAAAGTGAGCTTCATTAAAGTATATAGGCCCAACTCATATGTTGACACATGAACTTGGTGTGTCGACACATGCATGTCAACAGAATAATTTAAGTCCACTGTCGTGATGTGTCGACACATGAAAATGGTGTGTCGACACATGCAACTAGACTAGAGCATGTGAAGTATAAGGAATTTAGGGAATGGCCTTTTTCAAATTTTGAGAGAAAATATGTTTCAATATGATTATGCAATGAATCATGAATTCAAGAAATGCAATTCACATAAATGATAATCACATTTAAAACATACATAACATGAGTTTCACTTAAATTTAACAAGTATTAAGATATAGGGTTACTCATCCCCAATTCTCGTCTTATCATACAAAATCTGTCTTCACTCAATGGTTTAGTAAAAATATCAGCCAATTGCATGTTTGTGCATACAAAGTCAAGTTCAATATCTCTCTTTTGTATAGGATCTCGTATAAAGTGATATCTAATTTCAATATGCTTTGTGCGAGAGTGTTGAATAGGATTTTTAGTCAAGTTTATAACACTAGTATTATCACATTTAATAGGAATATGATCAAATATAATACCATAATCTTCTAACTGTTGTTTAATCCATAACACTTGAGCATAACAACTACCAGTTGCTACATATTCAACCTCAGCTGTGGAGAGAGTAACTGAATTTTGTTTTTTGCTATACCAAGATACAATCATGTTGCCTAGGAGTTGGCAAGAGCCACTTGTGCTCTTTCTCTCAACTCTACTCCCCGCATAATCAACGTTAGTGTAAGCAATCAAATTAAAACAAGTACCTTTTGAATATTACAATCCAAGGTTAGGTGTGTGCTTAATATAACAAAAGATTCATTTCACAGCAATCACATGAGATTCTTGGGGATTTGATTAAAAACGAGCACATAAGCAAACACTAAACATTATATCTAGTCTGCTAGCAGTTAGGTACAATAAGGAGCCTATCATGTTTCTATAAAGTTTAGTATCTATTGATTTACCTTTTTATCGTTATCCAATTTTGTTGTAGTACTCATTAGAGTACTTATAGGCTTTCCATCTTTCATGCCAAACTTCTTGATCAAGTTCTTGATGTATTTGGCTTGGTTAATGAAGATGCCTTCCTTCAATTACTTGATTTGAAGACCGAGAAAATAGTTGAGCTCGCTCATCATACTCATTTCGAATTCTCCCTACATGCACTTAGCAAACTCTTTGCAAAACGACTCATTAGTAGCACCGAATATAATATTGTCCACATATATTTGCACTAAAAGCATGTCATTGTTTTTTATTTTGATGAAAAGAGTGGTTTTTATTTTTTCTCTTGAAAAAATTTTTTCAATAAAAAACTTACTCAATATTTCATACCAAGCCCTTGAGGCTTGCTTCAAACCATATAAAGCTTTTGTTAGCTTGAAAACATGGTTAGGCAATTTCGGATCTTCAAAACCAAGGGGTTGTTCAACAAACACTTCTTTGGTGATAAAACCATTTAGAAAAGCACTTTTAACATCCATTTGATATAGTTTAAAATTTTTAAAACAAGCAAATGCAAGTAAGATTTTGATGGCTTCTAATCTGGCTACCGAAGCATATGTTTCATCAAAATCAATGCCTTCTTCTTGGCTGTAACCTTGAGTGACAGGTCTTGCCTTGTTCCTTACCACAACTCTGGACTCATCCATTTTTATTTGTAAAGACCCATTTAGTTCCAATAACAGGATGATCATTTGGCCTAGGAACAAGGTGCCATACCTCATTTCTTTCAAATTGGTTCGATTCTTCTTGCATTGCATTAATCTAAAACTCATCATTTTCAACATCGTTAAAACATTTAGGCTCTATTTGTGATAAAAATGCAAGATGATTACATATATTTCTAAAAGAGGATCGAGTTCTTACTCCTTATGAAGGATCACGTAGGATTTGTTCGGTAGGATGGTTGTGCACAAACTTTCACTCCTTAGGTAGATCTTCATTGATTTCTTGTTGGCTTGTAGAGGCTTTTTGCGCTTCTCTCTCCTTTTGAGGTTCTTTATTTGAGTTTAGTTGAATATCCAGCTTTTCTATGTCTGACTCTACCTCATCTATTTCATCACTTACAACATTCTTTGAAGGACAGTTATATTCATCAAAAGTAACATGGACTGATTCTTCAACCACTAGAGTCCTCTTATTAAAGAGTCTATAAGCCTTGCTATGCGTTAAATATCCAAGAAATATACCATCGTCAGATTTTGCATCAAACTTGCCGAGGTTGTCTTTATTGTTATTCAATATAAAGCATTTGCATCCAAAGGCTCTAAAGTATGAGACGTTTAGTTTCTTATCTTTCCAAAGTTCATAAGGGGTTTTGTTAAAAAAATTTCTAAATAAAATTTGATTTAGAACATAACAAGTTGTGTTAACAGCTTCAGCCCAAAAATATTTTGGTAAATCATTTTCACAAAGCATGGTTCTACCTATTTCTTCCAAAACTCTATTTTTCCTTTCAACAACTCTATTTTGTTAAGGTGTTCTAGGAGTTGAGAAGTTGTGACCAAAACCATTTTCATCATTTCAAAAGGTTTGCAATCAAATTCGCCTCCATGATCAGTCCTAATAGAAGTGATTGAAAATCCTTTTTCATTTTGAACTTTTCTACAAAATTTTGTGAAGAAAATAATTGTCTCATCCTTGTGAGCTAGGAAGATTGTCTATGTAAATCTAGAATAGTCATCAATGATAACAAGTGCATATTGTTTTCCACCAAGACTTAAAGTCCTAGTTGGTCCAAATAAGTCTATATGTAATAATTGTAGTGGCCTAGAGGTAATGAGCATATTTATAGATTTAAAAGAAATTCGAGTTTGCTTACCTAATTGACAAGCATCACAAACTCTATCTTTATCAAATTTTATCTTTGAAAGTCCTTTGACCAAATCATTTTTAGAAACCCTTGAAAGTATGCTCATACTAATATGATCAAGTCTTCTATGCCACAACCAACTTTCATCACTATTTATGGCGGCAAGGCATTTAACTTTGCAAGAAGATAAATCATTAAGATAAAATATATATATATATATATATATATATTGTCTTGTCTATGCCCAGTGAGAATAGTCTTGTTTCTATTGATGTCAATTACATCATATTTAGAGGATTCAAATACAACCTTGCATTTTTTATCACAAAGTTGACTAATGCTCAAAAGATTGTGTTTGAGTCCTTTAACAAGTAAAACATTTTCGATAGAGGGAGAGGAATTCTTACCAACACTACTTATACCGATAATGTTCCCTTTGCTATTGTCACCAAATGTGAGAAGACCTCCATCTTTTGGGGAGAGAGATGTGAATTGTGCTTCATCTCCCGTCATATGCCTTGAGTATCCAATATCCAAGTACCAATGGTCTTTCTTGGATTTTGCTTGAAGGCATACCTACAAGAGGAGTTTATTTGACCTTAGGTACTTAAATCATCTTGGGTCCTTGGGGTTTAGTCCTCAATGATCCTTAATGATCTTCTATGGACCCATGTATTGCTAGGAGCAATAGATTTTTGTAGAGCATAGCATCTACTAGAAATATGTCCTAATTTGTGACAAGAAAAGCATGAAATTTTTGGTTTTCCAGTTGAAGCAATAAATCTGCCTTTCGGAAATTTCTTTCTTTTAAAAGGATCAAAGCCAAGACTAGCTTTGTCTAGTGAGCATTCTTGCTTCTCAAGATTGCATCCAATTTTTCTTTTTCATTGACACATCTAAAAAGAGTTGTTTCCAAACTTTTAACCTTATCAAGCAAAATTTGGTTTTCCTTTGAAGAATCCTTTGCAAAAGAGTTTTTCTTAATCTCATCATTCAAAGCACAAACTTCATTTTTCAAAACTTCATTTTCTTTTTGTAAATTCTCATTTTTCTTAGTAAGAGTAGAGACCATCTTTTTAAGAAGTCCATTTTTTATTCCCATTTTTATGAATTCACAAAGTAGATCATCAAATATATCTTGTAATTCATTAAAAGTGAATTGGGAGGAGTCTGATACCTTATTGTCTTCCTCATGTGCCATGAGATAGAGGTTAGCCACCGCTTAAGGTTCGCCACCTCGTGAGGTTCTTTGGTTTCTTTTTCGGAGCATTCTTTATCATCACTCTATGTCATAGCTACCATTGCCCTTTTTCCTTGGTATTTCTTTCCTTTCTTTTTGAGCAATGGGCATTTAGCTTTTATATGACCAGGCTTCTTGCATTCATAGCATATTATAGTTGATTCTTTACCAGAATCTCCTTTGGCTTCATGCTTCTTTCCACCTTTCTATTTCTTCTTTATGAATCTTCTGAATTTTCGAGTAATGAGAGCAATTTCATCCTCATCCTCCTCACTTGCTAATTCATCATCTTGACTGGTGGACTTGACTTTTTCTTTTTTTGTTCATCCTCTTGGACATGTTGCTTTTGAGTGAGCTCATGAGTCTTGAGAGAGCCCAAGAGTTTTTTAAGAGGCAATGTGTTGAGGTCCTTTGCTTCTTGAATTGCCGTAACCTTAGCTTCCCAAGCCTTTGGTAATGACCTTAGAATCTTCCTCACCTGCTCATTGTTAGGATACACCTTTCTAAGAGATTTCAAGCCATTAATAATATCGGTGAATCTTGTGAATATTTCGGTGATAGACTCATTAGGTTTCACTTTAAACAATTCATAACTATGTACCAAAATATTGATTTTAGATTCCTTAACTTGATTGCTACATTCATGTGTTACTTCTAGTCTATCTTATACTTCTTTAGCTGATTTATAAGTAGAAATATGATTGAATTAATTAGGATTAAGTGCATAATATAAAATATTCATGGCTTTGGCATTAGATTGCAGCATTTTTAGATCATCATCATCCCATTCGGATTCGGGTTTAGGGACATCAGTTCTTTCTACTCTTGTTATAGGAGTTTTGGGACCATTTACTATAAGTCTCCATAATTCATAATCTACTGATTGAATATATATTCTCATTCCATTCTTCCAATAGTTGTAATTGGTGCCATTAAACATAGGTGGTTTGTTTGTGGATTGACCCTCACTAAGAGAGCTTCCATAGTTGGTTGCCATGGATCAATTCCTAGGATGTTAAGCCTAAAACAGGAATATAAGCTCTGATACCAATTGTTGGCCCAAAAGGCAACCCAAGAGGGGGGGGGGGGTGAATTAGGTTTTTAAAAAATTAATAGCAATTAAGATTAATTAAAAACTAATTTCATCAATAAAACAATGAACCAAGATATATGCAATGGAATGTAATCAATAAGAAAATGAAAACAGAGTAAGAGAAATCACACCAATAATTACCGAGGTTTAACCACAACTTGTGGTCTATGTCCTCACCCCAATATGCCATTGAAGTCTCCTTCTACTATGCAATCTCCAATTACAAGAAAGATGCTGATTTATTGAGTGCTCAGCTCACTTTTATACAAGAACTTCTTCACAAGTTCTTCCAGCTACCAAGTGATTTTGTCCAAGATCCACTTTAACTTACAAGAGTTTTTCTTTTGCAAGAGAACTCTCAAACTCTCACTTACAGGTGTATGAAAGTTATACCCATGAAATACAAACTCTCTATGAAGAGTGGATAGGAAAATAAAAGCTCATTTAATGCCAAAATGAAGACAAAAAGAATTTTCAGAATTTCTCAGCTTGATCAGTCAGTGGATGTTGTTTTTCTTATCTCTCTTATATATAAATGCAGTTGAAAGCTTGTATATAAATCCTTGTATTGATTTTATCCGTTAGTGGTTGTTAGGGCTCATTTAATGCAAGTCTAGTCTGTTATAATACTAGGAAAATTGGCTGTTATTTTTCAGGTATCGACACTTGATCTCATGTGTCGACACTGTCGCGGCCAGATTTCGCACTCAAGGAATACACACACAAGCGGGAAAAACACTGTACTCTCTCGTTAGAACTCACTCTCCTAGAAGAATGAGTGAGACTAGGTTTGAATTGAAAATAGATTTGAATAAAGGGCTTTTGGAAAATATTTGGAGTTGCCACCTAACTTGATTAAGGTGAGCTAGGTCACCTAAAAACTAAGCATAATCTGAAAACTACACTTAAGGTATTTTAAAAAAAAACGATTTTGAAAATACCTCCTCAAGAGAGGGTTTTTAAGAAAACAGGTTATTTAGCAATCTTTGGAAAACATTTAAGCCCTTTTTGAAAAATAACTCCGTTTTTGGTCTTTGAAATCAGTGATCCTAGGTTCGAAGGTTGGTTACGTGTAGGGAAGACGCACTAAGCCATCACCCTACCCCACCCTTGCGGTACCTACATATCCATTTACCCTAAATTCACCTATGAGAGTCTTCAACTAACAACTACTCAATCCTATCCACTTTGAAAAACAATGTTTGAAAAGAAACTAACATGATGCATGATATGTAACTGTAAGAAAGAGACTTGATTTGGAAATAGATTTGAAAAGAATTTGATTTCATTTAAAAAGAAAGAGATAGAAGTTTGAATTTGGAAAAAAGGTTTTGGAAATTAAAATTGAAGATTGAAAATAGAAATAGATCATGGAATTGAAAACTTAAAGAAAATTGTAGGATTGGAGATTGGAAAGAAGTTGTAAAAATAGAAATTTGAAAAATGTGGTGATCGCACCCATGGGGGTTGCCTACATATCCTTTTGGGGGAATCCGGTCAGTGGTAATTTGGACAAGAGTCCGATAGAAAATAGAAGGTTGGACTAGAAGAGAGTTGAAGTTGGAATTCGAATTGGAATTGGAAGAATAGGAAATTTGGACTTTGATTGGAAGGTTTGAAAAGATTGGTTTTGAAAGACTTGGTTTTAAGAAACCTAGACTTAAGAAAGACTTGAGACTTAGGAAAGATTCGACTTGAGTGTTGAACTTAGAAGATTAGGAAAGATTGGATTTAGGAAGGGTTTGAATTAGGAAATGTTCGAATTAGGAAAGTTTCATTTTAGGAAAGTTTTGATTTAAGGAAGTTTCAACTTAGGAACGCTTCGACTTAGGAAAGTTTCAACTTAGGAAACCTTTGACTTAGGAAAGTTTCAACTTAGGAAAGTTTTGAATTAAGAAAGTTTCATTCTAAGAAAGGTTTTGAAATAGGAAAGGTTTTGAAAATAAGGAAGTTTTGAAAATAAGAAAGTTTTGAGTTTAGAAAGTTTTAGATTTGGAAAGATTTGAAGTTTTAGGAAAGTTTAGAATTTAGAAAGATTTAGGTTTAGAAAGATTTAACTTAAGAAAGTTTTGAATTTAGAAAGCTTTGAATTTGGAAAGATTTGAAATTTAGAAAGTTTAAGATTTAGAAAGTTTTAGAGTTTGAGTTTTAGAAAATCTTGAGATTAGAAAAGGTTTGAATTTAGAAAAGATTGGAAAACCTAGATTTAGAAAGTTAAGATTTGGAAATGGATAGAATTAGGAAAGGGTTGAATTAGGAAAGATGTGGAAATTGAGTTTTAAAATTTAGAAAAGATTTTTATATTCAAGTTTTGGAAACTTAAGATTTAGGAAAATGGAAGATCAGGAAGGATTTGAAATAGGAAAGATTTAGATTAGGAAGGGTTAAGATTCCTATTTCCTAAAACAAGGGATTGGATTTTACTTCTGAAAGAGAAGGTTTGATTTTGTTTCCAAAAACGGAGGATTGTATCTAGTTTCTTAAATGAGAAGATTGGATTTGGTATGGATTTGAAAAGGGAAATTTTAGAAACCCTAGATTTGGGAAGACTGTAGTTTTGACGTAGAAAATAGGTTTTGGAAATATGTATAGTTTTGATGTAGAAAACAGGAGGTTTTGGAAACCTAGGTTTTAAGGCAAGTTTGAAAATCATGTTTTTGGAAAGAAAAATTAGGGTTTCCTAATCGTGGGTTCTAGGGCTTGACTTGGGCACCAAGAAAAAGGATTTTTTGGGAAAGTGAGTTTTTAGAAACAAAGATTTTTGAAAGAAAATCCTAGGGAGGAGTTTCTAGAAGGTAAGTTTTGAAAAGAGAGTTTTTGGAAAGATTTTTAGAAGGGGATTGTTGGAAAAAATTCTTAGGAAAGAGATTTAGGAAGCGTTTTTAGAAAGTAAATTTTGAGGAGAGTATTTTGGAAAGGAGTTTAAAAAAAGGAGTTTTGAAAAATAAATTTTTGGAGGGAGTTTTTAGAAAACAACTTTGGAAAGAAGAGTTTTTAGAAAGCATGTTGGAAAAGAGGGTTTTAGAAAGAGAGATTTTTGAAAAGAGAATTCTTAGAAAGTATAAAAATGTCTCACTTTTTTAAATCGATTCTAATCATAAAAAGGCTAGAACCACTTTAAGAAAGTGGTTTTGAAAGCAACAAGGAGTTGAAAATATAGACCATATCGGTCACTTTAAATGTAACACTTTCCTAAAGCAATCCTAGCCATGGAAAGACTAGAATCACCCTAAGATTGTGATTTTGAAAACAAGTTTTGAAAAATGAGATTTTGATGCAATTTTGGAAACAAGTTTAATGCAAGTTTTGAAAACAAGTTTAAAAACGATTTTTGGAAGAATGCAAGATAATGATATGCATAATGTAAATTGGGGTCGTGAACATACAAGGTTAAGGCTTCACCACATAATCAAGGGGGGCCGAACCCATGCGGTCTTTGGTTAGACTAAAAGAAAGCCCTCGACACGGTGACCCTCCAATAGTCTAATCCTACATACAGACTGGGAATCCCCTTATTTCAAGCATGCAAAGAGGGGGGGGGGGGAAGAAGATGGGGGATTAAAATAGAAGAAAACCCAAGTGGGTTAGGAGAGAGAAGAGAGAGGGGGGAAGTGCAGAAACTTAAAGAGAACCTACCGTATGTCTTGTTTATTTTGCTTGGCTTTGCGCGCCTTGCTTTTCTTGCTTTTTCTTCAGTCTTCGCTTTAGTCTTCTAGAACTTTGTCTTGGTCTTTGAGAACTTCGAGTTGCAGTAATCCAAGTCTTCAATGGAGGGTTGGAGGCTAGTGTATAAGTGTATAGGGTGTGTATGAGTGTATAGAAGACTAGGGTTTGTGTATGGTGGCTAGGGTTTGAAAAACCTAGAGAAGCTAGGGTTTAGGGGGGCTACGAGCTCTGTATATCGAATATTAGGGCTTTTAGATTGAGTTTACGGACCTCTTTCATGCTGGAGGAGGCTCTGTATTTATAGAGAAAGGAATGCACTAGCGCTTATTGCAGTGGCGCCAGACCAAAAATTACACTGGCACCACTAGGAGTGGCTCCAGGCTATTTTTTGGCTTGGCACCACTACTAGTGGCGCCAGCCATTTAGGAAATGTTTAAGATCAACAAGCAATGTATCTTTAGAAGATTTGGGTGCTTGTACTAGTGACTACCATGCAATTTTAGCCTGGCTTCACTAGGAGTGATTCCGGAAGGTCCAAGGATGAATTGAAGGGGCCGGGAATGACCCGGAGAACTGGAAAGGGACAGGAACCCTTAGAATAATGTCTCGGGGACAAAGAATTTGAAAAATAATGACAAGATTTGTTAGAAGGGTTAGCCGGGCCACTAGGGGCAAAACGATCAAACGCGCCGAAAAGCTGTCGGGATGGACCCAAAATGTCTCGCAAAATGACTCGAGATTTGGAAACATTATTTAGAATGTTCCCAAAGGCTACCGGTTTGATACCCAGAGCCGGTGTGGTCAGAAAAGGCGACCGGCCCACTAGGGGTAAAGGGGTCATTTTGCACCGAGTTTGCCGGAACTTACTTGGAATGATCCGAAAAGAGAAAAAAAGGTTGAGAATGCTATAAAAAGCATTCTCAGGAGGTTACCGGTTTGATACCCAAAGTTAGTGTGGTTCCTGGGGCGTTTGGATGCCTAGGGGCAAAATGGTCATTTCACTTCAAGTGGGCCCTACAGGCCCGGGAAGCAACCAGTGGACTAAATTCAAGTTTAGATGGTAGTTTAGAGTCTGGATATGCGTGTGATGTGTAAAAGTGAGCCCAGTTGGGTCAGAGATTGCTGAGCGGGCAAAAATCGAGTGCTTACAGACACATTTGGACTGCATTTTCCAGATGTTGTCTACTTCCTCCATGTGTCGACACATCAACTCCATGTGTCAACACTTGATTGTTCTGTCTTCAAACTTTGGCCTTTATTCTCATGTGTCGACTCTTCATTTTCATATGCCAACACATTACCCAAAAATCTTCATTCATCTTTCCATTGATCAAGTTCAGCTTCAGCAATACTATAAGATCTTCAAGAAATCTTTTCTTTGGGGTATGATGATAGATCAAAGTCTTCAATTCATTAAAATTGTCTTCTATTCAATTTGAATTGAATTTAACTTTTGATGATCATCTTTTATTTAATTTATAAGCTACTATAACTTCTTTTCATTAATGTCGAGCTCTTCTTCTTTATTTTCGAGCTCTCTCCATGTGCTGCTAATGACTTCTTCATCCATGTAGAGCTTCATATTCATGATACCTCATTACTGAGCTCTTCTTTTTGCTACTAATCTTTTTTTCTTCTTTAGGATCACTTCAATGAGTCTTTTATAAGCCTGATGAAGTTTATTCTTGAACATCTTCAATTTCTTTGAATACACACCATTTTCATTGACTCTTCACATCCCAAATGAAGTCTACTCTTGGATTCTTTGTAGAGATTTTACAATTATGTTGAATTATCTTTTTGAATATCTTCAATCTCTTCAAATTCAAGTCAACTTCATTGAGTCTATGCACACTTGATGAAATCTTTTTTCGAACACCTTCAATCTCTTCGAATGCAAATCATTTGTTTGAAGTTGCAATAGGTATCATTGCTCTGTTTGGTGCATTGCATGACTCTTAGAGTGCATTGCTTGATTTGGCTTGTTGTGCATCCACTTTGACATGTATTAGACTTTTTAGTTAAAACCTTTAAGTCTAAATTATAATCTTTATTAATCTGCGCACTAAGTAGATGTATTAGTAAAATAACACAAGGTTTAGTTATCATCAAAATCAACATGGAGATCAATCTTGAGTCAACAAAACACATTTAAAAAGATAGGTTCTACTTTCGTACTAATCATGAGTGCATTTAGCGTATGCACTAAAACTTTAAATCCCTAGGCTGCTCATAGTGGACGAGTGGTGTCTCATCAGGGTTTCTAGTGATGGTACCTACAAACACCAAAATGTGTCTTACTAGTGAGGATAATGAGAAAAAATATTACATGTATCAAAATACAAGCATATTCTGTATATTCTACTTGTTAGTACACAAGCAAGATAATGTCTTAAAACAACATATGAGAGGCTTTTGTGTATATGTGATCATTACATGATAAGAAAAGTATTACAACATCAAAACACAGATACATTATTTAAGTTTTGATTTAACCTCACTGGATATTCTCTTAAAAAGAAAGAATATAGCCATCTCATATTGGTTGTCCTTATCAAAGATTAAATGTAAAATAAAATAACAAGAGATAACCATAAAGAAAATGACGTAAATATATAACGTCAGAGACAACTTGGCATAGTTCCATGAAAGAATACTCAATGTTAAAATCGCACAAACAACTGATAAGTGAATTCTCTACGAAGTGAATGAACAAGCAAAGTATACATTAAATCCTCGAGTACTTTGTTCAAGTTGTAACTTGGCCATGAGGTTTATAAGGTAAGGAAAAAAAAAAGAAAGGATACAATGGCGCAAAACATGTGTGATCAATGAATACATACTTTCAATTTTCCTCTTTCCTTTATTTTTTTTTCTTTCCTTCGTTGTTAATTTATTTATTTTTTTCATATTGCAAATAGATCACCTCCTTTCTCAATTCAACTAGCACAAGTGAAGATACTTGTGTTTTCGTATTTAGGGCTGAAATTTCAGCAATGATATATGTAGCAAGAGACAAAAAAATAACCTTAAAGATGATTCCAAGGAAATTATATCGATAAAGAAATCTATAACTCAAAAAATCAAAGATGGCCTCGATTTATTTTTGAAAGTGTGTAACAGCTCAAAATTATAAGCATTTGACATATTCAATTACCGTAGCAATTTAAACAATTGAGTAAAATATAAATACCATAGAGCTATTCAAAAAGTGATGTGAAAGATATTCATCAAGAGTAAATGTAAACACTCTAAAATACATGATTGGTTTTAAAGCTCACTTGGTAATAAATCTTCATTTTTGTAAAGATAGAATTGTACGATATGTAAAAATACTAAATTTATCATGATATAATAATAAGTAATGTAAAATACTTTATTTCTATGTGTTAAGATAAAATCTTGCATTTGTATTAAAAAGAAAGGATAAAATAAAAATTGTGCTAAGGTGAATAAAAACATGTTTCAACAAATCTCTAAAATCTACATTTGCATTTCATATAAAACTATACAAAATTATAAAAGACACCCAAACCTATTTTGTAGATCTCAAGTGCATTCAAATTGTACGCTCCTCAGCCTTGCGCATATTTTTGTTTGTTTGTTTTTTTTTTTTTTGGTTGACAAATATAAAACATCTGCAAAATAAATGTTAGTGATATTAACAAATAAAAATAAACTTGCAAACAAGACACTCAAACCTAACACACTCTAAGAAGAATAACCATTACAAAGTCGAGCTAGACTTTTGACATGAAAATCAAGATAGTCTATTGTTTGGGTGATTCCAAGGCGTCTTAATGCCTCAGCATGTACTCATCCTTTAATTATATCTAGGTAAACCATTTGATTCGCTGACATTAGCCGGTTACCCCCTTTGCAATTTTTATTTACACAATTGTGTCTAGCACAACGGTGATACCTATTTAGTACTACGATCAGTATGAGGTTAAGGTTGTTCCTCTTGGAGCTCAACTTTCCTCACCATCTTTGCACGGTGAATTATCTTGCCTCTGATACAAAATGGAAATATCCAGAAGATGCAACATGCAAATGTAAGCACTATAGAATCGGCATGGCCCGAGGCATAGAAGAAAACAAAAGGTGGGAAGGAACAAACACCGGTGGGGAACAAAGTATTCCCCCTAACTATAAAGAAACTAACTATCAAATTATATACACTATCCTAACTATACAAATGACAGGGTGTTATTTCTATTCAAACAATGGTGGATCCATGAGATCCACACTTTCAGCTAGACTAATAAAGTTCTCAGGGTAGGGCTTTAGATGATGTCCATTGGCTTTGAAGATATTGGCATTACTAGGATCCTTAATTTCTGTTGGCCCATATGGTGACAAATCCCTTATCAGATAGGATCTAGATCATTTACTCTTTAACTTACCAGGAAACAAGCATAATTAGGTATTATAGAGCAACCCTTTTGACCAATGAAAAAGAATTTACGCACAATGCGTTGGTCATGAAATGTTTTCATCTTGGCCTTAGAGATTTTTGCATTCTCATAGGTGTCATTTCAAAATTCTTTAAGTTCACTGAGTTGTAACTTTCTTATCAGGCCTGTCTCATCCAGACTTTTATTGAACTAGCAAATGGTCTAATACGCTCTGTGTTCAATTTTCATCGAAAGATGACATGACTTTTCATACACAAGCCTATAAGGAGAAACACCTATCACAATTTTATATGCAGTTTGATAAGCCTAGAGTGTATCAACTAACCTTAAGGACCAGTCCTTTCGGCTATGATTGACAGTTTTCTCAAGAATGTGCTTAGTATCTCGGTTATCTAACTTAACTTGGTCACTATTTTGGGGATGATAAGGTGTACTAACCTTATGAACAACCCCATACTTTCTCATTGACATTCCAACAAGTCTATTGCAAAATGGGAACCTCCATCGCTAATAATAGCACGTGGCATACCAAAGCGTGAAAAGATATGCTCTTTTAAGAACCGGACCACTACACAGTGATCATTAGTACGAGAGTCAATGGCATCAACCCATTTAGACACATAGTTTATGGCCACAAGAATATAAAAGTAACCAAACAAACTAGGAAAGGGTCCTATGAAATCAATACTCTAACAATCAAATATCTCGAGAATAAGAATGGGAGTAAGGAGCATCATATTTCTTCTAGACATACTCCCTAGTCATTGACATTTATCTCAAGTTGTGCACAAGGTATGAACATCATGAAACATGGTAGGCCAATATAAACCAGATTGTAGAATCTTTGTAACTGTCTTTTTAGAACTAAAATGGCCACCGCCTGCATGGGAGTGACAAAACTCTATGACAGAATGAAACTCATTGTCGGGAACACATCTACGAATTATTTGATTGGGACAGTCCTTGAACAAGTATGGATCATCCCAGGAAAAATATCTTACATTTATGAAGAATTTTTTTTTATCCAAATAAGACTAATGTGATGGAATTTTTTTGGTAGCCAAAAAGTTAGCAATGTCAGCAAACCACATTGTGGTTGCATGAGAAAGTGCTTGAATTTGAAAAAGATGCTCATTTGGAAAATGCTTATTGATAGGGAGAATGTCTTTGGCATCTCCATCAATAAGGAGCCATGACAAATGGTCAGCAATAACATTCTCTACCCCCTTTTTATCTCAAATTTCAATATGGAATTCTTGTAACAAAAGAATCCAACGGATGAGGCATAGTTTTGCATCAGGCTTAGTTAACAGGTACTTTAGTGCATATTGATCAGTATAGATGATGACTAATGACCCTACCAAGTATGATCGAAACTTATCTAATGCAAACACAACAACAAGGAGTTCTTTTTAGTTGTGGTATAGTTTATTTGGGCTTCATTTAAGGTTTTGCTTGCATAATAGATAACATAGGGTTTTTTGTCCACTCTTTGCCCTAAAATCGCTCCTTCAGCATAATCACTAGCATCACACATCAACTCAAAAGGTAAAGACCAATCGGGTGATTGAATGATAAGTGTAGTTGTCAAAAGCCTTTTGAACTTGTTGAAAGCTTCTTGGCGATCAGACATCCATTCAAATGGAACATCTTGAGACAATAGATGACACATTGGATGGGAGATGGCATTAAACCCTTTTATGAATTGCCGATAGAAACTAGCGTGCCTAAGGAAAGAACAAATGTCTTTCACAGTTCTAGGGGTAGGTAGTTTTTGAATCAGTTCAACCTTGGCTTTATTTACCTTAATCCCCTTGCTAGACACAATGTGTTCGAGCACTATATCTTGTGTCACCATGAAGTGGCACTTTTCCCATTTTAGAACAAGGTTACTCTCCTCACATCTCTCCAATACCTTCTCGAGGTGTACCAAACAACTTTCATAGGTATCTCCATAGACCGAGAAATCATCCATGAAAACCTTCAAAAATCTTTCCACCATATCACTAACGATACTCATCATGCAACTTTGAAAGGTGGCTAGTGCATTGCACAAGCCAAAGGGCATTCTTTTGTAAGCATAAGTATCAAAAGGACATGTGAATGTTGTCTTATCTTGGTCTTTTAAAGCAATTTCAATTTGGTTGTAACAGGAGTAGACTTTCAAAAAATATTAAAAGGCCCATCTTGCCACTCGTTCTAAGACTTGGTCCAAAAATGAGAGTGGAATGTGGTATTTTCTAGTAACAACATTTAGTCGACGGTAATCAATGCACATGAGCCACCCAGTTTGATTCGTAGTGGGCACCGATTCATTTTTCTCATTTTGAATTTTTGTGACTCTAGATTTTTTATGAACAACTTGGGTTAGACTAACTTACTTTGAATCAGAGATGGGGTATATAATACCCGCATCGAGAAGCTTCAGTACTTCTCCTCTCACAACTTTTTTCATGTTGGGGTCCAAACGCCTTTGCATTTGACGAACTGGTTCAGAGTCCTTTTCAGGATATATATGATGTGTGCATACCAAAGAACTAATACCATGTAAGTCTGCAATGGTTCACCCTAAGGCTTTTCTATGATTCTTTAGCACTTTCACTAGACTCTTCTCTTGGCCCTCAGATAGGCTAGAGGATATAACAACAGGATAAGACTCATCTTCACTGAGAAATGCATACTTCAAAGCAGATGGTAAGGGTTTTCTTTCTGGAGTGGGTGCTTTCTATTCAGAAGGGATAGGCTTGATAGCATTAGGAACTAGAGGTTCAAAAGATGGAGTCCAGTGACCCACTTGCATACAATGTTTATTATCTACCCCTTCAGTGATTGTATCACAGTCTAATTGGTCATGTGACTCACTCAAAGTAAGAGTTCTTTCAATAAGATCATTGAAAAACTCACTTTCAACGTAATCTTGAAAAATAGATTCAATGAAGTCTATTTCCTCAACATCATCGTACTCCTCAAATTGCTTCCCAAACGAGAAGATGTCCATCTCAATGGTTATATACCTAAATGACAGTTTTAACAACCCATTCCTACAATGAATTATGGCATTACATGTAGCTAGGAATGGTCATCCTAAGATCAAATGAATTTGGAAATGAGCACTAATGCTCGCAATTGGTTGTGTATCTAAAATAATGAAGTCTACTGGGTAGTAGAACTTATCTATCTGAATGATAACATCCTCCACAATACCCCTTAGGATCTTGATAGACCTATCAGCTAGTTGTAAGGTTACTCTTGTAGGACACAACTCACCTAATCCGAGTTGCTGGTAAACCCAATAAAGGAGTAGGTTGACAATTGCTCTTAGATAAAAAAAAGGGCTCGATCTATCTTGTTTCCTCCTATGATGCATGAAATAGGAGGAAAAACAGGGTCCTTATACTTCAATAGGGTTTTACATTACAAAATCGCACTTTGACTCTTATTCATAAAGGCAGTTTCTTTGACATACAACCTCCTTTTCATAGTATACAAGTCTTTCAAAAAATTAGCATAGGAGGGAATTTGCTTGATAACCTCTAAGATTGGATTGTTGAGTTTGACTTGCTTATACGCTTCATAAATTTTTGAATTTAGAAGCTCGTGTTTAGGCTTAGTCAACCTATGAGGAAATGGTGCATATTTCTCAAATTATTGTCCTTTTCTTCAGATGCTTTGGTTGGCTCTAAGATTGGCTCAATTTCCTTTTTTCTCTTTCAGACTTCTACCTTTCTCTCTCTCTTCCTCTACTTTTTATCTCTCTTACTCTCTCTCAACTCCCTTCCCTTCATTTCTATCTTTAAGAGCGTCTTTTATAGATAGATTGGTTTTATCAATGATCTTACCGCTCCTTAAGATTTTGATGGATTGAACTTGTTCATGACTACATCGAGGATCAGTCCTCACTTTAGTCATGTTCAATTGCTTATTAGGATTTGGATTTAGTTGGGGTTGAGATGGAAATCTCCTTGACACTTGGTGGGTCTAAGCTCGTGTCAAAGTAGATATTTGCTTTGCTATGTCTTGTAACAGTCTAGTGTGTTGGTTTGACACCTTCTCCTGCTGATCCACCCTATTATTCACCCCTCTCACATCATTGGTCAATTGGTACACATTGTCTTATAACGGTTTCTTATGAGGAGATTGATATGGAATAGGTTAGGGTTGAAAAGGTTAAGGGTTTTGTTAAAAAGATTGAGGGTTTTGAGACTGTCCTTAGAATGCTTGAAGGTTCGAAAGCCCCTTATTTCTCCACCCAAAATTTGGGTGATTTCTCCATCCGAGTTTGTATGTGTTCGAGAAAGGGTTTCCCCCAACTCGTTGGTTATTATATGTACCCTAATATTGGCTAAGCACATTGACTTGACCATGCAAAGCCTCTGGTATAACTGGACAAACAATAGTGTCATGACCCAGTATCCCACATATTAAACAACCCTTTTCTTTGGGAGACTCATTATTCATGACATTGACTTTTTTAGACTCCACGACCTCCAATTCTCAAGTAAGTGCAACGAATCTAGCATTCAAATCATTTATTTCATTGAGATGAAATGTTACCCTAGGCTTTGACTCAAGATTTTGGGTCTCAGTTGTGGCCCAATCTATAGCAAGGTTTGTTAAGTAATCAAAGTAGTCATATGCCTTAGCGGGCTTTTTGTCATACAAAGTCCATGCACATAAAGACTCAACGAACCACTTAAGTTATGGGATCAATGATGAATATAAAGTATTTATGACATGCAAATTTGTGAATCCGTGATGTGGACAAGCATTCCACAAGTACTTGAACCTCTCCTAACATTGAAAGAACGATTCACAGATCATAGGAGCAAACTGAGAGATTTAGCGACGAATCGCCTTGCTTTTATGCTCAGGGAAGAACTTTTCAAGAACTCCTTCTGAAGATCTTACCATGAATGAATAGACCTAGGTCTCAATGAATTGAACCATATTTTGGCCTTGTCTTTGAGAGAAAATGGGAATAGGTTCAGAAGTACTATTTCCCTTGGATAAGAATTATCGAAGAATATATAGCATACTTCCTCGAAATCTTTGATATGTTGATATGGTTTCTTAGAATCCAAACCATGGAATGGATTTATCAGCTAGAACATTCTAGACGCTAGAAGAACAATGCAAGAAGTAGGAGCTTGCTTAGCAAGATTTAGATAATCCCTAAGAGATCTATAGGGAGGATCGTCATGTACATTCCCACCTTCAGGTCTACTATTTGGATTTAGTCAGTTAGGATTCACAGGTGGTGAAGTATCGAATTCTTCCACTATTGGGATAAGACTAGGACCTCAGCTAACTAACTAATGTTTGGAACAAGAGTCAAAATGGGGAGAGAGTACAATAGGTGGGAGAAAGATCACCAGACGAACCAATTAACCACAAATGATTATGTATATCCCTAATGAAGTGTGACATACAAGTGTACGTACCCTATAGGGAATGACATACACTAACCCTTTCCAAAACAACAACACAACAAAATACTAAAAAAAATAAAACAAAGTAGTACAACAGTATACTAAAATGCCTACACACAAAAATAATAAAAGAAACAAAAGTTAGTTCATTAGTAAAATGTTAGTAAAGAGTTAAAGAGTTAGTAAATAATTAGATGGTCACCACATCAAGGGCTTCAATCTAAGTAGGCAATGAATCAACCCGAGAAGTAAACCACAAAGAAATAAAAAAATAAAAAAATTGGAATTAAAGTGCAAAAAGTAGAATTTTAGAATGGTAACCAAAGTAGGTATTCACTAAATAAAGAAAAATGTTAAATAGTTAGATGAAAAATAAAAATAGAAAATATGGTAACCAACTTCAATGGCTTCATCCAATAATAGGCGAGTATGCCAACCAAAGAGGTTAACTACAAAGAAAATAAATGAATACAAAATTAAATATATACATATATACAAGTTAGCAATTGAACAAAATAATAAGTTAGCAAAAACCCCTAATCAGTTGGAATATACCATCCAATCATATGTCCAAAATCCATAGCCAAGGTATTATTATTTTATTTTCACATATTTTAATTGTGTTGTTCCCCGGTAACGGCGCTAAAAACTATTTGTTTATGTCCAGATTATGAGAATTTAAACACCTAAGTGCAAGTGCGGCTAAATAGCAGTTAAAATAACCTGGTAAGAACGGGGTCGATCCACTAGGAACGGAGTTCTAAATTATGTGAAATGTCACAATTGCGGATGGTAGGTACCAGAATTCACCCTAGGTAATGGGTTAGATACCAAGTAAGCCATGCTAGACACAAAAGCGTTATAGATGGCTTAAGTTGAAACCTAAACCAACCGGTTCGAATTTTACCTCTTATTGACGATAATTGGAAAAAAGTTGTAGAAATAGTATCTAAAAGAAAAATATTTGGTTTTTGAGAGATTTGATGGTTCTTAAACTAGACTACAAAATAAACAAATTAAAAATAGCCTTGGATCCAATTGATCCGATCACATGACTTTCTTGGGGTTGACCAATATAAGTTTATCATCATCTGTCAATTGTTTGATCCCCTTGAGTCTCATAAACCAACTGATGGGAATATTCAATGATAACCAAATACTAGAATATTATGTTAAAATCATGAACCTTCACCATCGACTCATAAACACTAGGTAATGCTTTGTCAGAGCATAAGTGTAACAAGCATAATTAAAGGCATATGTTTTCAAAGGTTGTACCTAGCTGCTTATTAAATTATTATCAAAGACCCTTACCATCGATTTGCATATACCAGCTACTTTGTCAAGGCAGAAAGTATTACAAACATAATTAAAAGTCTAACGGATCTAGATTTTAATTATCAAGAATATAAAAGCAATCCATTCCAAATTAAGATTAAAAGCCATAGGTAGGGCCAGAGGTTTGAATATAAAAATATATCAGACAGAGGACTCGTATAAATTATACAAGCCTCTGAAAATTGATAAGTAAATCGACATTTACTTTACTTTACACTACTCCTACATCAATTACAATAATCCTAAACTTAAACTTGTTTACAAAATACAAAACTATTTCGTGCGTAAAATATACGTGTTTGTGCCCATATATGCAATATATCGAACATGTATAAAAAATACTAAGTTTTTGAATAAATATAGAATGAAAATACAAACCTTAATTGGTCATCCCAATATCATCACGTGATCTTTACAATTGGCTGCAAGAATAAAACTAGCTACTCATATTTAAAAGACTTGGCTTTAAAAAAAATGACTTCATAAATAAAAGGATTTATTACCGCAGGATAATAGTAAAGAAAATATTGGAACAGAAAATTAACTGACTGAAAAAACACTAACAAATTAACTGGAACCTAGATAAAAAATAAATTGACAGAGCTCTCTATGAATGCTCCTGGACTCCCTGAAGCTCTCTGTTACAGCTCTTCCTTTGCCATTGCCAATTTATAGGCAAGGCATGATTGAATTGAACCTTGTTTTTTTTATTTGTTTGGCTTGTGGCCAACAATTGCTAAAGCCATTCATTAATTCCATCACTTTCTTTATTTTTTGTTTTCTTTTCTGTTAGCCACTAGTTGAATATACAAGGCCCCATTCATTTGTTTTGACTAATATATTATATTATATTATGATATTCACCCATTCTTTTCACTTTCTTTTGCATTGTTCATCCACCATTTGTTTTTGCATTGTGCATTCTAGCCATCCACCACCTGCTCACTTGCTCAATATATATACATACATAATACAATATACACATGTATATATATATATAATACACACACCTTTATTATATAATATAATATAATATTACACAATATATATATGTATATAAAATATCACACTCGAAAGAATGTCTATGCGTCTGTTGGCTTCATTTTTCTCAATTTTAACTTTAAATCTACACAGAATACAAAAATGTAAAAGAAAACTAATTTTATATTAAAATAATAACTAATATGTAAATAATTGCTACCAATAGCTTATAATTAAGGATTCCGATTTGTACTTTTTAGAGTACTATCACAGTCCGACATATTTAGTATGCCATTCAAGCCGACTCCAGACCCATTTCGGTGATACTCAGTCAAAATAACTGTTTTGCCCTCAGGCACATCTTCACAAAAGTATTAAGTTCTCGAGACGATAACTCCACCTTTCCAAGACTGTCCTCGAACAGTCTGGCGTGTTCAATATGCCCTTTCCAACCACACTGGCATTAGAAACCAAACCGGCATCCCCTAGGATACTCCAAAGAGAATCCTTGTCCATTTTCAAGGGAGTCCCTTGACTCAAAACCCCTATTAAGTCAACAAAAGTTTTGTGGAGCATGTCACAGACGCTCTGCCAAAGTTAACTTTCTCTTCAATTTCTTGATTTGAATGCACCATCAAATGACTTGAGAAATGTGTAAATTAGAGAATTCTCCAAAGTCCTTCCATTGGTACGGTTCAATCAAGGTGATAGCTTCCCGTGGCCCTCTGATCGTGTGGTGCAAAAACTAGTACTTTGAGAAACTAACGGCGTCTCTCGCAGACGCTCCCAAAAGCTTATTTTTAAGCTTGTTTCCCAAGGTCATATTTCTATCATCTAAAAACATCCAAGGCCTCTCGAAGGCACTAAATTCAAGAGAAACTGTAGGGGAATGTCGTGAGCATAGTCAATTTCTCTAAATCTTTTCCGGTTGGCACAAATATCAAGACAAAGTTGGCATAAAAGTTCCCGACGGCTGAGCTACATACGCACAATTTTTTAGATCAGGCAATCTCCAAAACCATCGCTAACACTGTTGGAGTGGCAAAAACACTCACAAACTATTAAGCCGCCGATGTGGTGAGAAATCACTCAAAAACAGGTCAACACAGGTATGCCACTAGCAACCCAGTGTCACGGGACCAAAAGTGCCCCTTGGTTGTGGCACATTTTTCAAAAAAGAGAAAGACTTTAAAAAATCAACTCATCATAGCCGTCAGAGTGACGGAAACACTCATAAACCTAGGTTAACATGCGCCTGCTAGCCCGATACAATGAAAAATGACCATTTTGCCTCTTAGCGCTCTAGCATAGTCTGGCATGTTCTCAAGATGGTAAGTCCACCTTTCAAGGACCGTCCCTGGATAGTTTGACATATTTAATGTGCCATTCATGCCGACTTCGGACCCATTCTAATGGTTTTAGGTCAAAATGACCGTTCTACCCTCGGGCCCTCCAGCACAAAAAATTATTCAGTGCTCCTGGACCACTGCCACGTGGTATTCCACCTCTCACATGAGAGTGGGCCCACCACCTATTAAAGTAAGTGGGCTCTACCATCATGTGAGAGGTGGAGCACCACGTGGCAGTGCTCCTCTAGGAGCACTGAATAATTTCTCCTCCGGTACATCTTTGAGAAAGTACTAAGTCCTCAAGATGATAACTCCACCTTTCTAAGTTTGGATCTGGACAGTTTGGCATGTTCAATATGCCATTCCAATTCATTCCAGCCTCATTTCAACAAGTTTTGGTTAAAATGACCATTTTGGCCCTAGAGACCCAGACACCTTTTCCAACCACACCAACTCTGGGAATCAACCGACGTCCACCAGGATTCTCTTTGGAGAATCCCTGTCCATTTTTAAGTAAGTCCCTTGACTCGAAACCCCTCTTAAGTCAGCAAATGCTTTGCAGAGCGTGTCACAGATGCTCTGCTAAAGTTTAACTTTCTCTTTAATCCTGTGATTAAAAAGCACCGTCAAACGACTTGAGAAATGCATAAATCAAGAAATTGCTCAAAGCCTTTCTAGAGGACTTTCCATCAGTATTGTTAGATCAAGGTGATCGCTTCCCAAGGCCACCCGATCATCTGGTGTAGAAACTGATACTTTGGGAAACTGATGGAGTCTCTTGCAGATGCTCTCGAAAGCTTATATTTAAGCTTGCTTCCCAAGGTGAGTTCTTTATCATCCAAAAACATCTAAGGCCTCTCGAAGGCACTAAGTTTATGAAAAACTATAGGGGAATGTCGTGAGGATGGCTAATTTCCCCGAATCTATCTCGGTTAGCACAAATATCAAGGCAAAGTCGGTATAAAAGTTCCCGACATCTGAATGTGTGCTACATGCGCACAATTTTTGATCAGATTGTCTAAAACTTGTCTTACAGCCTAAGTCTAGATAGTACAGAGGTGCCATATAGCACTCAAACAATGGTTGAGTGCTTGCACATTTGCTATATCTGCATGGGCAATTTTTGGCCATGTGCATGTGGGATATACGTAGGCTTGAAATATTTTAGCCTATAAATATCAGGGCACCCCCTGAATATTTTAGAGATGTAAACAGTAAGGAAACTCTACCAAAATAGCTCCTGAAGCTCCAAAATTCCAAAAACTTCAAGTCTCTCAAAGATTCAAGCCTCTTTAAGCCTTTTCAAGTCTCTCCAAGCTCAAACACCTTTAGCCATGGTGGATTGAAGAAGTCTAAAGGCCAAAGGTAAACCCCTATTTAAGCTTATGCTATTCCCAGTCCTCTTCTCTTCCTCCTAGTTCACTTGAGCTATTCTTCCATTTTAAACCCCATCTTCTACCCCATTTTCTTGTGTGCTTGAAATAAGTGGGCTCTTAGGCCATACTTAGATGAAAGCTTGTGAGGCCCACCTGTTGGGGGAACTCTTACAAGTCTAATTGAGTATAATATGGCCCTTAGAGCTCCTTGCAATGTGGTGTCACCTAAACCTTGTATGATTTATGACCTCTGCATATTAGTTGTTATAATGTTCATGATATGTTTGCAATGGTTACATTTGTGTGTTTAATGTTGGGGACTGTAGAATTTCCCATGACCCGACTATAGTGTATACCCATAATGCCAAAAATTTTAATTTGAGTAGGAGAACTAATCTACTTGATTATAATCATACATTTGACATCTCTTTAGTTTCATCCGAAATAGCAGCAGGTATGAACTTCGAAATCTCTCTTCTTGGATCTTGAATAGCAAGAAATAGTAACAAGAAAGATTCAATTGCTTAAACTCAACATTTAGATTTTTATTGTATCCCCCGAACACGCCTTACTCCAGAGAGAGTGGGCTCGCAGTTGCTAGGGTTTCTATCTCTCACAAGAATAAGTATCGAAGATTCTCAGTTTTAACCTAGCTACTTGTAAGCATTCCATTTTTACCCGCTCGCAATCTTTGGCCCTACTGAACTCACATTCAAACCGATATAGACACATTCAATCATAGACTGACTTTGAAGACTCAATCCAGTTAATCAATCGCTTCGCAGGCCCATCAAGCCCAATAGAGGCAAACTAACCAAAATACCCTCAATAGTATTACTGGGTCCAATTCCAGTTGCCACGTCTTACTAAAGATGGTACGTCCATATTTCAAAATCAATTCCAGTTTCAATTCCAATCTAGTCAATCAAACTCAATCTAGCATATCTTTTGAGAAAGTTGATCCCTTAGACGGTAAGTCCATCCAATCTGACACGTTTATTGAGAAAATCTCTTGGAATGATAAGTCTCTTCAAACCTGTTAACCGAGACAGAGCCCAAGTCCTCAAGATGGTAGAGCGGTTCACTTTTAGTGCCTGCTAGCTCGCTAATGTAGAATATCCGCTATTCGACATGTTGATCAGGAAAGTCCCTAAGGCCCCGAGATGATAAGACCATTCAAAAACTTTCCAAGATCAGACAATCTCTAGAATGAATGCACACCGTCAGAGTGATGAAAACACTCACAAACATCGCAACCGTTAGAGTGGCAGAAATACTCGCAAGCAGGTCGACATTGGGAATTGCCAACAAAACTCTATGTCATTGGACCAAATACGCTTCTTGGTAATGACACGTTTACCGAAGGAAAGGATACCTTTGGAAACTAACTTGTCATACACCGTTAGAGTGATGGAAACACTCAAAACCCAGGTCCACACTAGTGTCTGCTAACCCATTCTGGTGAAAAATGACCAAATTGCTCATTGGGCCCTTTCGGCATGCTTATCGAGAAAGTACCTAAGTTCCTAGGGTGGTAAGTCCCCCTTTTTAAAAATTGTCTCAAAGACAATCTAGCATGTTTAAGTGCCTTCCAGTCGGTCCCGAATCAATTTCGAGACCATCCGGTCAAAATGACCATTTTTCCTTTAGGCATCCAATTACATCCAGAAACTACACTGGCTTTAGGCATCAAACTGGTAACCTCCCAAAGATGCTTTTAATAGTATTCTTGACCTTCCAGCACCTTTCTAGACCATTCTGAGTCTATTTCGGTAAGTCCGGCACAAAATAACCGTTTTGTCCCTAGTGGGCCGGTTGTCTTTTTCAGCCATTCCGGCTCTGGGTATTAAATCAGCAATCCCCCATAACATTCTTGATAGTGTTTTCGACCTTCAAGCATTCTCACTGGTCAATCTGGGTCAATTATGGTATTTCCCCTGTTTAGATGGCCGTTTTGCCCCTGGTAGGCTGGTCACCCTTTTTAATTATTCTGGCACTAGTTATCAAGCCATTTACCTCCGGGATACTCTTTTAGAGGTTCCTATCCATCCCCGGCCTTCCGGATCACTCCTGAACTTTGTGGAGTCACTTCTAGTGGTCCCAAGTCAAAAATTGCATGGTAGTCACTAGGACAACCGCCCAAATCTTTTGCCTTGCGTCTCAAGTGTCAAAAGATACATTTCTTGCAGCCTTAAAACCTGCCTAAGTGGTTGGGGCCACTACAAGCCAATAAATGGCTTGACGCCACTCCTAGTGGCCCCAAGCTTCACTAGACATACTACCAATTCCTTTGCTGTCAAATAGATTTTATCTTTCCTTATGTTATGAGGTCTTCACTTAGTAGTCGGATAAAGTAGCCCTATGTTCGGATCTTCAAAAAGCACTGGCGCCGGTTCCTGTTTCAATTACCTATAAATACAGACCCTTCCTCTATGTAAAAAGGTTCTGCAAACTGAGTCTAAAAACTTTGCCTCACTAAAAATAGAACTTGAATTCCCTCAAAACCCTAATTCTCTTAAGCCTCCTCAAACCTTAGCCTTCATACAGTCAAACCCTAGCTTCCACATACTCTATACACTCAAATACAAGCCTCCAAATAGCAATTACAGACCAAATGTTACATCTTCAAGGCTCTCAAGGTGAAGCAAACAAAGCAATCAAAGCAAAAAGAAAACAAGGTAGGCTTTCGATTAAGATGCAATTCCCCCTTCTCTCTTCCCTCCCTAAACCCACTTGAGTTCTCTTTTATTTTAATCCCCCATTTTCTACCTCATTTTCTTGCATGCTTAAAACAAGGGACCTCCCGGTTCATGTCTAGGAAGGTCTTAGAGAGAATCATTATGTTGGTGATTTTTTTTTAAATTCCCCCTAAGATGGTGTGAGTTCGACCCCCTTAATTATGTGGTGAAGCCTAACCTTGTATGTTCACGTCCTTATTGCATTATAGTTGTCATGTTCATGCATTGTATTCAATAACACATTTAAAGTTGTTTTCAAACTTGCATCAAAGTTCTCTTTCAAAACTTACATTCATAATCTCTTTCTTTCAAACCGGTGTAAGCACCCCATTTTTGACCGCTTGGCAGTCTACACTCCGTCCAGACTTGTATTCAAGTCATTGTGGGCATATTCCAATCGAAACTAACTTTCTAAGTCCAAATCCTGTCTGTCCATCACTTCGCGGGCCCATCAGGCCCAAATAGAGGCAAAATAACCAAAATGCCCTTAGGAGCATTGTCCTTTCCAAATTCCAACCCCTCTCTCGAGACATTGATTCCTCGAGACGGTAAATCTATTCCAATCAGGCACGTCTTTCCGAAGACGATAAGTCCCCTTTCCAATCCCTCTCTCGAGACAGTTTATTCCTCGAGACGGTTCCAATCAGGCACGTCTTTCCGAAGACAGTAAGTCCCTTTTCCAATCCCTCTCTCGAGACAGTTTATTCCTCAAGACGGTTCCAAATCAGGTACGTCTTTCTGAAGACGGTAAGTCCCCTTTCCAATCCCTCTCTCGAGACAGTTTATTCCTCGAGATGGTTCCAAATCAGGCACGTCTTTCCGAAAACGGTAAGTCCCCTTTCCAATCCCTCTCTCGAGACAGTTTATTCCTCGAGACGGTTCCAAATCAGGCACGTCTTTCCGAAGACGGTAAGTCCCCTTTCCAATCTCTCTCTCGAGACAGTTGATTCCTCAAGACGGTTCCAAAACAGGCACGTCTTTCCGAAGACAGTAAGTCTCCTTTCCAATCCCTCTCTCGAGACAGTTTATTCCTCGAGACGGTTCCAATCAGGCACATTTTTCTAAAGACAGTAAGTCTCCTTTCCAATCCCTCTCTCGTGACAGTTTATTTTTCGAGACGGTTTCAATCAGGCATGTTTTTCAGAAGACGGTAAGTCCTCTTTCCAATCTCTCTCTCGAGACAGTTTATTCCTCGAGATGGTTCCAATCAGAGCCCCTTTGGTAACCTCCCGAGAATGCTTCTTATAGTATTCTCAACCTTTCCTTATCTTTCCGGATCATTCCAAGTCAGTTCCGGCCAACCCCGCACAAAATGACTGTTTTGCCCCTGGAGGGCCGGTCTCCTTTTCTGACCACACCGACTCTGGGTATCAAACTGGTAACCTTTTGAGATTGCTTTTTGTAGTGTTCTCAACCTCCCTTTACCTTTTCGGATTATTCCGAGTCAGTTCTGGCAAACTTGGTGTGAAATGACCGTTTTGCCCCTGGTGGGCTGGTCACCTTTTCTGACCACGCCGGCTTTGGGAATCAAACCGGCAACCTTTGGGAACATTCTAAATAATGTTTTCAAATTTCAAGTCTTCTTCTGGGACAGTTCGAGTCTGTCCCGGCAGCTTCTCGACCCGATTGACCGTTTTGCCCCTAAAGGCCCAGTCAACCCTTCCGACACATCTTGTCCTCAATCTTCCTGTCAAATACCTCCGGGACACTATTTTAAGTGTTCCTGCTCTTTTTTGGCCTTCCGGGTCATTCCCGACCGCTTCAAATCATTCCCGGACTTTCCGGAGTCACTCCTAGTGAAGCTAGGCTAAAAATTACATGGTAGTCACTAGTACAGGCGCCCAAATCTAGTCAAAGATACGTTGCTTGCCGACCTTAAACATTTCCTAAATGGCTGGTGCCACTAGTAGTGGTGCTAAGCCAAACAATGGCCTGGTGCCACTCCTAGTGGCACTAGTGTAAAGTTTGGCCTGGCGCCACTGCAACAGGCGCCAATGTTGTCTAACCTCTATAAGTACAGAGCCTCTTCCAATGTGAAAGAGGTTTGCAAACTCAGTTTAAGAATCATATAATTCGATATACAGAGCTCAGACACTTCAGAAACCCTAGCTTCTTTAGGTTCTCTAAACCCTAGCCACCATACACAAACCCTAACCTCATATACACTCATACACACCCCCATACACTCATACACTAGCCTTCAACCCTCCTTTGAAGACTTGAAGAGCTGCAATCTAAAGTTTGAAGACAACTATTGAAGATTAAAGACGAGCCTTCGAAGATCAAGACTGAAGTGAAGCGAAGACCGGAAAAAGCGAGGTGCGCAAAATAAACAAGATACAAGGTAGGTTTTTTATTTAAATTTTGGCATTCCCCCTCTCTCTTCTCTCTCCTAACCCACTTAGGTTTTCTCTATTTTAATCCCCCATCTCTTTTCCCCCCTTTCTTTGCATGCTTGAAACAAGGGGACTCCTAGTCTATGTGTAGGATTAGACTATCGGAGGGTCACTGTGTCAAGGGCTTTCCTTTAGGCTAACCGGAGACCACGTGGGTCCGGCCCCCTTGATTATGTGGTGAAGCCTTAACCTTGTATGTTTACGACCCCAAAATTGCATTATGCATATCATGATCTTGCATTTTCCAAAAGTTATTTTCAAAGTCGTTTTCGAAATCGTCTTCAAACTTATTTTCAAAGTTGCATCAAAATCTCTTTTTCAAAACATGTTTTCAAAATCACAATCCTAGGGTGATTCTAGCCTTTCCATGGATAGGGTTACTTTAGAAAAATGTTACATTCAAAGTGACCCACATGGTCCATATTTTCAACTCCTTGTTATTTTCAAAAACCACTTTTCTAAAGTGGTTCTAGCCTTCCTATGGCTAGAATTGCTTTAGGAAAGTGAGACGTTTTTTATACTTTCCAAAAAGCTTTCTTTTCAAAAATCTCTTCCTAAAAATCTCTTTTTCAACATACTTTCCTAAAACTCTCCTCTCCAAAATTGTTTTCAAAAACTCCCTCCAAAATTTATTTTTCAAAGCTTCCTTTTTCAACTCCTTTCCAAAACGCTCTCTTCAAAATCCACTTTCCAAAAACGGTCGCTAGGTCTCTTTCCTAGAAGAACTCTCTCCAAAAATCTTTCCAAAAACTCCCCTCTAGGATTTCCTTCCAAAAAACTTGTTTCCAAAAACACACTTTTCAAAAACTCCTCCCTAGGATTCTCTTCTAAAAATCTTCGTTTCCAAAAACTTTCTTTCCAAAATCTTCCCTCTAGAAACTTCTCTTTAGGATTTCCTTCCAAAATCTTCGTTTCCAAAAACGCACTTTCCAAAAACTCTTTCCTTAGAAGCCAAGTCAAGCCCTAGAACCCACAATTAGGAAACCCTAATTTTCTTTCCAAAAACATGGTTTTCAAACTTTGCCCCAAATCTAGGTTTCCAAAACCTCTTGTTTTCACATCTAAACTATACACATTTCCAAAACCCCTTTTCTACGTCAAAACTATAGTTTTTCAAATCTAGGGTTTCTAGAAATTCCCCTTTCCAAATCCTTGTCAAATCAAACCTTCCCTTTAGGAAACCAAGTCCAACCTCCCGTTTTGGAAAACTAGATCCTATCCTCTGTTTTTGGAAACAAAATCAAACACTTCTTCTTAGAAACAAAATCCAATCCCTTTCTAATCCAAATTCTTCCTAATTCCCCCCTTTCCTAATTTCCTACATTCCTAAACCACAAGTTTCCTAAAATTTTCAAATCTTTCTTTAAACATTAAGCTTTCAAATCTTTCCTAATTCACCCTTTCCTAACTCTACCCCTTTTCAAATCTTAACTTTCTAAAACCAGGTTTTCCAATCTTTCTTAAACTAAACTTTTCCTAATCTCAAGATTTTCTAAAAACTCAAACTCTAAAACTTTCCAAATCTTAAACTCTCTAAATTTCAAATCTTTCTTAATTCAAAACTTTCTTAAGTTAAAACCTTCTTAATTCAAACCTTTTCTAAATCTTTTCTAATTTAAAATCTTTCTAAAATTCTAAGCTTTCCAAATTCAAAATTTTCTTAACTTGAACCTTTTTAAATTCTAAACCTTTCTTAATCTAAACTTTTCCTAATTCAAAACATTTCTAAATTCAACACTTGCCTATTTCAAAACTTTTCTTAAAACGAAACTTTCCAATTTCGAAACTTTCCTAAATTGAAAACTTTCCTAAAACAAAACTTTCCAAAAGTGACACTTTCCTAATTCGAAGCTTTCCTAAGTCGGACCTTTCCTAAATTCGAATCTTTTCTAAATCCAATCTTTCCAAACCCTTCCAAGTCGAGTCAAATCTTTCTAAATCTCAAATCCTTTCTAAAGTCTCATCTTTCTTAAGTCTAGGTTTCCTAAAACCAAGTTTTCCAAAGTCAAGTCTTTTCAAATCTTCCAATCAAAGTTCAATCTCTCAATCTTCTAATTCAATTTCCAATTCAATCTCTTTCTTTCAAATCAACTCTTCTATTCTCAATCGGACTCTTGTCCGAACTATGACTGACCTAATTCCTCTAAAAGGATATGTAGGCAACCCTCATGGGTGCGGTCACAACCTTCTTCAAATCTCAAATTCCATAACATCTTTCAATTTCCATTTCTACAATTTCTTTCCGATCTCTAATTCCACAACATTTTTTTAAGTTTTCAATTCCACAACTCTTTTCAAATCTCTTTTCAATTCCAATTTCAAATCTATCTTTCCAAATCTCTTTTCAAATCAAATCAATTTCTTTTCAAATCTTTTTCCAAATCTATTTCCAAATCAAGTCTCCTTTCTTGCACTTGTATATCATGCATCATGTTTTTCTAAACATTATTTTTCAAAGTGAATAGGATTGAACCATTAGTTAGTTAAAGACTCTCATAGGTGAATCTAAGGTAGATTGACATGTAAGTACCGAAAGGGCGGGGTAGGGTGATGGCTTAGTGCGTCTTCCCTACACGTAACTAACCTCCGAACCTAGATCACTAATTTCAAAGATCAAAAAGGAGTTATTTTTCAAAAAAGGCTAAATATTTTCCAAAGGTTTCCAAACAACCTGTTTTCTTAAAAATCCTCTCTTGAGGAGATATTTTCAAAATTGTTTTTCAAAAACCCTAAGTGTAGTCTTCGGATTATTCTTAGTTTTTAGGTGACCTAATTCACCTTAATCAAGTTAGGTGGCGACTCTAAATCTTTTTCTAATAGCCTTTTATTCAAATCAAATTTTCAATTCAAACTTAGTCGCACTCATTCTTCTAGGAGGGTGAGTTCTAACGAGAGAGTACATCACTTTTCCCGCTTGTGTGAGTATTCTCCGAGTGCGAAAAATCTGGACACGACAACCGGTTTTCAAAATGACGATCCTAGGATGATTCTAGTCATTCCATGGTTAGAGTTGTTTTAGGAAAGTGTTTTATTCAATGTGACCATTAAGGTCCAAATTTTGGGTGTAAACCCTAAATTATTTTTATCAAAATCACAATCCTAAAGTAATTCTAGCTATTCCATAGTTAGGAATGTTTTAGAAAAGTGTTACATTCAATGTGATCATTATGGTTCATATTTCAAACCCTATTTGTTTTCAAAATCGCAACCCAAGAATGGTTCTAATCCTTTCATGGTTAGAATTATTTTAGGACAGTGAGATATTTAAGAGACTTACAAAAGTCCACATTCAAAACCCCTTTCCAAATGATTTTACAAATCTACTTATAAAAAACTTTTTTTAAAGATTTGCTTTCCAAAAACTCCTTGTCTTGAAGTTCAAGTCAAAATCCTAGGGTCTATGTTTAAGAAACCCTAATTTTCTCACATAAAATTATGGCTTTCTATTCATATAAAATCATGGTTTCTAAAACCTCTTTTTCCACCATATCATAGATTTCCAAATCCAAGATTTTTAAAACTCAACCTTTCCAATTTCATGTCAAATAAAATCTTCCAATTTAAAAAACCAAATCCAATCCCCCAATTTTCAAAACAAAAATCAAATCATCTATTTTTGGAAATAAAATTCAATTTTCTACTTTAGGAATAGAAATAAAATCTTTTCTAATTTCAAACCTGTCCAAATTCCAACTTTCTAAATTTTAAACTTCCAAATCTTTCTAATTTCAAATCTTTTCAAATTTGAATATTTCCAAAAATTAACTCTGTTCTAAACTAGAACCTTTCTAATTCGAAACTTTCCTAATTTGAAACTTTTCTAAAATCCAACTTTCTAAAATCAAACCTTCCTATTTCAATTGCATGCTTTAACCCTAGGTTACCTAAGTCCTAGGATGTCTAAACCCTAGTTCAACTCTAACTCTAAGTGAGGAGGTCTCAACTCTTCTCTAAATCAAGATGGGTTTTAAACTCCAATTCAAGTCAAGATAACTTCAAAGTTCAATTCAAGCTTTTCAAATCAAAGTCAACTTCAACTTAAGTTCAATTTCAAATCCTCCAATCAAAGTTCAAAATCAAACTATTTTCAAAGACCCTAAAGTGTCTTTTCAAGTTAAACAAGACCTGAAAATGTTTATTTTTATTTGGACCTTGAGTCTGAACTATGACTGACTTGATTCCCAACAAAGGGATATGTAGGGAACTCTTATGGGTGTGGTCATAACCTTTTTCAAGTTTTCAATTTCATGACCTTTATCAAGTTCCCAATTCCCACAATCTTTTTCAAACTTTGAATCCTTTCTTCAAATCTATTTTCAAAATTAAATACTTTTTTCTTGCACTTGCATGTCATACATCATATCAAACCTCTTTATGAAATTCTCAAAGTGGATATAATTGGACAATGGATAATCAAAGATTCTAAATGAGTGAACCTAGGGTGAATAAACCTATAGGTATCGCAAGGGCGGGATAGGGTGATAGCTTAGTGCATCTTCCTTATACGTAACCAACCCCGGGATCATAAATCACTATTTTCAAGAGACAAATCATAGTCATTTTTCAAAAAAAGGGTTTAAAGATTTTTCAAAGGTTCCCAATCAACTTGTTTTCCAAAAAAGCCTCTCTTAAGAAAGTTTTCAAAACCTTTTCAAAAATTTTAAGTTTAATCTTTGGATTGCACTTAGTTTTAGGTGACCTAACTCATCTTAACAAAGTTAGGTGGCGACTCCAAACCTTTTTTCGAAAGCCTTTATTCAAATCAATTTCTAATTTAAACCTAGTCACACTCGTCCTTCTAGGAGGATGCATTCTAACGAGAGAGCAGTGTATTTATCTAACTTGTTTTCTTGAGTACGAAAAATTGTAATGCGACACTGCTCATAGATTGCATATATATAGAGGCTACAACAGAGACCATAAGATTAGAATGATTAGGGCTTCCTACGCAAATAAGGATTCCTAATCCAATCATGATTAATCACTATTTATGTAAATTATAATTTATACCACTAAAGAATTATAATTACATTCCCTGTCATACTAAGAATTATATTTCGAGCTACATATTATTAAATGTTTATTTATTTCTACACATTAAGATCACATATACCCATCTATTAAATTAAATTACTGATAATTAAATTTAATAGATTTATTTAATTCTTTGAGACCTTTCACTTAACTTATATGATATGTCAGATTTATAATCTACCTGTAGGGTTTCACATAATCAAAACTTAAAAGCTTTCTCAAAAAGGTATCATCAATATCTACATCAGTACATCGATTCCATCAATAATTAATATTCATCATACACCTAATACTATCGTCTAATTCAATGAGTTTATTGGCCCACGAAGAATCTCACTCTTCTGTGAATCAAAATAATAAACACTATATGCACGTGTCTATTTATTATACTAGTTTTAAGAATATAAGTACTCATAATAATCACGAGGCATTAATTATTTTATATAGTTCTAGTGCAAGGAGTTAGAATTATACCGTTCTCCATAGTCAAGACAGATCTATTAAATCCTTATGTTACAGTCCTACTGATGGTATGTTCAGTTCCACATAAGATTGTGAATGATAAGCTTATATTCCATAAGAATTGACGATTTGATCTTCCGTGTGTAAGCCAAATTCTACACACCAGATCATCTACTATATAGAATAAGAGACATACATACATAATCAATAAATAATGCAAGGCAAACAGTGCTCACATAAATTCTCATTAAAATGGAATAACTAATTTATTAATAAATACTTAAGGCATTATACAAAGCATGTCTTTTAGTATAAATCCCTAATATTTAAAACCCCTTTTCAAGTCACCATTGATTTCATCTTTAAAGGCTTTCTAAAGTTTATGCAAAAATGGTTTTCAAAAGGTGTCTCTAAAGTCCTTCAAATTAGAGTTTTTTGAAGTTTAAACCAATAATCCTAGTTTTTCATGTCTTAGAAAACCACCTAAAACCTAATCTTAACTTTGCATTCGTATGGTTCTCTTGAGTTTTGCACAAAAATGGTTTTCAAAACCACCCCCTAAAAGGTTTTCCAAGTTTTGCTATCTTAAGGTTGCATGAAAATGGTTTTTCAAAACTATCCTCTTTAAAAGAGGTTTTCATGATTTTCAAAGCCTTCAAAACAACCCTCACATGAGGAGTTTTTCAATGATTTTGCTCTTTTGAGTTAGTAGTTGGAATGGTTCCAAAGAAACCCTCGCTTAAGTAGTTTCCACTAAATCAACCATGTGGACCCTTGCTTAGTGGTTTTAATACCTTGAAGTGGTTTTCCAAAACAACCCTCTTCAAAAGAAGTTTACAAAATCTACACTCTCTAGAGTTATCATCAAAAATGGTTTTCAAAACTACCTATTTTATATTGATTTTCAAAAGTTTTACTATCTTGAATTAGTGGTTGAAATGGTTCTAAGGCAATCATCTTTTGAGTAGTTTCCAAATACTAAACATATGAACCCTACACTCACTTGAGTGGTTTTAAAAAACTCACAACTCTCTATAATCAATACAGATTTACTCACTGTCGATCATTTAACCTATTTGGACCTCATAAATTAGCAGATGGGTATATTCAAAATAATCAATCACTAGAATATTACTCAGTTAAAATCATAAAACCCTCACTATCGACTCATAAATACTCGGTAATGCTTTGTCAGAGCATAAGTATAATAAGCATAATTAAATGCACATGTTTTCAAAAGTTCTAGGCTAGATACTTATTAAATTATTATCAAAGACCCTTACAATCGATTTGCATATCCTGATTGCTTTGTCAACGCAAGAGATAGTACAAACATAATCAAAGTCTCAGTTTTTGAAAAGATCTAGATTTTAATTATCTGGAATATAAAAACAATCTATTCCAGATTAGGATTATGACCCTTAGGTTCATACCAAAGGGTTTGGTCATAAAACATATCAGACATAGTATCCGCATAAAATATACAAGCTTCTGGCCAACATAGAGTAAACCAATATCTACTCTACTTTTACACTAAAACTATATATTGGATTAAATATACGTGTCCGTGCAAGTACATGTAATAAACCGAACGTGTGAAAAAATACTAAGTTTTCAAATGAATCTGGAATAAAAAGACAAACCTGAATTAATTATCCCGATTCCGTCAAGCGATCTTCTCAATTGGCTCTAAGAACAAAACTAAATACTAATAATTAAAAGACTTGAGAAAAATAACTCCATAAATAAAATATTTAATACACCAGAAATTACTAAAAAAACAACTGAAATGAGATAAATAACAAACTAAAATCTACTCCTAAAACAAAAGAATGGAGGGAGCCCTAAACTACTCTCCACGAACTCCCTTCTCTCTTCCTCTCTGCCCTCTCTTTTATAGCCGAAGATGAGAAGTTTTTTTTCCTTCTTTCTTCTTTCTTCTTTCTTCTTTTTCTTTCTCTCCACGCCCATGTCCCACCTCCTTTATTTTATTCTTCCTTTCTTTCTCTTTCTCTTTCTCCTTGTTTTTTTTTTTTTTTTTTTTTGTGTTGGCCCGCCTTTCCTGTCATTGTCTTTTGCAAAGATATAGATATATATTTTAATAGAATCCGGTCAAAGATAAATATATATATATATATATATATATAATATAAAGTATAATATATTATATATTATATTTTATAACATATATATATACCGGAATTGACTTGGAATGATCCAGAAAGGTATTGGAACGTTAAGAATACAATTAGAAACATTCTCGAAAGGTTACCGGTTTGATACCTAGAGCCAATGTGGTTCCCGGAGACATTTGGATGTTCAAGGGCAAAATGATCATTTTGGCCGAATAGTCCAATTGGTCTGAAACCAACTGGAAGGCACTTAAACATGTTGGATCATCTTTGGGATGATCTTGGAAGGGTGGACTTACCGCTCTAAGGACTTAGGTACTTTCTCGAGAAGCATGTTGGGAATGGCCCAAGGGACAGTTTGATCATTTTTCACCAGAGTGGGCTAGCAGGCACTGGTGTTGACCCGGGTTTTGAGTGTTTTCGTCACTCTGAAGGTCTGTGACGAGTTGGTTTCCAAAGGTATCTCATCCTTTGGTAAACATGTCACGGCCAAGAGGCGAGTTCAGTCCCGTGACATAGGGGGTTTGTTGGCAATTCCCAATGTCGGCCTGTTTACAAGTGTTTCCGCCACTTTGATGATTGCAATGTTTACGAGTGTTTCCGCTACTCTGACTGTTCATGTTCATTCCGGAGACTGCCTAATCTTGGGAAGCGTCTAGGTGGACTTATCATTTGAGGAATCAATTGTCTTGAAAGACATGCCGAATAACAGACATTTCTTCATTAGCGGGCTAACAGACGCCAAAGGTGGACCGTTCTACCATCTCGGGGACTTGGGGTCTCGTCTTGATTGATGGGTTTGAAGGGACTTACCATTTCAAAGAGTTTTATTAATAATATGCTAGATTGGAGGGTCTTATCGCCTAAGGGATCAACTTTCTCAAAAGGCGTGTTTGATTTGATTGGAACTGGAATTGGACTTAAAGTTGAATTTGAGATTAAAATAGAGACTTACCGTCTCCAAGAAGACATGCCAATTAGAATTTTACTGAGCAATGCAACAAGGGCATTTTGGTCATTTTGCCTCTATTGGGCCAAGTGGGCTCGCGAAGCAATTGATTCAAACTTGAATGTATCTATATTAATTTGAATATGAGTTCGGTTGGACCGGAGATTGCCGAATGGAAAAAAATAAGGTACTTACAGCTACCCATCTTTTTCTGTCTTTGCTTGTCGAATACAGAAAACGATAAAGTAAGAGTCCTATGTTGACCACGAGGTGATTGAAGGGACAGACTTTGGAAATTTTTTAGAATTAGAGTTTGAAAATGGATATTTTGAATTTGAAAGATGGATTATCTTGATTTTTGAAATTTGAAATTTTGAAAACTTGATTTTAAAATGATTTTTGAATTGAAGTTAATTGTTTGAAATTGCTTTTGGAAGTGAATTGATTTAGATTCGAATTAGAAGGGCTTGGAAAACCTTTGAAATTTTGGAACGAAACTTTTAAGGAAAAAGTTTTAAAATATAGAATTTTTGAAAATAGGCTTTTTAAGGGGAAAGTTTAAAAACTAGAAAATTTTGAAAATGGGACTTTTGAAGGGAAAAGCTCAGGAAACCTATGTAATGTTTTTGAGAATGAACTTTTCTTTATTCCTTTTTTTTTTTTTTGAGGGAAAAAGCTTTGAAAGATTGGGGAGTATTTTGGAAGTTAAAATTTTATTTTTATTTTTTTAAAAAAATGAACTTTTGGAAAATCTCTTGGAAACTGATGTTGTAAAAGAACTTTTTAGAGGAAAATTTTTTTTAAAACTTTTGGTGGAAAATGTTAAGAAACCTTTGGGAAACTAATTTTGAAAAGGAACTTTTGAGGATTAATTTTGCAAGAGAACATTTTAAGAAATCTTTTGAGAGTTGATTTTGAAAAAGCACTTTTTGAAGGAAAAAGACAAAATCTTTGAGTATGGGGCCTTTTTGGCAGAGAAGGCCCTGAAAAGCCCGGCGAGACTTTTAAACACTTCTTGAAAAACTTAGGAGAATTTTGGAAATATAATTTTAAATAAAAATTTTTGAAGAAATACTTTGGAGATCTTTTTTTGAAATGAGAAAAGGGTTAGAAAATTTTTGAAATAGATAAATTTTGAAGGAAAATGATAAAATCTTTTAAAGTGGGGGCTTTTTGGCAAAGAAGACCCTGAAAAAACTCGGAGAGACTTTTAAAAACCTCTTGAAAGAAAACTTAGGGAGATTTTGGAAAATAGATTTTTAGAAGAAACTTTGGAAGGAAAAACTTAGGAACTCTTTTGAAAATGAATTTTGGATTTAGAAAATTTCAATATTGACAAAGATTTAGGATGGAAAACTTTGCAATTTGGGAAATTTTGGAAGGAAGAATTTTTGGAGTAAAACCTTGAAAATTTTTAAGGATTTATTTTGACTAAGACTTTTTTTTTTTTTGAAAGAAAGAGTTGGGGAGAATCTTAAACCTGATTGGAAAAGAAATTTTCTTAAAAAATTGAATAAAAAAGCTTTGAGATGGATTGAAAAATTTGAAATTTGATTTTGGAAATGATTTTTGGCCTTGATTTTTGAAATGGATCTTGGAGGGAGACATTTAGTATCCTTTGAATTTGATTTTAAAAACTAATCTTAAAGATGAACTTTTGGAAAGAGGGAGCTAGAAAAGTCTTTTGACCGGATTTTGAAAAGGAATTTTTGAAGGTTAAGAAACTCTTTTGAGAAGTTTTTTGGAGGAAAATATTATAAAACCCTTGGGAAACTGATTTGGAAGGAACTTTTTAAGAAACCTTTAAGAGTTGATTTTAGAAATGAGCTTTTGAAGAAAAAGTTTTTAAGAAACCTTTTGAGTTGGTTTGAGTATAATTTATTTGAAAGTTATTTGAAAGTTATGCCATTTATTTTCACTTATTCTTTTTTAATTTTTTTATTTTTGAAATGTATATACTTTATATTAATACCTCTTACCTTGGTTTACCTTTCAAGATGGTAGACGCGGGCGATAACGGTTCCAAGAGGAGACGTCGTTCCGAGAAGGTAGCCTGGACAGATTTTGTTGGTAGCTCCAGTCGATCTAAGGGTAGTCGGTGATCCACTAGCTGGGCATCTTCTAGCCAGAGTGGGAGGGGGAGTAGGCCTCCAGCCGACCCCTTTCCTCTAGTTGAGCCAATCTTCGAGGATGAGATGGATGTTGAGGTTTCCCACTTTTGACTTTTGACTTTTAGGATGGCTGATACTATTTTGAGTCGGCTACGGGTTTAGTATGACGGGTATCCTCCAAATGAGCAAGACATTTTTCGCTGGTCCTTTGGTTGTATGGCTTCTCTCCTATCAGTGCAACTTATTTCCGGCAGTGGTTCCCTTATGGCCATTTGACTTGTCTCTCTTCCGTTTTGGGGAATGTGAGCTTACCCCTACTCCTCACGATTATGACCTCCTCCTAGGTCTTCGGGATGGTTCAGCTGACATTATGGGACCTACTTTTCTTGATAGTTACATCACGATTGTCTCTTCTCAACTTGGACTCTGTTGTGTGGTCCTTTCCTTGGGCCTCCTGCTCCAATTTCCCTATGTTCCGGTGGAGTTCTTGTTCTCTCGTTTCGAGTTTGCGACGGGCAAACAAACTTATTCAGGGGTCTGGCATACTTCATAGGATTGGTCCATCTCTCAAATGGTGGCCCTAGCTCTGCTCCTTTTGAGTTTCTTGATATTTTTACTGGAAGATGACTTGATCGATTGTCGATTGTGTGCGCTGCTTGCCAGGATTCGTGAGGGACACTCATATGCTCCTATGGTTGTGGGAGAGTCCTTCGTGAGCCTTACTAGACTTTGGCAGGGGGTCGATGCTCATTATCGGGGATATGCTTCATTATTTCAGCTTTAGGCTATCAGACACTTATTCGTTACTCCTCTTTCAAAGTCATTTTATTGGGGAGGTTGAGGGTGGGCCATTGCCCCATTCTCTGTTTCTTGTTGACCATGGAAATCTGAACTTTTTGAGATGTATGCCTGTGCTGGAGATGTCTCAGGGGTGGCTTTAGCTCCATTTTGTGTTTTACCTCATTCCTTGTTTCCTATTTGAGAGAGGGAGAAAAACATAGAGTTAGTTTTTGTACAAAAATAGTTTACTTATATTGATTCTAAAAATTCACAGGTAAAGGGGTGAATGCATGTCATACTTTTTTATGAATGCACATGGAATTAAATACATGACCTATTTTTTTTTATAAATGCATGGGTTTATTTAAGAAATGAATTGAATACATGTCCTATTTTTGGATGAATGCGCCTATAAGAATGGGATTGAATGCATGCCATGCTTTTTGATGAATGCACGAATAGATACAAACTACACAAGAATTTAATGGATGTACAAGTTATATACAACATGGATGCATTAGTACTGCACGTATATAGACTATTTACAAAGCATGTCCCAGGATTGCCCTAGGATCCATACTCTCAGGATTCTGTTTCCCTTCCAGGATTCTGCCCCATTCAGTTTTGTCCCGTTCTTACCGGGGTGTGATAGCATTTGCACCATTCTCCAGGGATCTTGACCTTTTGGTTTGCTATCTTATCTTTACTTTTTACAGGGTTGCTGTTTGGGATTTTTCTGAACTCACTTGGTTTTCTCTCTCGGACATTCAAAATGCCACCGTGGCTTGAGTGACAACTTGCATGCCTTTTATAGAGTGATAAATAGCTAGGCCCTTAATCCGAGAAGACTTCTTGTAGGACCATAATGCAAGCTAGGTTTAGGGGTTGTAAGAAATAAAGGGATATTTAGGCTCAAAGATTTTCTTTTAGTGAGTTGTTTAAACCAAAACCATTTTAGCACATCTTAGAGCATGATCGCCCCTGCATTCCTTCCCAGTTCTCCTTTCTCATCCTACTTGTCTTGGTATTGTTCAGACTTATTTGGACTAAGCAATTCTCTTTGATCAGAGAGGACTTTAATTTGGACCATAACATAGGCTAGGTTAAGGGGTTTATGAATGAAAGGGTATAAAGGCTCAAACATTATCACTTGTGGGGTTTTAAAAGACCAATGATCACCTTTGGCAACTTAACTTCCATTCATTGCTTTCTTCTTTCCTTCATACTCTTGTTGTTCTTCTAGATCGTTCTTTGCCTTCTGATTTAGGTTTTTCTCATAAAAAAAATTCATTACTAAGTCGACTTTTTAGAGATGCCAACTTTTCATTTCTATTTATGGGTGAGAATATCTTCTTTTGAAGACCACTACAGACATATTATTTTTTTTACTAGAGGTGCCCTTGGCACCATATCTCCTCGGAAATCACCATTTTCATCCTTACTTCATTGGTTCCTACTTATGACTTTTGCCTTAACCCAGTGTGGGCAGTGACCATATGGTTGGTTTTCTTGAGGAATTGTAACTGGCTCAAATGGGCTCTGCAAGGGGATTTCTCTTTGTGTCTAGTAGCAGAATTGAGGGCCTCTCATCATTTCAAATTAAATTCCTTAGTCCATAAATCTTTTGTACAAAATTTAGACAATGTTCCTAGAGATGATGTGTTTCTGCCAGTAAACCACTATATATTCTCCCGAATAAACTATTTTATGCTTATCCCAGTGTGGGGGGATGGTTATTGGTTTAGGGATATCTAAAAAGAAATCATGTACGACTCTAGTAGGCTGAGCAAAGGGTAGTGTTTATTTCTTTTTGGATAAATAGAATAATGGCTTCTCATTATTTTGAGGACTCGGCTGCCTATCGCTTAGCTAGGATATCATTTGAGTGTCGCCTCTTCAATAAAATCAGCACCTCTTTGTTTAGACTATCTTCCTCCTATCTCTCATTCTTTCTTTGTCTCTCAAAGGTTTTAACCCTCTTTAAATGGGTTGCCCATGCTATCCCATTCTCTAAGTCGAGTCATTTACCAAATGGGGAAGAATCCCTAAACACAACAATCTTTCACAAGAGTATGAGACAAAGGGGATAAACTGAAAATTTCCTCTTTTTCATTTCAAATCATCAATACATGGCATGTGTGTTTATTTAAATAAGATATGCAAGAAATAGAAAGATAAAAAAGAAACAGACAAATTTTATGAAAACCTCCCTTTTCTTGTGGGCCTTTTGGTGAGAACCCGTAATAGGGTTTTGGGAATATGCCAACCTCCTTGGTGCTTCATTCACCTAGTGTATCAATGGAGGGTGAGTTGACAACATTTGGCATGCATTTGGAAGTTAGAAGATTATATTGTTGCAATGTACGGGTCTAACAAGACTTCACAAATGGTGAAGTCCTCTTCTGCATGGATGATGATTGTCTTGGTATGGCGCAGAGGTAGTTGCTTAGAGGTAATGTCTTGCAGATGGATGGTTAATTCTTCTTACTCCTTCATATAGGTTCAGCCTCTTTCAATAGTTGGGCTTATCCTTGCATGAGTTTGCATTGGGCATGATGCTAGAGGGGTTTTCATGAGTTCGGTTGTGCTCTTTGACCTGAAAAAGGAAAAGAAAAACAAAATGTAGTCAGCATGTGGAGTTGCAGGTTTTATGCGATGTGCATCCTATGAAGGTCCCTTCTTTGAGGGAATTTAGGTATGATGCTAAGTCCGTTTTGGAGGCAGGGTTTTGCCCCTTATGCAATACAATACCTCTTTGGTATGGGTCGGTTGATATTTTTTGTTTAGGCAATCCCGCCTCTATGGATTGAGAGAGATTTGGGCTTCTCTCGAAATATGGTTCTATGTATTCCATGAATCCTTAAGGTTGAAGAACCCTTAGGAGTTTTGGTAGGTTCGATTTACATGAGATTGGATTGCTCCTTTCTCTCTACAGTTGATTAGATGCATTAGAATGAAATGACTTGAGTTTCTTAGAACTCTTGTCTCGGAATGGATATGGATGCCTGAGCATAATAGAAGTGAACGTGTGAGCAGTATAATAATAATAAATGAATGGTTTAGAAAACCCTCTTCTTGTCTTGTTTTTGTGTTCAGTTATCTTGGTACTCAAAGATAAGGAGGGGGAGGATGGAAGACAAGAAACAAAAGAGAAGTTAGTGCCTTTCTTTCAAAAATTTTATGCAATGCATGTCCTAAGGGTGCCTCTACTTGAGAGTGAAACTAAACATGATGTACTTGGCTCGCTTTTAGAGATTAGGGGTTTACCCCTATATGCAAGTACTTTACCATTGATCAGGAACCTACGTTCATTCATACATTCATTCATTTGCGAAAAATAGTGGAGTACATGGAACCTTTGAGTTTAAATACAAAGGAATTGAAATACATTTTAATAGGGGGAAGGGGGACATTTTCCTTTGGACTTTCCACCTATCTACTTTGAATTTGCCTTATTCGAGCTTGATGTTAAGGAGGTCATGGAGAGACCTTGCAGATTGATTGCCCCTTGTCTTTTTGGCAACCTTATCCCCATGAGCATAGAGGGATTGGGGTCCCTCTTTATGGAATGAGTATGCATGCCATGAATCCTTAGGGTCATATGGGAACTCTTAAGGTTTGGGTAGGTTTAATGCAAGGGAGAGTGACTTTGGTGTCACTCTCTTTGGGTTGATCATATGCATGAGAATGCAGTGACTTGAGTTACTTTGAAACTCTTGTCTTGGGATGGAATATTGTATGCATGAACATGGATGCAAAGAGTATAGAGAAAGAGAATACAGTTACAAAGTAAACATACATGCACGAACAGTTATACAAGTATTATAATAGTAGGAATATAAGCATTATAACAACAGGGATAAACATATATAAAGAAAAGTAAGAGCAGTCGCCCTTTCCTCCATGGTTTTGAAAACGACGTGCGTGTCTTAAATCCGACAAAGGTTCGGCTATGCATAGTGTGTATATCAGCATGAGGTTGAGGGTTTACTAATGCTTCTTAAGAAGACTCGGTTCCTAGATCTTCAAACCTAGGCCCACTCCCCGAGGTGGTGCCATTATCGGTTGGTGATCCGAGCGGGGGAACCATCAAGAGGCCATAGGCAAAGAAACTGACATAACATCTTGCCCACAACCAACATACCGTTCCCCCTTCTAACTAAAAGGTATATAACAGGGTAAAGAATGCAAATATACAGAATGCAAGTATACGTGGAGTGTGTGTGTGTGTGATTTTTGAAAATTGGAGGAAAGAACCCAACAACTCCCATCTATCTTGTCCATTCCATACATTCATTCATACATGACAATTAATATAACATGAAACAAACAAAGGTCCATCTACAAAAATATGCAAAAATTACTACTTTGAATGACAAACATAATGCAATATTGAATAATTGAATGTAATTGAATGCAAGCAATGACGTGTTTTGGAAAACAACTCAAAAAAACTTGATTTTGAAAGTTTTTGAAGTGGATAGAATTGAAAAAATTAATCAAAGACTCCAAATGGGTGAGGGTGAAAAAACATGACATTGGCATAACCCTCTAAGCATCCCTAGTGGAGTCGCCAGCTGTCGTGCTCCGATTTTTCGCACCCGAGGAAAATACGCACAAGTGAAAAAAATGCAGTACTATCTTATTAGAACTCATTCTCCTAAAAGAATGAGTGAAACTAAGTTTGATTTGAAAATTTGATTTGTATAAGGGCTTTTGAAAAAGGTTTGGAATCGTTGCCTAACTTGATTAAGGTGAGTTAGGTCATTTAAAACTAAGCACAATCCAAAGATTATACTTAGGATTTTTTAAAAGATTTTGAAAAACTTCCTCACAAGAAGGTTTTTAAGAAAATAGGTTGTTTAGCAACCTTTGAAAATTTTTAAGCCCTTTTTGAAAATAACTCCATTTAGTCTTTGAAAACAGTGATCCAGGTTTAGAGGTTGGTTACGTGTAGGGAAGACGCCCTAAGCCATCACTTTACCCTGCCCTTGCGGTACCTACATGTTTATTCACCTTAGGTTCACTCACTCAAAATCTTTGATTAATAAATGTCCAAAACTATCCACTTTAAAAAAGAACTTTTAGACATGATGCATGATATGCAAGTGCAAGAATTTGATTTGATTTTGAAAAGATAGATTTGATTTTTGAAAAAGAGTTTTGGAAATTGGAAACAGTGATTTGAAAATATATTTTTGAATTAGAAACTTAAAATAGAATAAGGAATTGAAAACTTGAACAAAGTTATGGAATTGGAAACTTGAGAAAAGTTATGACCGCACCCATGAGGGTTGCCTACGTATCTCTTTTTGGGAATCAGGTCAGTCCTAGTTTGGACAAGAGTCAAATTGAAAATATACACTTTTAGGTTTTGAAAAGTTTGATTTGAAAGGATTTGATTAGAAAAAGAATTTGATTTGAAAAAGGAATGTGATTTGAAAAAGAGATTTGATTTGATTTGAAAACTTGACTTGGAATAATTTGGAAAGTTATAGTTTAGGAAAGATTACACTTTGAAAAGCTTTAGAATTTGAAAAGTTTGAACTTAGGAAATTTTCATTTTAGGAAAGTGCTAAATTAAGAAAGTTTTAATATAAAAAAGTTTTGAATTTAGAAAACTTTGAAATTAGGAAAGTTTTGGTTTTGAAAAGATTTCAATCTAAAGAAAGATTTGGAATTTGAAAAGTTTGATTTAAGAAGGATTTAGAAAGTTTAGAAATTTGGAAAAATTAAGAAAAATTTGATTTCTATTTTCAAAAAGAGATGATTTGATTTTATTTACAAAAACGGAGAATTGGATTTGGTTTCCTAAGTTGGAAGACTAAATTTGACACAGAATTGGAAACGATAAGATTTGAAAAACTTGGATTTAGAAGATATGATTTGACATGAAAAAAGAGGTTTAGGAAACCTGAGAGTTTGATGTAGAAAATAGAATTTTGAAAAGTTATAATTGGATGTGGAAAAAGAAAGTGAAAATTAGGGTTTACTAATCATTGGCTCTAGGGCTTGACTTGGGCTTCAAGAAAAAGAGATTTTCGAAAGTAAATCTTTTGAAGGGAGTTTCTAGGAGGGAAACTTGAAGAGTGTTTTTAGAAAGTAGAACTTTTGAAGAGAGTGTTTGGAAAGGAGTTTGAAAAGAAGTTTTGGAACTTTTGGAAAGAAAGTTTTTTGAAGGAGATTTTTGGAAAGAGTTTGTAGGAAAGAGATTTTTTAAAAGAATTTTTAGGAAAGTAAGTTTGAAAAGAGAGTTTAGAAAGTAGATTGGAAAAAGAAATTTGGAAAGGGAATGGAATTTGGACTTTTACAAGTCTAAGAATATCTCACTTTCCTAAAACGACTCTAACCATAGGAAGATTAGAACCATTCTAGGAATGTGGTTTTGAAAACAACGAATATTTGAAAAATATGGATCATATTGGTCTCATTAAATATAACACTTTTCTAAAGCGACCCTAACCATGGAATAGCTAGAATCACCCTAGGATTGTGATTTTGACAAAAACAATTTAGGGTTTACACCCAAAACTTATGTAACACTTTCCTAAAACAACCCTAACCATGGAGTGGTTAGAATCATCTTAATATTGTGATTTTTGAAAACATGTTTGGAAGAAGAAGATTTTAATGCAAGTTTTGAAAGAGATTTTGAAGCAAATTTTTGAAAACAAGTTTAGAAAATAATTTTGAAGAGATACATGGATATGATATGCATAATGCAAGTAGGTTTAGGCTTCACCACATAATTAATGGGGCCGAATCCACATGGTCTAAGGTTGGATTGGAAGAAAGCCCCCAACATGGTGACTTTCAACCATCCTTCCTACACATGAACCAGGGATTCTCTTGTTTCAAACATGCAAAAAAGGGGGAAAAGAAGACAAGGGATTAAAATAGAAGAAATCTCAAGTGGGTTAGGAAAGAGAAGAGAGAGGGAAAAATTGTGTAAATGTAAATAGAAAACCAACCATGTGTCTTCTTTGATTTACTTGTTTTATTGTTTTACGTCGTTTTAATCTTTGAGAACTTTGAGATTGCAGCCCCTTGAGTCTTCAATGGTTGGCTTGGAGGCTTGTATAGGTGTGTATTGAGTGTATGTATACTAGAGTTAAAGTGTATGGGGGCTAGGGTTTGAAGATGCCTAAGAAACTAGGGTTCGGAAAGAGTTCGAGGGTTATATATTGTGAAAGAGAGTTTCTGGAGCTAGATTACCGACCTTTTTCACATAGGGAAGAGGCTCTATATTTATAGACCAGAGAGTGACCTATCGCCTGTTGTAGTGGCACCAAGTTTAAAAATCTACTAGCGCCACTTCTAGTGTTGCTAGACCATTTTTTGGCTTGTAGTGGCGCCAGCCACTTTAGAAACCTTTTAAGGCGACAAGAAACATATCTTCGACCCTTGATACTTAAGGCAGAAGATTTGAGTGCCTATCCTAGTGACTACCATGCATTTTTTAGCTTGGCTTCACTAGGAGTGGCTCCGGGAGGTCCAAGAATGTTTCGGAAGGCCAGGAATGGTCTGGAAGGCTGAAAATGGGAGAAACTCTTGAAATAGTGTCCTAGGGGTAACGAACTTGAAAAACAAGGTTGGAATTGTCAACCGGGCTATTAGAAGCAAAACGGTCAACTAGACCGGAAAACTACCGGAATGGACTCAGAATAATCCATGAGCGGACTTGAAGGTTGGAAACACTATCCAAAGTTTTCCAAGGGAGTGCCGGTTTAATACCTAGAGCTAGTGTGGTTGGAAAAGGCGACCGACCCACTAGGGGTAAAACGGTCGTTTTGCACCAAGTTTGCTGGAATTGACTCGGAATGACCCCGAAAAGTATTGGAAGACCGAGAATACTATTAGAACCATTCTTGAAAGGTTACTAGTTTGATACCCAGAGCCGGTGTGGTTCCCGAAGACATTCAAATGCCTAGGTTCAAAATGGTTATTTTGACTGAATGATCCCGGAATTGGTTCGGAATTGACTGGAAGGCACTTAAACATGTCGAATCATCTTTGGGATAATCTTGAAAGGGTGGACTTACCGCTTTGAGGACTTAGGTACTTTCCCAAAAAGCGTGCCGAAAATGGCTCAATGGGCAGTTTGGTCATTTTTCAATGGAGTGGTAGCAAGCACTGGTGTTGGCCTGAGTTTTAAGTGTTTTCGTCACTCTGACGGTCTATGATGAGTTGGTTTTCTAAGGTATCTTGTTCTTTGGTAAACGTGTCATGGCCAAGGGGCGAATTCGGTCCCATGACATAAGGGGTTTGTTGGCATATCCCAATGTCGACTTGTTTACGAGTGCTTTCGCCACTCTAACAATTGCGATGTTTACGAGTGTTTCTACCACTCTGACGATTCGCGTTCATTCTGGAGACTGCCTGATCTCGGGAAGCTGCTAGGTGGACTTATCGTCTAAGGAATTAACTTTCTTGAAAGACGTGCCAAATAACAAATATTTCTTCATTGGATGGCTAGCAGGCACCAAAGGTGGACCGTTCTACCATCTCGGGGACTTGGGGTCTCATCTCAGTCGACGGGTTTGAAGGGACTTATTGTTCCGAAGAGTCTTCTAATAAAACGTGCCAAACTGGATGGACTTACCGCCTGAGGGAACAATTTTCTTGAAAGACATGCTAGATTTGATTAGAATTGGAATTGGACTTGAAGTTGAATTTGAGATTAAAACGGGGACTTATCGTCTTCAAGAAGACGTGCCCATTGGAATTGGACCGAGCAATGCCATAAGGGTATTTTGGTTATTCTGCCTCTATTGGGCCTAGCGGGCCCGCAAAGCCATTGATTGATTGGATTAAGCTCGAAGAGTTGACTTGGACTTGAATATAGCTGCATTGGTTTGAACGTAAGTCCAGACAAACAAGAGATTGCCGAGAGGGCAAAAATGGGGTGCTTACAGTGGGCGCAAGAAGTGGTATGTCAGCGCGTGAGACAAGATACTGCAAGTGAAATCACTCTTCGACGATTAGGGGCCGAGTGAGAGCGCGACTAGTGGCTTTTGTGGCAATTTTTTTTCGTTGAGCTCGTAAGGTTGAGTTGAATCCAATGGTGGTCTCAGAAGTGATTTTGAACCATAAAATTTTGAATTAAAGTATGAAAAAAATAAATATGTAGCACTTCGGGACTCACGACATCAAGGGGTCAGATGATATGTTAGAGCCTTGACTTTGATACCATGAGAGAGAGAGAGAGAGAGAGAGAGAGAGAGAGAGAGAGAAATCTCTATATGTTGTATTGATTTTATTGAATTGAATAGAGAAACCAAAGAATAGTATATTGTGTATATAGCATAATAAGGAGTGCTAAACAAGAAAGCCTAAACTAGAAAACCAATCAAATCCTTAGAATCTCTACAATAATACACTAAAGTATATTATATACACTAACAGTTTATATAGTAGTAAGTAACTATGGGCATATCCAGTTCCTTATGTGGTTCAGTGACATCCGATTATCTACTCTAATATCTTGGTTGTTTATTAGTGGTGGATTTCTATTGTAATGTTTCTCATGATGTAATAGTTTTCTATCAATTGTAAAAAAGCAAAAAAAAAAAAAAAAAAAAAAGGGCTATGGGTTAATAAGTATGGCAACTGATTGCACTTTAAAAGTGTAATTATAACACCTTAGCTAGTGTTTTATTAGCCTTAGTTTAGGATTTTATCTGTTTTGTTAGCAATATTTTAGTACTAATGGTTTTTACCTTATCTTATATAGAATTAGGGCTTAAAAGGAGCAAATAGGCAAAGGATCCAAAGCACCGTTCGAACGGTGAACAATTAAGGAGATTCGGAGAGAATGTTTTCTAGTTCGAAGAAGGTTAAGAACCGTTCGAAGTAGGTTAGCAGTCAAAGCAGAGATTTAGAGAAGATGAAAAGCTGTTAGTTTCCAGTTAGCAAACCGTTTGTATGGCCATTTGACTATCTACGCAGGCTCTGTTTTGTTTTAGTTTTAAAAGGGCAGATATGTACCCAATTTGGGGATCTAGACTTTTATATACGAATTGTACTTCTTTTAGTAGTTTAGAGAGCATTTTGTAGAGAGAGAAACACTTTAAAGTTTATTGTAATTACTATATTAATTTCTAATTGCTTTTGTCTTTCAATTTCTTCGTTTGAAATTCAATATTGATGATTGGCTAAGTCTTCTGTTGGATTCAATTGAGAAGATCATCCAAGGATTTCAAGCCCTTCAATTGATGTAATTGGGTTTTCATTGCTACATATACCAATTCACCTAATTCTTAACAATTGAGGTTTAGATTCATAAGAAAACTTAGATTCTTGGCTAAGTTTGGCAATCTCAATGCACAACCCTTGGTTTGGTATTGAGATTACAAATCGATGGTATGAACCTATAATTCTAAGTTAGATTTCAATTGTTAATGTTCATGCTTAGATAGTCGAAATTCACCAAATCAAAGGTTCGCGATGAGACCTTTAATTTGAGTTATAAAACCTTCATGAATGCTTGATGAACTTGGATGATTGGATCAATTGGATCCAAGACCTTCTCTATACCTTTAATCCTAGAATTTATTGTTTTGAACTAGTTAAACAAATCAACTCTCTACACCGTTCATCTTTTTTGTTTTACTTTAATTAGAGGTAGTTCTTTAGTTGCAATTCAATTCAAGAGTCATTAATATTAGTCTAGTGCTATAATTCATATTGAATATGATCGCCGTGGAAATCGACCCCGGACTCACTGGGTTATACTTCGCGACTATCTACACTTGGGTAAGCATTGCTAGAGTCGTAATAGCAACTCCCAAACAACAAACACAACCAAATTCTTTAGCCTAAATCCAATGTAACGTTCAAATCTCAGCAATTCACATAAGTTCTTAGACGGATTGATAGTAACAGTTAAACCCAGAAAATCTTCTATTCTGAAATCCATGCATTGAACCTTTATATTTTTTCCCTATACAATGACATGTTAACCAAAGAAAACAAAAAGAGGAGAGAGAGAGAGAGAGAGAGAGAGAGAGAGAGCCAATGCACGTGAGAAAACTTATTCTTGACAGCCGCCCAAACTGTAGTCTGAAAGCATTAGTAATCATCCGAACTCCTCTGGCCAGTTCTTGAAAACATATGATTAATCGTTATGTGAACTATATCAAAAGATCCTCAATCATATTCTATTTCATATTTTCTTCCTAATTGATGTTATTCATTATTTTGTTAAAAATTAAAAGATATATTTAAATAATTATGATAAAAATATATACTATCAATTTTTTCTCTTTTAGTTCATAGATTTATTCTGAAACTTAAATTAAGTTGCCTTGAGTTGATATTTAAAATTTTTTATTTTTGACTTGTTTCTTATATCTTTATTTTCCTTTTCCTTTTTCTTTTTATTTGATATATTTATCATATCTTACTTTACACAATTTTTTTCTTAAATTACACCCCAAAATAATGCTAGATTAAAATAGTGTGAAAACTAATTATATCCTTGTTGGCATAAAATTACCAACACAACTTTGTTGGGAATTAGAAATAGCTATGTGTAATTTACATAATTTGATGTTAGTAACTTATGACATTACGCTAGAAATTGACTTATCAAGTTGTATCAAAGATTTATTCGTACTCTTCTTATGCCTTCATTGCAGTGTCTTCTTGTTTGAAAGAAAAATTATATATATATATATATATATTCTTGTTTTAATTTCTCACTTATCACATAGTATTGTAGCAAAATCTGAGAATCATCTTCATCATCACCACCATTCTTGCTATTGTTGTTATTATTACTATTATTATGAGTTTAGTGCATTATCTTGCTATTGTTGTAATTATTACTATTATTATGAGTGTAGTTTTAATGCACTGACAGTGTATAATTTTTTACACAAGCGAGGCACCAAAATATATGTAACACATATTTTTTAAAATTTAAGTACAATATAAAAAACCAAGGTTTTAGGGACACATGTTGAATTCTGATATCTACTTGTGTAAAAAAAATTGTACGCTATTAGTGCATTATTACTATTTGGATAAACAATCACTTTTTCCTTTTCACTTATATTTCAATGGTATTCCTTAATTTTAATTTCTTTTATTTAAGCCCTTTAATTTTTAAAAGTAAGTCAATATGGTCCAACATTTTAAAATAGGCAAAAAAATTAAAGGTTATTTGTATTTTGACCCTCTCAACTATAATTCATTTTCACTTTACTCGCCAAACTAAAAATCATTATATTTGTGCACCTAAGCTATTAGAATTTCAATTTGTGTTGACACAATTACAAAAAGAAACAAATTAACACTTATAGCATTTTTTATTTGATACAATAGAAAATTTATTATCTCCGGCTAACAAATGTGTAGTTCAAAAATATTCTTGATTTTGACTGGGCAGACAATTGGTGGTCAACAAAAGTAAGATTTTATGAATTATTTTTTGAGACATTTTGAGAGGTTTTATAACATTTATAGCCATGAAATAATTATTTTCTATTCGATTTAGAGATTAATATAAGAATTTGACCCTCCTAATATTGAAATTTATGAAGGTAAAAATGTAATAATTTCTAGTTTAATGAGGTAAAGTGATTTTAAGTTATAATTTAGATAGCCAAAGAGTAATAAATTTTTTTTTATTTTTTTATATCTTCAAATGTTGGACCACATTTTTTTTGGTAATGAATCTTGGACAATATTGACTTACTTTATAACTTGAAGGGCTTAAATAGAAGTTGAGAGATGATATTGAATCTGAGATAAAGTTTAAAGAACAAAATAATAGTCAACCCTTATTATTTTTATTATCAATTCGCAATCACTACTATCAAACTTATGGTTTTTTAGAATAAAAAAAGAAAAAATAAATATACTAAAAACTTCTAAAAGATTGTTAAAGATGTAGGGGGAAAAAAATTTAATTCAAAGTGGGTTTGAAATGGGGTAGGGTTTAGATCAACCTAACTGAACCCACCCCAATTATATTAAGAAATTCTTAAATACTCTTTTTATATTTTAATAATACAACATATCCTTGTTACATCAAGAGAATGCTAAAGTTTTAATATTACTTCTTATAATTGAAATTTAGCCTATTTCTTTATCGATTTTATATTGTATTAGTGTTTGTATTTTTTTTTTTTTTTTGAAAAAGCAGTTATATTTTGAGATTTTATATGATTTTAACTTGTTTCAACCTGAACCCTGGTTAGGTCGGGGACAGAATAGAGAAGTTCAACTTGTCACGTGTTTGGGACTAGGTATAGAGTAGAGTTTTCCTATTATTATCTCAGGATAGGACTTACTTAACACGTTCTGAACTCGCCTCATTGCCATACCTAGATATATGTATAGCTCCCTCTTCACAAAGTGGGCGCACTAATATCTAATGAATGGCAACAGGGTTTGAGTTATGGGTGTTAAAGAGTATATATCATTTTCACACATTGTCACACAAATTTTTTATTTATATTTTATTTCAAAAATCAAGATATACAATTTTATAGAGTTTGTTTAAATACAATGCCCTTTAAAAAAAACTCAATTTCTTCAACTTTGTTCCTCCTAATTTTGAAATTTGTGAGGGTAAAAATGTAACAATTTCTAGTTTAATGAGGTGAAGTGATTTTAAGTTATAGTTTAGATAGCCAAAGTGTAATAAATCTTTATTTCTTTAAAATATTGTGAAATGTTGGACCACATAATTTTTTTGGTAATGAATATTGGACCACATTGACTTACTTTAAAAGATGAAGGGCTTAAATTGAAGAAACAAAAGTTGAGGGATGCTATTAAATTTGAAATAAAATTGAAGGGACAAAATGATAGTTAATTATTTTTATTATCAATTCACAATCACTAGTATCAAACTTATAGATTTTTAGAATAAAAAAGAAAAAAGAAATAGAATAAGAACTTCTAAAAGATTGTTAAAAATGTATGAGAAAGTAAATATAACCTAAAACAGATTTGGGACAGGGTAGGGTTTAGGTCACTCGACCTTGAACCCACCCGAATTATATTATAAAATGTTTAACACTCTTTTTATATTTTAATAATACAAAATATCTTTGGAATATAAAGAAAATGTTAGAGCTCTAATGTTACTTTGTATAATTGAAATTAGCCTATTTGTTTATCGATTTTATATTGTGTTAGTGTTTGTATAATTTGTATTATTTTTATTTTTGAAGAATTATTTATATTTTGAGATTTTATATAGGCTTAGCCCGTTTCAACCTGAATACCGATTAATTTAAGTGGATCAGGGACCTGGTAGAGAAGTTCTACATGTCCCGAGTTTGGGACTAAGTATAGGGTAAAGTTTTCTTGTTATGAGTGAGATGGGGCGGAGGTATGTAGGGCCCAGAGAGGACACATGCCTCTCAACTTATTAGAAATGCTATTTTTGCCTACAACTTCATAAAGTTCTTCCAATTTGCCCCTTCTGAAAATATATAAATGCCCCCCCTATATTTTTAAAAACTCTACATTGACCTTCAATTTTAGAAATGTCTCTCAATTTGTCCCCCTTGAAATTTATGAATATCCCCTTAAATACATAATTTGCTTCAAATGCCCCTTTCTACATACATAAGCTAATATACAACTTTCTATATACATAAGCTAATATACAATGTACATATATATATATATATACAGAAGTCAAGTGCCCTATTTGTTGATTATAAAAAGAAAAAAATTATATCCTTTCCAAACATTTTTTTTATAGAAAATTCTACTACAATTATGTGGTAGTGGCAATTTTAAAATTATGATTCATAGAATTATGTGATTGTTTGTGCTCTTTGAAATTTTATATAAAAATTCCTATTGTATAGCATTAATTTGGAAAAAAAATTTAGGTCGTGTTAATTGTTGCCCCACCTTAATAAATTTTCTGGCTCCATCACTATTCATGTGCCCACTAATGTGTACTAAATGGGGGTTGACTTGTGGGCGTTAAAAACAATATAGTCACACATCGTCATTCAAACTTTTGATTTATATTTTATTTAAAAAATCCAGAAATACTAGTTTAACTCGACTCGTGTTCGACTCGTTAAAAGTTTGTTCGAGATCGGGTTGTTATGAAAACAAACTAAGCTTGAACAGGTTTGAAATAATTTTTTGAGCTCTATTCGAACTTGGCTTGATAAGCTTATATACACTAAAAAAATTCCAGTTACTCGAGCTCGGCTCGTGATCGCTCAATTAAAACTTGTTTGAGATCAGCTTGAAACTTAAACAAGCTAAGCTTCAATACATTTTTAAGCTCGAATACATTTTTAAGCTTGTTGAGGTCAAACCAAGCTTGAATAATTACCACTCGGCTCGGCTCATTTACAGCCTAACTTTTTAAGTCTTTAACCATTTTGTTCTTCAAATACAAACTGCATTACTAAACAATACCAACATTTTAAGCCATTAAATGAATTTGGTTGTATTTATTCATGTTTTATGAGTAACTAAACACATTATAATTTTTTTTAAATATCTATTCATCTTCTTCTTATTTCTCATACCAATCCTATTTCAATCATTTCATTTTTGTTTCCTTAACAAATGCAAGTTCCAAAAATAGCTCTATCATTTTGAAAATAGTAATCGTGAGATTTTTTCATAACTGGAATTGGTTCACCTGTGGTCAAACAAATCTTTATTGCCAAACCGTGGGAAAAGTCACATTAATTCAATATTCCTTTCACTTTTTTCTTTCCAACCAATTTAATTGAAATGTTATGCTCTTATCAGTCTTGTTCGTTCCCCACCTTACAAGCCATCATCACGTAATCAAACAAGTCTCTCTCTTTCTCGCTCCATCTGCCGTTCACATTCTCTCTATGAGTGTGTTGCACATGCGTTTATAAACACATCACCCCACATATGCATTTATAGATACATCACACCAGTAAGGTGGTTGGGTGGGGTGACCACATCAAAAGTCATGACCAATACTAACATTTTCTTTATTAGAGGTGGAATTTTTTTATTAGAGGTCAGTTATGATTTAAACCCGTTGTCATCCTTGGCTATAAGCTATCTTTCTTTTAAAAAATTAAGTTGCTTAAATTTTTTCTACATAAATCTGCACACCCCACAAGTTTTCAACGCAAGCAAGCTAGTTATCAAGGTGTTCAGGCCAATTTGCATGCACCTTGACTAATCTCTTCCTCTGTCCAGTTAAAATTAAATAATTAACACTGAAATTAAGATATTCACAAGGAAAAACAACTCTTGCGACTATGCCTAGCTAAAGTCCAGTTATACGATGAAGGCTATAATTGTCATTGTGACATGAACTTTTTGAAATTAGGGGCTCCCAATCACCACCACCTGGTTGTGTTACGGGACTATCGCGACTCGCGAGTGAAGAGAGACTAGAGGTGTAAAGTGGGTCAGGTCGTGTTAAGCGTGCTTCGTGCCGTGCTTGTGCTAGCCAATTTAACAACCATGCCATTTAAATACTATTTTGATAAATATTTAATTTAAAATTTAAATTAATTCATGAATTTTTTATTTTATTTATTGTTTATTTAATTGAGATTTTTATATGTGGAATAAATAAATAGGTTTATTTTACTTGCTTGTATTTACCTTGAAATTATTATTTTTATACGAAATTAATAAAATATTTTTATTTTACTGATTATTTATTTATATTAAAATTATTTTAGTATATGGAATCAATAAATTCTTTTTTTTTTTTTTTTTTTATCTTACTACTACACCTTTTTATTTTGAATATTTTTTTTATAAATTTAACAATTAATTAACTTACCTATTAGTGCTTGTAATTTTAAATTTGTTTGGTGCCAGCTTAATTTTTACGTAATAGCATATTTGTGACATTAAAGCTAAAATTTCTTTTTCAACATTAATTATTATGGTATACGAATTTATTTTCAAAATTTTTTGCAATAGCAGAATAAGCAAAAAATTCCAAAATTTTGTTTTTTTGTGCTTCTGGGCTTGTTAGCCTAAAAATTTAAAAACAAAAAAAAGCATAGCTTTTTTTTTACCGTCAATATCTTAAAGAAGGGTTATATTACAACGAATTGGTTTAATTGTTACAATTAAAAATACAGGTTCTGAAGTGAAATTCTATGTAATTGATCTTTTGCCCTCCTCGCAAAAGCTTTGTAACAAATAAGTTTTTTAATAGTTTTCTGCTTCCCGTCTATATTGTTTTGGATGCGCTTCCTATTTTCACTTTTTATTTTGATAACTATGATTTAACAATTATTTAGTTTTAGCAACAAAGCTTGTGAGTATATTGATTTGAGGTCTTCTATAATATTAGATTTATTGGGGAAAAGAGACACTGATTTGATTTATTAAGGAAAAGGGAACGAATTTGTAGATCACTGACAATATAAATTATGAAAGGTGGTAGTACCCTAGAAAGCTACACCCCTATTGGATGTCTTTCTTTGTATTTTGCTTGGCCCAATAAATCAAACAAAACAAAAACCAAACGAAATGAGGTTGTAATGAAGGCAACCTTCGAAGGCCCCTTCATAACACTATATAATGCAATATTAACTATTTAAATACTATTTCAATAAATATTTAATTTAAATTTTAAATTAATTCATTAATTTTTTATTTTATTTATTGTTTGTTTAATTGAAAATTTTATATGTGAAATAAATAAATAAATAATTTTATTTTACTTGCTTGTATTTATCTTGAAATTATTATTTATATATGAAATTAATAAAATATTTTTATTTTATTGGTTATTTATTTATGTTAAAATTATTTTAGAATATGGAATCAATAATTCTTTTTTTTTTTTTATCTTACTACTACACCTTTTTATTTTGAATATTTTTTTTTTACAAATTTAACAATTAATCAACTTACTTGTTAGTGCTTGTAATTTTAAATTTGTTTGGTGCCAGCTTAATTTTTTACGTAATAGCATATTTGTGGCATTAAAGCTAAAATTTCTTTTTCAATATTAATTATTATGGTATACGAATTTATTTTCAAATTTTTTGCTATTGCAGAATAAGCAAAAAATTCCAAAATTTTGTTTTTTGTGCTTTTTGGCTTCTGAGCCTAAAAATTTTTTTAAAAAAAAGCATAGTTTTTTTTATTGTCAATATCTTAAGGAAGGGTTATATTGCAATGAATTGGCTTAATTGTTACAATTGAAAGTATAGGTCCTGAAGTAAAATTCTATGTAATTGATCTTTTGTGCTCCTCGTGAAAGCTTCCTAACAAATAAGTTTTACAATAGTTTTCTACTTCCCGTATCTCTCTACATTTTTTTGGATGCTCTTCCTATTTTCACTTTTCATTTTGATAACTATGATTTGACATTTATATGGTTAATGTTTGTGAGTGTGAGTATATTGTTTGACATTTATTTGGGTTTAGCAACAATGTTTGCAAATATATTGATTGAAGGTCTTCTGCAATATCAAATTTATTGGGGGGAAAGGGAAACTGATTTGATTTATTGAGGAAAAGGGAAATGAATTTGTAGATCACGGACAATATAAATCATGCATGGTGGTAGTACCCTAGAAAGCTATGCCCTTATTGGATGTCTTTCTATGTATTTTTCTTTGCCTAATAAATCAAACAAAACAAAAACAAAGGGGACTTGAGATCAAGGGATATTTGAATCATACTCACCAATTTAGATTCAATAAAATAATGTGGCGCTAATTTGAAGGTACCCACCTTCATTTCTTTAAAAATTTAAAAAACCTCATTTAAAAAATTTAAAAAACCAACCTTCAAATTTGAAGGTCTTCATAACACTAGTGGATCAAAACACTATTTAAATACTATATTTTGATAAATATTTAATTTAAATTTTGATCAAAGAACTATCTAATGCAATATTAACTATTTAAATAGTATTTTATTTTATTTTAAATACTATTTTGATAAATATTTATTTATTTTATTTATTGTTTATTTATTTGAGATTTTTATATGTGGAATAAATAAATAATTTTTATTTTACTTCCTTTTATTTACCTTGACATTATTATTTATATATGAAATTAATAAAATATTTTTATTTTATTGATTATTTATTTATGTTAAAACTATTTTAGTATATAGATTTTTTTTTATCTTACTACTACACCTTTTTATTTTGAATATTTTTTTTACAAATTTAACAATTAATCAACTTACCTATTACTGCTTGTAATTTTAAATTTGTTTGGCGCTAGCTTAATTTTTTACGTAATAGCATATTTGTGACATTGAAGCTAAAATTTCTTTTTCAATATTAATTATTGTGGTATACGAATTTATTTTCAAAATTTTTTGCTATAGTAATAAGCAAAAAATTCCAGAATTTTGTTTTTTGTGCTTTTTGGTTTATCAGCTTAAAAATAAATAAAAAAAAACTAGCTTATTATAAGTTAAAAATGCTTATTATAAGTTAAAAGCACTAAAAAAAGTTGTTCCCAAAAGGGCTAATATGTAAATAAAAAAAAAAGTACAAATCGGGGAAAGTTGGTCAAAAAGTATTAAAAATATATGAATATGTGTTTGGATGTATTAAGATATTTTAATATATGTTTGTACTCCGTATTTTTTTCGACACTCCCACTCTCATTATATTTAGGGTAAATTACATTTTTAATTGTAACAATTAAAAACCCTTGGTATTTTTAATTTGTTGTAACATTATTCTCCTGTAAGCTCCTATTTGTACAATGGATAACCAAAAGTGCATCTCAACTGATTGTTTTTCAAAAATAAAAATATATATTTACACTATTTTGGTTCCCCAACGCACTCAACCCTCAATGTATTTTGTAATCTTAATTTTATTTTATATATATAATGACTTTGATTTTTTGAGGTTTTGAGAGAAATTAGTAAGAGGATGTTGACTATATGTCTTGATTTTGATGATAATTAAACATTGTGTTAATTTACTAATGCATTTAATTAGTGTACAAATTAATAAAGATTATAATTTAGACTTAAAGTTTAATACATATCAAAATGGATGCATAACAATTTCAAGTTTGAGTCATGCACCAAAACAAAGCAATTACACCCATTCAAACTTCAAACAAGTGATTTGCATTCGAAGAGACTAAAGGTGGTTCAAATGAAGAATTCATCATCTGCACAAAGATTCCTTGAAGAATCCAAGAGAAGATTTAGAAGAAACCAAATTGAATTCAATCTAAATTGAATTGAAGACATTCTTGAATAATCACAATAGATTGAAAACTTTGAAGTATCATCATACCCCAAAGAGAAGACTTCTTGAAGATCTTAAAGTGTTATTAAAGTCATATTTGATCAAGGAAGGCTTGGAAGAATTTTTTTGGGTGATGTGTCAATGCATAAATTTGATATGTCGACACATGAAGACAGTGGCCAAAAATCTGGAGGATGGAAGGTCATGTGTCGACACATGGGTTTGATGTGTCAATACATAGGGACAGAAAGCAACTTTTGGAGGATGCATGCTTGATGTGTCGACATATGAAGCCAAGTGTCGACACATGTGGACTAACAACTATATTTTTAAACGTTATATTGAATTTAACTCGCATTAAATGAGCCTCCAACTACCTCCAACGGGTGAAATCAGTTCAGAACCTTATATACAAGCCTCCAAATGTATTTATGGACAAGAGATACAACATCAACTGATTGATTGAGTTGGAAATTCTAAAAATTCTCTTTGTCTTCAAGTTGACATTTGGTGAGCTATTCAATTACCATCTACTCGTCATAGAGAGTTTATATTTCATTTGTATATCTTTTATATACTTGTAAGTGAGAGTTGGAGTGTTCTCTTGGGAAAGAAAAACACTTGTAAGTTGAAGTGGATCTTGGAGAAAACCACTTGGTGGCTGGAAGAACTTGGGAAGAAGTTCTTATGTAAAATTGAGCTGAGAACTTTGGAAATCAATATCTACTTTGTAATTGGAGATTGCATAGTGGAAGAAGAATTCAAGGGGATCTTGGGGTGAGGTCATAGACCACAAGTTGTGGTTAAACCACAATAATTCTTGGTGTGCTTTCTTGTGCTATATTTTCATTTCATTATTGCTTACATTACATTGCATATATCTTGAATTACTGTTCCATTAATTAGATCAATTTTAATTAATCTTAATTGTTTTAATTTTTAAAAAATCCAATTCACTCCCCTCCCTCTTGGGTTGACTTTTGGGCCAACAATTGGTACCAAAGCTTGTATTTCTGTTTTAGGTTTAACATCCTAGAAATATATTCATGGCCACCAACTTTGGAAGCTCTTTTGGTGAGAGTCAATCCACCAATAGACCACCTATGTTTAATGACACCAATTACAACTATTGGAAGAATAGAATGAGAATCTATATTCAATTGGTAGATTATGAATTATAAAGAATTATAGTGAATGATTCCAAAACCTTGACGAAAAGAGGATAAAGGATTGATATTCTTAAGCCCGAATTCGAATGGGATGAAGATGATTTGAAAATACTGCAATCTAATGCCAAAGTCATAAATATTTTATATTGTGCACTTGATCCTAACTAATTCAATCGCATCTCTACTTGTAAATTAGCCAAAGAAATATGAGATAAACTAGAGGTAACACATGAAGATACTAATCAGGTTAAGGAATCTAAAATCAATATCTTAGTACATAGTTATGAATTTTTTAAAATGAAACCGGATGAGTCTATTACCAAAATGTTCACAAGGTTCACCAATATTATTAATGGTTTAAAATCTCTTGAAAAGATGTATCTTAATAATGAGTAGGTAAGAAAGATCTTAAGGTCATTGCCAAAAACTTGGGAAGCTAAGGTCACGGAAATTCAAGAAGCAAAGGACCTCAACACTTTACCTCTTAAAGAACTTTTGGGCTCCTTCATGACACATGAGCTTACTCAAAAGCAACATGCCCAAGAGGAAGAAGAAAAGAAGAAGAGGTTAGTGGCATTCAAGCCCACCAGCCAAGAAGAAGATTCAGTAGGTGATGAGGATGCTGAAGAAATTGCTGTTGTCACACGAAAATTCAGAAGATTCATGAAGAGGAAATGAAAAAGAGAAAGGAAGCATGAAGCCAAAGGAGATTCCAGCAAAAAATCAATCATTATATACTATGAATGTAAAAAGCCTAGCCATATAAAGGTTGAATGCCCCCTGCTCAAAAAGAAAGGAAAGAGAAACTAAGAGAAGAGGGCAATGACAGCTATAACATCGAGTGACGATGAAGAATCTGGTTCCGAAGAAGAAGCTGAACCTCAAAAGGTGGCTAATCTTTGTCTCATGGCTCATAATGAAGACAATGAGGCATCAAATTCAAATACTTCTCAATTTACTTTTAATGAACTACCAGTTGCTTTCGATAATTTAATTATTGAATTCAAAAAGATAGGAATCAAAAATGGATTTCTCAAAAAGATGGTTTCCACTCTTACCAAGAAAAATGAGGACTGGCAAAAAGAAAATGAAGTATTAAAAAAATGAAGTTTGTGTTTCGAAAAGAAAAATTCTTTTCAAAAGGATTCTTCAAAGGAAAACCAAATTTTAAATGATAAAGTTAAACATTTGGAAACAATTCTTTCTAAATGTGTAAATGAAAAATAAAAATTGGATGCTCTCTTAGGAAAACAAAAGTGCTCACTGTAAGCACCCCATTTTTGACCGCTCGGCAGTCTACACTCCGTCCAGACTTGTTTTCAAGTCATTGTGGGCATATTCCTATTGAATCCAATTCTCTAGGTCCAAATTCCGTCTTTCCATCGCTTCGTGGGCCTGTCAGGCCCAAATAGAGGCAAAATGACCAAAATGCCCTTAGGGGCATTGTCCTTTCCTTTCCAATTCCAATCCCTCTCTCGAGACAGTTTATTCCTCGAGACGACTTCAATCCAGGCACGTCTCTTCGGAGACGGTAAAACCCCTTTCCAACCCAACTCTCGTGACAGTTTATTCCTCGAGACGGTTCCAATTCAGGCACGTCTCTTTGGAGACGATAAGTCCCCTTTCTAATCCCACTCTCGAGACAGTTTATTCCTCGAGACAGTTCCAATCCAGGCGCGTCTCTTCGGAGACGATAAGTCCTCTTTCTAATCCCACTCTTGAGACAATTTATTCCTCGAGACGGTTCCAATCCAGGCGCGTCTCTTCGGAGACGATAAGTCCCCTTTCCAATCCCTCTCTCGAGACAGTTTATTCCTCGAGACGGTCCGAGTAGCGAAACTACTCACAAAACCATTAGAGTAGCGGAAATACTCACAAATAGGTCGATATAGGGAATTGCCAACAAACCCTTGTATCACGATGACCGCCGTTAGAGTGGTGGAAACACTCAAAACCCAGGTCAATACCAGTGTCTGTTAACCCACTTTGGTGAAAAATGACCAAACTGTCCTTTGGACCTTTTCCGAGACTTTCCGGTCAAGATGACCATTTTGCCCCTAGGCATCCGAATGCCTCGGGAACCACACCGGCTCTGGGTATCAAACCGGTAACCTCCTGAGAATACTTTTTATAGTGTTCTAAACCTCCTTTTACCTTTCCAGATCATTCTGAGTCAGTTCCGGCCAACCCGGTACAAAATGACCGTTTTGCCCCTAGTGGGCCGGTCTCATTTCTCAACCACACCGGCTATGGGTATCAAACCGGTAACCTCCTACGACTACTTTTATAGTGTTCTCAACCTCCTTTTACCTTTCCGGATCATTCCGAGTCAGTTTCGGCAAACCCGGTACAAAATGACCGTTTTGCCCCTGGTGCGTCGGTCTCCTTTTCCGACCATGCCGGCTTTGGGAATCAAACCTAAAACCTCTGGGAACATTCTAAATAATGTTTCCAGATTCCAAGTCTTCTTTCAGGACAATCCAAGTTTGCCCCGGCAGCTTCCCGGTCCGATTGACCGTTTTGCCCCTAAGGGCTCGGTCAACCTTTCCGACACATCTTATCCTCACTTTTCAAATCAAAAACCTCCAGGACACTATTTTAAATGTTCCTGCTCCTTTTTGGCCTTTCGGGTAATTCCCAGCTCCTTCAAATCATTCCCGGACTTTCCGGAGTCACTCCTAGTGAAGCCACGCTAAAAATTGCATGGTAGTCACTAGTACAGGTACCCAAATCTAGTCAAAGATACGTTGCTTGCCGACTTATAAAGTTTCCTAACTGGATGGCGCCACTAGTAGTGGCGCCAAGAGCAATTTTGCCCTGGCGCCACTGCAATAAGCGCTAGGTTTGTCCAACCTCTATAAATACAGAGCCTTATTCAACGTGAGGGGGATCGGCAAACTCAACCTAAAAATCATATATTTTGATATACAGAGCTCGAGCACCTCTTAAACCCTAGCCTCCTTAGGTTTCTCCAAATCCTAGCCACCCTACACAAACCCTAGTCTCCTATACACTCATACGCACCCCCATACACTCATACACTAGCCTTCAACCATCCTTTGAAGACTTGAGGAGCTACAATCTAAAGCTTGAAGACAACTCTTGAGGACTGAAGGTGAAGATCAAGACAAAGACCGAAGACCGAAGACCGAAGACAGCACGACGCGCAAAATAAACAAGATATAAGGTAGGTTCTCCATTTAAATTTCCACACTTCCCCCCTCTCTCTTCTCTCTCCCAACCCACTTGGGTTTTCTCTATTTTAATCCCTCATCTCTTTCCCCCCCTTTCTTTGCATGCTTGAAACAAGGGGATTCCCGGTCCATGTGTAGGATTGGGCTACTGGAGAGTCACCGTGTCGGGGGCTTTCTTCTAGTCTAACCAAAGACCACGTGGGTCCAACCCCCTTAATTATGTGGTGAAGCCTTAGCCTTGTATGTTCATGACCCCAAATTGCATTGTGCATATCATGATTTTGCATCTTCAAAAAGTTGTTTTCAAAATCGTTTTTAAAATTGCATCAAAATTCTTTTTTCAAAAACTTGTTTTCAAAATCACAATTCTAGGGTGATTCTAGCCTTTCCATGGCTAGGGTTGCTTTAGGAAAGTTTTACATTAAAAGTGACCAATATGGTCCATATTTTCAAATCTTATTGTTTTCCAAAATCGCTTTCCTAAAGTGGTTCTAGCCCTCTTATGGTTAGAATTGCTTTAGAAAAGTGAGATGTTTTTATACATTCTAAAAACTCTCTTTTCAAAAAATCCCTCTTCCTAAAAATCTCTTTTTCAACATACTTTCCTAAAACTTTCCTCTCCAAAATTGTTTTCAAAAACTCCCTCCTAAAATCTATTTTTCAAAACTCCCCTTTTCAACTCCTTTCCAAAATCCTCTCCCCAAAATCCACTTTCTAAAAACACTCCCTAAATTCACTTTCCTAAAAAACTTTCTCCAACAATCTCCTTCCAAAAATCTTTCTAAAAAACTCTCTTTCCAAAATCTTCCTTCTAAAAATTCCCCTCTAGGATTTTCCTTCTAAAATCTACGTTTCCAAAAGCACACTTTCCAAAAACTCATTCTCTTTAAAATCTTTTTCCAAAAACTCTATCTTCAAACACACTTTCCAAAAACTCCTCCCTAGGATTCCCTTCTAGAAAACCTTCGTTTCCAAAAATGCACTTTTCAAAAAACTCTTTCCTTAGAGCCCAAGTCAAGCCCTAGAACCCACGATTAGGAAACCCTAATTTTCTTTCCAAAAACATGGTTTTCAAACTCTGCCCCAAACTAGGTTTCCAAAACCTCTCGTTTTTTTTATATCAAAACCATACATGTTTCCAAAACTTATTTTCTATGTAAAACTATAATTTTTCAAATCTATGGTTTCTAGAATCTCCCTTTCCAAATTCTTGCCAAATCCTATCTTCCCTTTAGGAAACCAAATCAAATCTCTCCGTTTAGGAAACTAGATCCTACCCTCCGTTTTTGGAAACAAAATCAAACCTTCTCTTTTCGAAACAAAATCTAATCCCTTCCCAATCCAACTCTTTCCTAATTCAACTCCTTCCTAATCTTTCACTTTCCTAAACCTTAGGTTTCCAAAACTTAAACATAAAAATCTTTCCTAAGTTTTAAAACTCAACTCTCAAATCTTTCCTAATTCAATCCTTTCCTAATTCTACCATCTTTTCAAATCTTAACTTTTTAAATCTAAGCTTTCAAACTTTTCCTAACCTCAAACCTTTCATAATCTCAAGATTTTCTAGAAAACTTTAAGACTTTCTAAATCTTAAACTTTCCGAATTTCAAATCTTTCCAAATTCAAAACTTGCTAAATTTGAAACTTTCTCAAGTTAAATCTTTCTAAACCTAAATCTCTCAAAATTCTAAACTTTCCAAAACTTCAACATCTTTTCAAATCTAAGACTTTTCTAAACTCAAAACTTTCTTAATTCAAACATTTCCTAAACTGAAGACTTTCCTTTTTCAAACCTTTCCTAAAATGAAACTTTCTTATTTTCAAAACTTCCTTGTTTTCAAAGCTTTCCAAATTCAAAACTTCCTTTTTTCAAAACATTTCTAAATTCAAAACTTTTCGATTTTCAAAACTTTCCTAATCTTAAAACCTTTCCTTTTTCGAAAACTTTCTAAACTCCAAAGCTTTCCTATTTTCAAAACTTCCCTATTTCAAAAAAGGTTTTCTAATTTCAAAACTTTCCTAATTCAAAACTTTCTTAAAATGAAACTTTCCAAAAATGACACTTTCCTAAATCGAACTTTTCCTAATTCGAACCTTTCCTAAGTCCAATCTTTCTTAAATTCTTGAGTCTTTTCTAAGTCTCATCTTTCTTAAATCTAGGTTTTCTTAAACCTTTTCTTTTCCAAAACCAAGTCTTTCCAAAATCAATCTTTCCAAATCAAAGTCTAATCTTCCTAATTTCAATTTTCAATCTCTTCTTCTGATCTCAAATCAAATCCAATTTTCAATTCAATCTCTTTCTTCCAATCCAATTTCTCTCTTCAAATCAATCTCTTTTCAATCGGGCTTCGGTCCGAACTACAACTGACCTGATTCCCCCAAAGGGATACGTAGGCAACCTTCATAGGTGTGGTCACAACACTTTTTAAATTTTCAATTCCACCCTCATCGGTACGGTTTCCAAAATCTTTCCAAATCTCAAATTCCAATCTATTTTCAAAATTCTAATTTCAAAATTTCTATTTTCAAATTTCTACTTTCAATTTTCAAACTTTCCAATTTCAATTCCATCTCTTCAAATCTATTTTCAAATCAAATCAAATCAATCTCTTTCCAAATCTATTTTTCAATTCTCTTTTCTTGCACGTGCATATCATGCATCATATTAGTTTCATTTTTTAAACATTGTTTTTCAAGGTGGATAGGATTGAACTATAGTTCGTCGAAGACTTTCATAGGTGAATCTAGGGTAGATTGACATGTAGGTACCGAAAGGGCGGGGTAGGGTGATAGCTTAGTGCGTCTTCTCTACACGTAACCAACCTCCGAACCTAGATCACTGATTTTAAAGACCAACAAGGATTTATTTTTCAAAAAAGGGCTACATGTTTTCCAAAGGTTGCCAAACAATCCGTTTTCTTAAAAACCCTCTCTTGAGGAGATATTTTCAAAATCGTTTTCCAAAACCCTAAGTGTAGTTTTCGAATTATGCTTAGTTTTTAGGTGACCTAACTCACCTTAATCAAGTTAGGTGGCGACTCCGAATCTTTTTCAAAAGCCCTTTATTCAAATCAAATTTTCAATTCAAACCTAGTCGCACTCATTCTTCTAGGAGGGTGAGTTCTAATGAGAGAGTACAACATTTTTCCCGGTTGTGTGAGTATTCCTCGAGTGCGAAAAATCTGGGCGCGACACTCACTAGACAAAGCTGGACTTGGTTTTGATCCCTTTAAAAGAAGAAAATTTTCAAATGGCAGATTTGTTTCTTCCATTGGAAAACCATATATTTCATTTTTTTATTGTCATATAATAAGACCCAGTTCTAGTAAGTGTTATGCTATGTAAAAATCTATTGCTCCTAACAATGCATGAGTCCCAAGAAGGCCATTAAGGACTAACACCCAAGGACCTAAGATGGTTTGGGTACCTAAAATCAAATGAACTCTTTTGAATGTATGCCTTCAAGCGAAATCCAAGAAAGACTATTGATACTTGGATAGTGGATGCTTAAGACATATGACGAGAGATGAAGCACAATTCACATCTTTCTCACCAAAGGATGGAGGACTTGCCACCTTTGGAGGCAATAGCAAAGGAAAGATCATCGGTATAGGTAGTGTTGGTAAAAACACTTCCACCTCTATCGAAAATGTCTTGCTTGTTAAAGGGCTCAAACACAATCTTTTGAGCATTAGTTAACTTTGTGACAAATGATACAAGGTTATTTTTTAATTCTCTAAATGTGATGTGATTGACATCAATAGTAACAAGATTATTCTCATTGGACATAGACAAGGCAATAAATATATTTTTTTATTTATCTAAATGACTTATTTTCTTGCAAAGTTAAATGCCTTGCCATTATGAATAGTGATGAAAGTTGGTTGTGGCATAGAAGACTTGATCACATTAGTATGAGCATACTATCAAAGGTTTCTAAAAATAATTTGGTCAAAGGAATTCCAAAAATGAAGTTTGAAAAAGATAGAGTTTGTGATGCTTGTCAAATAGGTAAGCAAACGCGAATTTCTTTTAAATCTATAAACATGCTCACTACTTCTAGGCCACTACAATTGTTGCATATGGACTTATTTGGACCAATTAGGACTTTAATTCTTGGTGGGAAACAATATGCGCATGTTATTGTTGATGACTACTCTAGATTTACATGGACATTCTTCTTATCTCACAAGGATGAGATAATTGTTTTCTTCACAAAATTTTATAAAAAGGTTCAAAATGAGAAAGCTTTTTCAATCACTTCTATCAGGATTGATCTGGAGGGGAATTTTATTGCAAACCCTTTGAAGCATTTTGTGATGAAAATGGTTTTGACTACAACTTTTCAGCCCCTATAACACCTTAACAAACTGGAGTTGTTGAGAGGAAAAGTAGAATTTTGGAAGAAATGGGTAGAACCATGCTTTGTGAAAATGGTTTGCCAAAGTATTTTTGGGCTAAAGCTGTCAACACAGCTTGTTATGTTTTAAATTGGATCTTATTTAGAAAATTTTTTAGCATAACCCCTTATAAGCTTTGGAAAGATAAGAAACCAAATGTCTTATACTTTAGAGCCTTAGGATGTAAATGATTAATGTTGAATAACAATAAAGACAACCTTAGCAAGTTTGATGCAAAATTTGACAAGGGTGTATTTCTTGGATATTCATCACATAGCAAAGCCTATAGAGTCTTTAATAAGAGGATTTTAGTGGTTGAAGAATCATTCCATGTCACTTTTGATGAACATAATTCTCTTTCTAGAAATGTTATAAGTGATGATGTAGATGAGGCAGAGTAAAATATGGAAAGACTGGTTATTCAACCAAGCTTAGATGAAGAAACATAAAAGGACAAAGAAGTGCAAGAAGCCTCTACAAGCCAACAAGAGATCAATGAAGATCTTGTTGACTCTACACCTTGATTTTTATGATAACTAAACCTTGTGTTAGTTTACTAATGCATTTAATTAGTGTCTAGATTAATAAGGATTATAATTTAGACTTAAAGATTGAATTAAAGTCTAATTCATATCAAAATGGATGCAAAAAATCTATGAGTTGAAGCAATACATCAAAAGTAATGCCATGCACTAAAACAAAGCAATTGCACCCACTCAAACTTCAAGCAGATGATTTGTACTTGAAGAGATTGAAGGTGCACAAAGGAAGACTTCATTAAGTGTATAAAGACAAAATGAAGATGACTTGAATTCGAAGAGATTGAATGTGTTCAAGAAAACGATTCATCGTGTCTGCAAAATCTCTGAAAAAAATTCAAATAAGAACTACATCAGAGCTGTGAAGATTTAAGAAATATGATATGCATTGAGAATACTTAAAAGTAAACTTCATCAAGCCTCTAATGAAGTGATTCTGGAGAAGAAGAAATTGGCATCATGTATATGAAGCTCTACATGGGTGAAAAGAAGATTAGCAGCAAATGGAAAGAGTTAGGAAATGAAGAAGAGGAATTCGGCTTCAATGAAAAGGAATTTGGCAGCTAGACAGCGAAGATAATATCATAATCAAAAGAAAATTTCAATCCAAATTGAATGGAAGACATCTTTGAAGGATTAAAGACTTTCATCCATCATCATACCCTAAAAAGAAGACTCCTTGAAGATCTCAAGTGTTTTTGGAGAACATCATACCTTAAAGAGAAGATCTATTGAACATCCTCAAATTATTTGAAGCTAAACTGATCATGGAAAGCATGAAGAATATTTTCTGGGTGATGTGCCGATACATGAAGATAGTAGACAAAATCTGGAGAATTCAAACTTGATGTGTGGACACATGGAAGGCAAGTGTCGATACCTGGGGACTAACGGCTATATTTTTAAACGTTATATTGAAGTGGGCGCGTATTTAATAAAGCTCTAACAACCTCAAACGGGTGAAATCAATTCAGAGTTTTATATATAAGCCTCTATACGCATTTATGAAAAAGAGATACATCATTCACTAATTGATTGAGCTGAAAATCTAAAAATTCTCTTTGTCTTCACGGTGGTAGTTATTGAGCTAATTCAATTCCCATTTACTCTTCATAAAGAGTTTGTATTTCATTTGTATATCCTTCATATACATGTAAGTAAGAGTTGGAGTGTTCTCTTTTCAAAGAAAAATTCTTATAAGTTAAAGTGGATCTTAGACAAAACTACTTGGTGGCTGGAAGAACTCGGGAAGAAGTTCTTGTATAAAAGTGAGCTGAGCACTTTAGAAATCAGCATTAACTTTGTAATTGGAGATTACATAGTAGAAGAAGACTTCAAGGGGATCTTAGGGTGAGGACGTAGACCACAAATTGTGGTTGAACCTTGATAATTCTTGGTGTGCCTTCTCGTGCTCTATTTTTCACTTCATTGTTGTTTACTTTGCATTGCATACATCTTGAACTACTATTCCATTGATTAGATTATTTTTAATTGATTTTAATTACTTTAATTTACAAGAAACCCAATTCACCCCCCTCTCGGGTTGCCTTTTGGGCCAACAATTGGTATCAGAGCTAGTATTCCTGTTTTAGGTTTAACATCCTAGGAATAGATCTATGTCAAGAAACTTTGGAAGCTCTCTTGGTGAGGGTCAATTCACAAATAGACCACCTATGTTTAATGGCACTAATTACAATTATTGAAAGAATAGAATGATAATATAAATACAATCTGTTAACTATGAATTATGGAAAACTATCTTGAATGGTCCCAAGACTCCTACAATGAAAGTAGATAGGGTTGATGTTCCTAAGCCCGAATATGAATGGGGTGAAAATGATTTGAAACTTTTGCAATCAAATGCTAAAGTCATGAATATCTTATATTGTACTTTTAATCCTAATGAATTCAATCGCATTTCTACTTGTGAATCAGCTAAGGAAATATGGGATAGATTAGAAGTAACACATGAAGGTACTAATCAGGTTAAGGAATCTAAAATCAACATCTTAGTCCACAATTATGAATTGTTTAAAATGAAACCGGATGAGTCTATTACTGAAATATTTACAAGGTTCACCGATATTATTAATGGTTTGAAATCTCTTGGAAAGGTGTATCATAAGAATGAGTAGGTAAGGAAAATCTTGAGATCATTGCCAAAAACTTAGGAAGCTAAAGCCACGACAATTCAAGAAGCTAAGGACCTTAACACATTGTCTCTTGAAGAACTCTTGGGCTCTCTCATGACGTACGCATTAACGCAAAAGCAATATGCCCAAGATGATGAAAAAAAGAGAAAGAGGACGGTAGTATTCAAGTCCGCTAACCAAGAAAAGGAACCAACCAATGATGAGAATGATGATGAAAACAATGCTTTCATCACACGAAAATTCAGAACGTTTATGAAGAGGAAATGGAAAAGAAGAAAGAAGCATGAGGCCAAACGAAATTCTAGCAAAGAATCAAACATCATATACTATGAATGTAAGAAGACTGGCCATATAAAGGTTGAATATCCCCTGCTTAAAAAGAAAGGAAGGAAAGACCAAGAGAAGAGGGCAATGGCAGCTATGACATGGAGTGACGATGAAGAGTTTGGCTTTGAAGAAGAAGCCGAACCTCAAGAGGTGGCTAATCTTTGTCTCATGGCTTATGAAAATGACAATTGTCTCGCCCAGATTTTTCGCACTCGAGGAACACTCACACAAGCGGGAAAAATGCTGTACTCTCTCGTTAGAACTCACCCTCCTAGAAGAATGAGTGCGACTAGGCTTGAATTGAAAATAAGCTTGAATAAAGGGCTTTTGAAAAAGATTCGGAGTCGCCACCTAACTTGATTAAGGTGAGTTAGGTCACCTAAAAACTAAGCATAATCCGAAAACTACACTTAGGGTTTTGGAAAACGATTTTTGAAAATACCACCTCAAGAGAAGGTTTTTAAGAAAACAGGTTGTTTGGCAACCTATGAAAAACATTTAGCCCTTTTTGAAAAATAACTCCGTTTGGTCTTTGAAAACAGTGATCCTAGGTTCGGAGGTTGGTTACGTGTAGGGAAGACGCACTAAGCCATCACCCTACCCCGCCCTTTTGGTACCTACATGTCAATCTACCCTAGATTCACCTATGAGAGTCTTCAACTAACTATAGATCAATCTTATCCACTTTAAAAAAAAAATGTGCAAAAAAAAAATATGATGCATGATATGCAAGTGCAAGAAAGGAGACTTGATTTGGAAATAAATTTGGAAAAAGATTTGAAAAGAAATTGATTTGATTTGAAAGAGATTTGAAATTGAAAAGTTTTGGAAATTGAAAGTAGAGATTTGAAAATAGAAATTGGAAATTGGAAATTTGAAAATAGATTGGAGATTTGGAAAGATTTTGGAATTTGAAATTTAGAAAATATGGAAGAATTTGAAATTTGAAAGAAGTTGTGACTGCACCTATGAAGGTTGCCTACGTATCTTTTTGGAGGAATCAGGTCAGTCGTAGTTCGGACAAGAGTCCGATTGAAAAGAGATTAATTTGGAAGAAAGAGATTGAATTGGAAATTGGATTAGAAGATTGAGAGATTGAACTTAGAATAGAAAATTGGAAATGGGAATTTAGAATTTAGGAATTGAAAAGATTGAATTTTGATTTAAAAAAAGTAGAACTTGGAAAGATTTAAACTTGTTTTGGAAAGATGGAGGTTCAGGAAATCTGAACTTAAGAAAGATGAGACTTAGGAAAGACTCGAGAGTTTAAGAAAGATTAAATTTAGGAAAGGTTCGAATTAGGAAAGGTCCGATTTAGGAAAGTTCCGTTTTAGGAAAGTGTCATTTTAGGAAAATTTTTGAATTTGGAAAGCTTTCAAATTAGGAGAGTTTTGAAATTAGGAAAGTTTTGAAATTAGGAAATATTTCGAATTAGGAAATGTTCAAATTAGGAAAGTTTCAAAACAGGAAAGTTTCGACTTAGGAAAGTTTTAGGTTTAAGAAAGTTTTGAGATGAGGAAGTTTTGAAAGTTGAAAAGTTTAGAATTTAGAATGTTTTGGAAAAGGGAAGTTTTGAATTTGGAATGTTTTGAAATAGGAAAGTTTTGAAATAGGAAAGATTCGAAAACAAGGAAGTTTTGAAAATAAGAAAGTTGTGAATTTAGAAAGTTTTGGATTTGAAAAGATTTGAAGTTTTAGGAAAGTTTAGAATTTAAAAAGTTTTAGATTTAGAAAGTCTTAACTTAAGAAAATTTTGAATTTAGAAAGTTTAGAATTTTAGAAAGATTTGACATTTAGAAAGTTTAAGATTTTGAAAGTTTTAGAGTTTTTTAGAAAATCTTGAGATTAGGAAAGGTTTGAATTTAGGAAAGGTTTGAAAAATTAGATTTGAAAAATTAAGATTTGGAAAAGGGGTAGGATTAGGAAAGGGTTGAATTAGGAAATATTTGAAAGTTGAGTTTTAAAATTTTTAGGAAAGATTTTTATGTTCAAGTTTTGAAAACTTAAGATTTAGGAAAGTGGAGGGTTAGGAAGGATTTGGATTAGGAAGGGATTGAATTTTGTTTTTAAAAGAGAAAGGTTGAATTTTGTTTCCAAAAACGGAGGACGGGATCTAGTTTCCTAAACGGGGAGATTTGATTTGGTTTCCTAAAAGGGAAGATAGGATTTGACAAAGATTTGGAAAGGGAGATTCTAGAAACCCTAGATTTGGAAAACTATAGTTTCGATGTAGAAAATAGGTTTTGAAAATATGTGTAGTTTTAATGTAGAAAACAAAAGGTTTTGGAAACCTAGATTTGAGGCAAAGTTTGAAAACCATATTTTTGGAAAGAAAATTAGGGTTTTCTAATTGTGGGTTCTAGGGCTTGACTTGGGCTCTAAGGAAAGAAGATTTTTGGAAAGTGCGTTTTTGGAAACGAAGGTTTTCTAGAAGGGAATCATAGGGAGGAGTTTTTGGAAAGTGAATTTGAAGATAGAGTTTTTGGAAAAATATTTTAAAGAGAAGGAGTTTTTGGAAAGTGTGTTTTTTGGAAACGAAGGTTTTGGAAGGAAATCCTAGAAAGGAGTTTCTAGAGGAAAGATTTTGGAAAGATTTTTGGAGAGAGTTTTTCTAGGAAGATTTTTGGTAGAAGATTGTTGAAGAGAGTTTTTGGAAAGATTGTTGGGGAACGTTTTTAGAAAGTGGATTTTGGGGAGAGGATTTTGGAAACGAGTTGAAAAAGGGAGTTTTGAAAAATAAATTTTGGGAGAGTTTTTGAAAACAATTTTGGAAAGGAGAATTTTAGGAAAGTATGTTGAAAAAAAAAGAGATTTTTAGGAAGAGATTTTTGAAAAGAGAGTTTTTTAAAAAGTATAAAAACGTCTCACTTTCCTAAAGCGATTCTAGCCATAAGAGGGCGATGACCACTTTAAGAAAGTGGTTTTGAAAACAACAAGGGTTGAAAATATGGACCATGTTGGTCACTTTAAATGTAACACTTTCCTAAAGCAACCCTAGCCATGGAAAGGCTAGAATCACCCTAGGATTGTGGTTTTGAAAATAAGTTTTTGAAAAAGAGATTTTGATGCAATTTTGAGTACAAGTTTGGAAACAATTTTGAAAACAACTTTGAAAACGACTTTTGAAAGATGCAAGACCATGATATGCATAATGTAATTTTGGGGTCGTGAACATGCAAGGTTAAGGCTTCACTACATAATTAAGGGGGCCGGACCCACGTGGTCTTTGGTTAGACTAGAAGAAAGCCCCCGACACGGTGACTCTCCAATAGCCTAATCCTACACATGGACCGGGAATCCCCTTGTTTCAAGCATGTAAAGAAAGGGGGGGAAAGAGATGGGGGATTAAAATAGAGAAAACCCAAGTGGGTTAGGAGAGAGAAGAGAGAGGGGGAAGTGTAGAAATTTAAATGGAGAACCTACCTTGTATCTTGTTTATTTTGCACACCTTGTTTTCTTCGGTCTTCTTCTTCATCTTGATCTTCGTCTTCAATCTTCCAGAGTTGTCTTCAAGCTTCAAACTTTAGATTATAACTCTTCAAGTCTTTGAAGGAGGGTTAAAGGTTAGTGTATGAGTGTATGGGGGTATGTATGAGTGTATAGGAGACTAGGGTTTGTGTATGGTGGCTAGGGTTTGAAAAACCTAGGGAAGCTAGAGTTTTTGAGGTGCTCGAGCTCTATATATCGAAATATAGGATTTTTAGACGGACCCTTTTCACGTTGGAGGAGGCTCTGTATTTATAGAGGTTGGACAACACTGGCGCTTGTTGCAGTGGCACCAGGCCAGAATTTACATTGGCGCCACTAGGAGTGGTGCCAACCATTTAGGAAATATTTAAGGTCAGCAAGAAACGTATATTTGACTAGATTTGGGTGCTTGTACTAGTGATTACCATGCAATTTTTAGCTTGGCTTCACTAGAAGTGACTCCGAAAAGTTTGGGAATGGTTTGAAGGAGCTGGGAATGACCCGGAAGGCCGGAAAAGAACATGAACACTTAAAATAGTGTCCCAGAGGTATTTGACTTGAAAAATGAGGATAAGATGGGTCCGAAAAGTTGACCGGGCCTTTAGGGGCAAAACGGTCAATCGGATCAGGAAACTGCCGGGACAGACTCGGACTGTCCGGTAAGAAGACTTGGGATTTGGAAACATTTTTCAGAATGTTCCCAGAGGTTATCGGTTTGATTCCCTAAGCCGGCATGGTCGAAAAAGGTGACCGGCCCACTAGGGGCAAAACGATCATTTTGTATCGAGTTGGTCGGAACTGACTCGGAATAATCTGAAAATGTAAAAGGAAGTTGAGAACACTACAAAAAGCAGTCTCAGAAGGTTACCGGTTTGATACCAAGAGCCGGTGTGGTAAAAAAAGGAGACCGGCCCACTAGGGGCAAAACGGTCATTTTGCACCCGGTTTGCCGGAACTGACTCGGAATGGTTTGAAAATGTAAGGGAAGGTTGAGAATACTATAAGAAGTAATCTCAGAAGGTTACCGGTTTGATACTCAGAGCCGGTGTGGTTCCTGGGGCATTCAGATGCCTAGGGGCAAAATGATCATCTCGACCGGAAAGTCTTGGAAAAGGTCCAAAGGACAATTTCGTCATTTTTCACTGAAGTGGGCTAACAGACACTGGTGTTGACATGGGTTTTGAGTGTTTCCGCCACTCTGACGGCGGTCGTCTTGACACAGGGGTTTGTTGGCAATTCCCTACATCGACCTATTTGTGAGTATTTCCGCTATTCTAACGGTTATGATATTTACGAGTATTTTCGCTACTCGGACCGTCTTGAGGAATAAACTATCTCGAGAGAGGGGTTGGAAAGGGGACTTACCGTCTCTGAAAAGACGTGCCTAGATGGAACCGTCTCGAGGAATAAACTGTCTCGAGAGAGGGATTGGAAAGGGGACTTACCGTCTTTCAAAAGACGTGCCTGATTTGGAACCGTCTCGAGGAATAAACTATCCCGAGAGAGGGATTAGAAAGGGGTCTTACCATCTCCAAAAAGACGTGCCTGGATTGGAATCGTCTTAAGGAATAAACTGTCTCGAGAGTGGGATTAGAAAGGGGTCTTATTGTCTCTGAAAAGACGTGCCTGATTTGAAACCGTCTCGAGGAATAAACTGTCTCGAGAGAGGGGTTGGAAATGGGACTTATCATCTTCGAAAAGACGTGCCTGGATTGGATCCGTCTCGAGGAATAAACTATCTCGAGAGTGGGATTGGAAAGGGGTCTTACCGTGTTCGAAAAGACGTGCCTGAGTTGGAATCGTCTCGAGAAATAAACTGTCCCGAGAGAGGGATTGGAAAGAGGTCTTACCGCCTTCGAAAAGACGTGCCTGGATTGGTATAGATTGACCGTCTTGAGGAATCAACTGTCTCGAGAGAGGGGTTGGAATCGGAAAGGAAAGGACGATACCCCTAAGGGCATTTTAGTCATTTTGCCTCTATTTGGGCCTGACGGGCCCGCAAAGTGATGGACATACGGGATTTGGACTTAGAGTTGGTTTCGGTTGGAATACGCCCACAGTGACTTGAAAACAAGTCTGGACGGAGTGTAGACTGCCGAACAGTCAAAAATGGGGTGCTTACAGCTGCCCCTCTTTTTCTGTCTTTGCTTGTCAAAGACAGAAAACGATAGAAGTAAGAGTCCCATGTTGACTGCGAGGCAATCGGAGGGACGAACATTAGAAATCTTTCGACAACGAGGGTCGAAAAACGGATAACGGGCCAAAAAGGCCTTCGAAAATGAGTTTTGGCAGGAAAAAGGGCAAATTGCACAGATTTTGAACCTGGCGCCACTAGCAGTGGCGCCTTTGGCAGAAAAGGCCTGGCGCCTCTGCTAGTAGCGCTAGGCTTAAAGTTAAAACCAGAAAATTTTTGGTTCGAACAGCCGCGGCATTGTGGAGAGATTTTGCAAATCCGAGAGATTCTGCGTGAGAATTGACTTGAACCTTGAAGGGGTACTTCTTGGAGACCACGGGTGATTGCCGGAAAGAGACCACGTCGCCGGAAAAGTCGCCGAAAGAGAAGATTTTGCCGGAAAACTTCTAAAAAGTGAGTTTTCAAATTTTGTTCATTTTGATGTGTAGAACTTCGTTTGAATCATGTGAATAGTGGAAATTAATATTTTGATATGTTTTGAACATTATGGTGATGTTGTTTTTGCATTTTGATGGTTGTTTGATTGAATTTAAATGATTTTTCATGATTATGCAAAGGGGGTTTTCTGCAGGAATAGGAAATTTGTTCCTACAAGCATGGGTATTGGGTTTTTTGGCTATGTTTTTATGCAATGTGCCTTAGAAAAATGTGTTTAACAACCGTATGAAGTTTCGTGATTTTTTGAAAACTCTGTGAATTTTTTATTTTCTAAAAAATAGGAAAATACTTAGAAAATTTAGAAAAATGGGAAAACCCAAGAAATTGATGAAATTTTTAAAGTTTGAAGTTTGGAAAAATATTGGAATATTTTAGAAAACATTTGAGGTGATTTAAAAAAAAATTCCGAGAGACATTTGAAAACCATTGATTTATTTGAAAAATAAAACATGTGTCTTGAAAATTTCGAAAAATTGAAAATGTGCGCGAGTGCGCTTGTTATGTGATTGTTATGTTGGAAAGTGCACATTTTGTATTTTGTATTGATGTCATGAGTGTTGTAGGGGCCATTTTTTTTTTTATTTTTAGAAATTATGGAAAGAGTTGGTTAAAGTTTTAGAAATATAATCTTTTTGAAGAAAAAATACAGAAAACTCTTGAGATATGATTTGAAAATTAGAAAATCAAGATGTGTAGAAATTTTGTTTTTGATTTGTTCTTTGAAATCCTTTATTCGTTTTGTTTGTGTTAGTTGTTTATTTTATTTTACTATTATTCAAACTGCATGTATGGTAATTAACATCACTTACCTTGGCTTACCTTTTAAGGATGGCAGACACGGGTGATGACGGTTCTGAGAGGAGACGCCGCTCGGGGAAGGCGGCCCGGACAGATTCCACTAGCGACTCCAGTCGGTCTAGGGGTAGCAGACGGTCTATTAGGCAGGCAACGTCTAGTCAGAGTGGTCAGGGGAGTGAGCCACCTGTCGACCCCTTTCCACCGGTTGAGACAGCTTTGGATTTGGATGCTGAGGTTTTCCACTTTTGTCCTTTAGGATGGCCGACATTATTTTGAGTTGACTACAGATTTGGTATGACAAGTATCCTCCAGATGAGCAAGACATTTTTCGCTAGTCCTTTGGTTATATTGTTTCTCTCCTATTAGTGCAGCTTATTTTCGACAGTGGTTCCCTTCTGGCTGCCTGACTTGTCTTTCTTCCATGAGCTCGCTCCCTTTGATCACGAGTATGGTTTCCTCCTAAATCTTTAAGAATATTTGGCTGGCATTATGTGACCCATTTTTCCTTATGGCAGCATCATAGCTGTCTCGTCTCAGCTTGGATTCCGTGTGTAGTCTTTTCTTCTGATCTCCCACCCCTAGTTTCCTTATGTCCTAGTGAAGCTCTTGTTCTCAAATTCTGAGTTTGCAACGCATAGGAGAGCTCATTCAGGGGATTGACATACTTCTCAAGATTGGTCCATTTCTCCATGATAGCCCTAGCTGTGTTTCTCTTGAACTTGTTGATGTTTCCATGAGGGGATGACTCAGTCAGCCGTTGATTTCATGCGTTGCTCTCCAGGATTCGTGAAGGACACTCATATGCTCGAATGGTTGTGGGACAAACCTTCATAAGCCTTACTAGACTTTGGCGGGGGGGGGGGGGGGGGGGGGGGGGGGGGGGGGGGGGGGTGGGGTTGAGGGGGGGGGCGGCGATGCTCATTGTTGGGGATGTGTTTCATTACTCCAGCTTTGGGTGATCAGCCACTTATTCACTACCCCTCTTTCGAAGCCGTTTGATTGGGGAGGTCGAGGGTGGGCCATTGCCCCATTCTCTGTTTCTTATTGGTCATGGGAATCTGAGCTTTCTGAGGTGTGAGCCGGTATTGGAGATATTTGAGGGGTGGCTTTAGCTCCTTTTTATATTTTGCCTTGTTCATTGTTTCCTTGTTTAAGAGAGAGAAAGACATAGAGTGAGTTTTTGTGCAAAAATAGTTTAAAAAAGCCCTGGTAAAGGGTATCATCATTTTTATGATGATTGCACATAGGATTAAATATATGATCTATTTTTTATGAATGTACATTTTTATATAGGAATTGAATCGACTGCATATACTTTTTTTTATTTTATGAATGCACAGATTCACGTAGAAGTGGAAATGAATGCATTCTATACTTTTGGATAATGCACATATAGGAATAGAATTAAATGCAATGTCCCCTATTTTTTTGTGATGAATGCAAAGATTTATGTAAAAATTGAGTTAAATGCATGACATACTTCCTTACAAATGAACAGGTTCACACCGCAATGCAGTTGAATGCAAGCATAGATACAAACTACGCAGGAATCTAAATGGATGTACAGGTTATACATGCCATGGATGCAATAGTACTACATGTATATAAGCTATTTACAAAGAATGCCCCAGGATTGCCCCAAGGCCCATGCTCTCAAGATTCTGTTTCCTTTCCAGTATTCTGCCCCATTCAGTTTTGTCCCATTCATATCGGGGTGTGATAGCATTTGCACCATTCTCCAGAGATCTTGACCTTTTGGTTTGCTATCCTATCCCTACTTTCTACAGGGTTGCTGTTTAGGGTTTTTCTGATCTCACTTGGTTTTTTTCTCAGATCTCCAAAATGCCACCATGGCTTGAGCGACAACTCGCATGCTCTTTGTAGAGCGATAAACAGCTAAGCTCTTAATCCGAGAAGACTTCTTTTAGGACCGTAATGTAGGCTGGGTTTAGAGGTTGTAAGAAACGAAAGGATATTTAGGCTCAAAGATCTTGTTTTAGTGGGTTGTTTAAACCAAAACCATCTGAGCACACCTTGGAGCATGAGATTGCCCCTTGCATTCCCTTCCAGTTCTCCTTTCTCAACCTAGTTGTCTTGGTATTGTTCAGGCTTATTTGGACTAAACAATTTTCTTTGATCATAGAGGACTTTAATTTGGACCGTAACATAGGCTAGGTTAAGGGGTTTATGGATGAACGGGATATGTAGGCTCAAATTTGATGTTGCTTCTAGTAGGGCTTAGATCCGCACCATCCTTGGTTGGTCTCCCAGTGGGGTTTCATCCTCTAATATCCTCCTCTAGCTTCAGAAACATATTTGGCTCATTTAGATCAAGCAATCTTTCTCAATCAGAGTGGACTTTAGTAGGGTTGTAATGCAGGCCATGGGTTAGGGTTTAACAAGAAAGGGTAAAGATTCAAACCTATTACTTTTACTGGGTTTCTTTGTAACCTAGGATCACCTTTAGATTTCCTTCTTGCTTTTGACCATATACTTCTCACGGTGAAAACGACTCTTTTCTTTCACCCTTTCCATGTACTTTTTGAGGGAAACATTACTCCCTTCTCATTTGATCTTCTTATTATGTTTTTGAAGATGACTCAATCATGGTTTTCTTTAGGCCTTTCTTTAGATAGATTTTTTTTTTTTTTTTTTTTTTTTTTGGCCTCTTGCCCCTTGGCAACTCCCTTTTTTTACCTTGTCCTTTCTTTTCTTTTATGGAACGACTAATTCTTCGATCTTTTTTCTTTAGACCTTTCTCTTGGCGGTTCAATCTACCCAATGTGGGCGGTGATCCCTAGGCTGGGTTTTTTTGAGAAAAGGATAGATGGCTCAGCAGGTTTGGCAAGGGGTTTCTTTTGACTGTATGGGAAATGAAATGAGGGCCTCTCTTCATTTTGAACAAGATTGCTTGATCCATAGAGCCTTCACGTTACTTCAGCTTGATGGTCGATGACGTTCTCTACTAGATCTTCTACTGCCTGTCTGCTCCAGTGTGGGGGGATGATTTTGGATCGAGGTTGACAAAAAAAAACTTTCGCTTTCTGCGAGGCACTAGTGGGTTAAGCAAAATGGGATATTTTTGTGTATGATAGCAGAATTGATGGCCTCTAATCATTTTCAAATTGAATTGTTTATTCCATAAAGCCTTTGTACAAAATTTAGACAATATTCCTAGAGATGATGTGTTTATGCCGATAACCCCTATATATTCTATCGAATCAACTACTCTGTGCTTACCCCAGTGTGGGGGATGGTTATGGGTTTGGGGACATCTGAATAAAAATCAGTTACGGCTCTAGTGGGCTGAGCAAAGGATAGTGTTTATTTGGGGTAAATAGAACAATAGCTTCTCATCATTTTGAATACTCGGCTGCCCATCGCTTAGCTAGGATATCATGCAAGTGTCGCTTCTTTAATGAACTCCACACTATCTCCTTCCTATCTCTCACTCTTTCTTTGTCTCTCTAAGGTTTTGACCCCCTTTTTGAATGGGTTGCTTATGCTATCCCATCCTTCAAGTCGAGCCATTTACCAAATGGGGGAGAATCCCTAAATGTGACAATCGTCCACAAGCGTATGAAACAAAGGGGATAAACTGGGAACTACCTATTTTTATTTAAAAACATGATTACATGGCATGCAATGTTTATTTAAAGAAGATATGCGAGAAATAAAAAAAAATAAAAAAAAAAAGAAAATGGACGAATTTTGTAGAAATCTCCCTTTTCTTGTGGATCTCTTGGTGAGAACCCCTAACAGGTTTTGAAATTGTCAGCCTCTTTGGCATTTCATGCTTCGGGTGTATCGCCAAACGATGGAGGACAGGTTGACATATCTTCTGTAGTGTTTAGCGTGCATTTGGAAGTTAGGAGATTCTTTTGTAGTAATGCACATGTCTGACAGAACTTTGCAAACGATGAAGCCTTTTTCTGCATGGATAGTGATTGTCGCGGCATGGCAGGGAGGTAACGTCTTGCAGATGGATGGTTAGTTCCTCTTTCTCCTTAATATAGGTTTGGCCTCTTCTAACAACTAGGCTCATTCTTCCATGAGTTTGAACTTGGTGTTGTACTAGAGGTATTACATGAATTTAGTCGTGCTCTCTGACCTGTAAAACAAAAAAGAAAAATAGAATGCAGTCAGTATGTGAAGTTGGAGGTTCTATACGATGCATGTCCTATGGAGGTCCCTTTTTTGAGGGAATCTAGGCATGATGACAAGTCTATTTGGGAGGTGGGGTTTTGCCCCTATTATGCAATATAATACCTCTTCGGCGTGGGCCGGTTGATGTTTCCTTATTTGGGCAATCCCGCCTCTATAGACTGAGAGAGATTTGTGCCCCTCTCAAGATATGATTCTATGCATGCCATGAATCCTTAGGGTTGAGGAACCCTTAGGAGTTTTGGTAGGTTCGAATAACATGAGATTGGATTGCTCCTTTCTCTTTACGGTTGATCAGATGCATGAGAATAAAATGACTTGAGTTTCTTGGAACTCGTCTCTTAATGAACATGTGAGCAATATAATGATAATAAGTGAGTGATTTAGAAAACCCCCTGCTTGTCTTGCTTTGCCTTCGATTCTCTTGGTACTTGGAAATGAGGATGGGGAGGATAGAAGACAAAAACAAAAGAGAAGTCAGTACCTTGATTTGAAAATTTTTATGTAATGCATGTCCTAAGGATGCCCCTGCTTGAGAGGGAGACTAAACATGATGTATTGGCTCACTTTTGGAGATAGGGGGTTTGCTCCTGTATGCAGACACCTTACCGTCAGGTAGTCATCCACACATTCATTCATAAAAGTAGAGAAATACATTGAATTTTAGGTTTAAGGTACAGAAGAAATTGAAATACATTTTAATAGGGGGAGGGGGAACATTTTTCTTTGGACTTCCACTTATCTACTTTTATAAAGGGAAAACCTAAACTACTCTTGAGTCTTCGGATCCGCCTTCGTTGGATTTGATGTCGAGGAGGTCGTTGAGAGACCTTGTTGATTGATTGCCTCTTGTCATCTTGGCAACCCTATCTCTGTGAGCATAAAGGGATTGGGGCCCCTCTTATGAAATGGATTGGTGTGCATGCCATAAGTCCCTTAGGGTTACGTGAGAACCCTTAAGGTTTGGGTAGGTTTAATGCAAGGGGAGTGACTTTGGTGCTACTCTCAATAGGTTGATCATATCCATGAGAATGCAGTGACTTGAGTTACTTGGAACTCTTGTCTTGACATGGGGTATTGAATGCATGAACATGGATGCAAAGAGTATAAGGAAAGAGAATGCAATAGCAAAATAAACGTGCATGCAGGAGCAATTAGATAGGCATTATAATAGTATGAACACAGTCAGTATAGCAACAGGAATAAGCAGGTATAAATGAAAGTAGGAGCAGTTGCCCTTTCCTCCGTGATTTTGAAAACGATGCTCGAGTCTTAAATCCGGCAGAGGTTCGGCTATGCATGGTGTCTATATGAGTATGAGGTTGAGGGTTGACTAATGCATCCTAGAAAGGCTCGGTCCCCGGATCTTCAAACCTAGGCCCACTCCCTGAAGTGGTGCCATGATCGGTTGGTGATCTGAGTGGGGGAACCATCAAGAGGCCGTAGGCGAAGAAACTGACACAACATTTTGCCCACAACCAATATACCGATCCCCCTTTCTAACTAGAAAGGACATATCAGGGTATGCAAGTATGCAGAATGCAAGTGCACATGCAGTGTGTGTGTGATTTTTAAAAGTGGAGGAAAGAGCCCAACAACTCCCATTCATCCTGTTCATCACATTCATGCATAACAGTTAATACAATTTAAGCAAAAAATGCATCTACAAAATAAAGATGCAAGTGTTAGTATGTGGATGACAAACATAATACAAGATAATATAAATAAATGCATATTTTTTTTTTGAAAATAATTTTGAAAATTTGGTTTTGAAAATTTAAAGTGAATAGGATTGAACCAAATTAATTGAAGACTCTACATGGGTAAAGGGTAAAGAGACATGATTACAGCCTAACCCTCTAAGCGTCCCCAGCGGAGTCGCCAGTTGTCGCTCTCAGATTTTTCGCACTCGAGGAATACTCACACAACTGGGAAAAATGCTGTACTCTCTCGTTAGAACTCACCCTCCTAGAAGAATGAGTGTGACTAGGTTTGAATTGAAAATAAGTTTGAATAAAGGGCTTTTGAAAAAGATTCGGAGTCGCCACCTAACTTGATTAAGGTGAGTTAGGTCACCTAAAAACTAAGCATAATTCGAAAACTACACTTAGGGTTTTGGAAAACGATTTTTGAAAATACCACCTCAAGAGAAGGTTTTTAAGAAAACAGGTTGTTTGGCAACCTTTGGAAAACATTTAGCCTTTTTTGAAAAATAACTCCGTTTGGTCTTTGAAAACAGTAATCCTAGGTTCGGAGGTTGGTTACATGTAGGGAAGACGCACTAAGCCATCACCCTACCTCGCCCTTTCGGTACCTACATGTCAATCTACCCTAGATTCACCTATGAGAGTCTTCAACCAACTATAGTTCAATCCTATCCACTTTAAAAAAAAATATTTAAAAAAAATATGATGTATGATATGCAAGTGTAAGAAAGAAGACTTGATTTGGAAATAAATTTGGAAAAAGAATTGAAAAGAAATTGATTTGATTTGAAAGAGATTTGAAATTGGATAGATTTGAAATTGAAAAGTTTTGGAAATTGAAAGTAGAGATTCGAAAATAAAAATTGGAAATTTGAAAATAGATTGGAGATTTGAAAAGATTTAGGAATTTGAAATTTAAAAAATATGGAAGAATTTGAAATTTGAAAGAAGCTGTGACCGCACCTATGAAGGTTGCCTACGTATCCTTTTGGAGGAATCAGGTCAGTCGTAGTTCGGACAAGAGTCCGATTGAAAAGAGATTAATTTGGAAGAAAGAGATTGAATTGGAAATTGAATTAGAAGATTGAGAGATTGAACTTAGAATAGAAAATTGGAAATGGGAATTTAGAATTTAGGAATTGAAAAGATTGAATTTTGATTTAAAAAAGTAGAACTCGGAAAGATTTAGGCTTGTTTTGGAAAGATGGAGGTTTAGGAAATCTAGACTTAAGAAAGATGAGACTTAGGAAAGACTCGAGAGTTTAAAAAAGATTAGATTTAGGAAAGGTTCAAATTAGGAAAGGTCCGATTTAGGAAAGTTCCGTTTTAGGAAAGTGTCATTTTAAGAAAATTTTTGAATTAAGAAAGTTTTGAATTTGGAAAGCTTTCAAATTAGGAGAGTTTTGAAATTAGGAAAGTTTTGAAATTAGGAAATATTTCGAATTAGTAAATGTTCAAATTAGGAAAGTTTCAAAATAGGAAAGTTTCGACTTAGGAAAGTTTTAGGTTTAAGAAAGTTTTGAGATGAGGAAGTTTTGAAAGTTGAAAAGTTTAGAATTTAGAATGTTTTGGAAAAGGGAAGTTTTGAATTTGGAATATTTTGAAATAGGGAAGTTTTGAAATAGGAAAGATTCGAAAACAAGGAAGTTTTGAAAATAAGAAAGTTGTGAATTTAGAAAGTTTTGGATTTGAAAAGATTTGAAGCTTTAGGAAAGTTTAGAATTTAAAAAGTTTTAGATTTAGAAAGTCTTAACTTAAGAAAGTTTTGAATTTTAGAAAGATTTGACATTTAGAAAGTTTAAGATTTTGAAAGTTTTAGAGTTTTTTAGAAAATCTTGAGATTAGGAAAGGTTTGAAAAATTAGATTTGAAAAATTAGGATTTGGAAAAGGGGTAGGATTAGGAAAGGGTTGAATTAGGAAAGATTTGAAAGTTGAGTTTTAAAATTTTTAGGAAGGATTTTTATGTTCAGGTTTTGGAAACTTAAGATTTAGGAAAGTGGAGGGTTAGAAAGGATTTGGATTAGGAAGGGATTGGATTTTGTTTTTAAAAGAGAAAGGTTGGATTTTGTTTCCAAAAACGGAGGACGGGATCTAGTTTCCTAAACGGGGAGATTTGATTTGGTTTCCTAAAAGAGAAGATAGGATTTGGCAAAGATTTGGAAAGGGAGATTCTAGAAACCCTAGATTTGGAAAACTATAGTTTCGACTTAAAAAATAGGTTTTGAAAATATGTATAGTTTTGATGTAGAAAACAAAAGGTTTTGGAAACCTAGATTTGGGGCAAAGTTTGAAAACCATGTTTTTGAAAAAAAAATTAGGGTTTTCTAATTATGGGTTCTAGGGCTTGACTTGGGCTCTAAGGAAAGAGGATTTTTGAAAAGTGCGTTTTTGAAAACGAAGGTTTTCTAGAAGAGAATCATAGGGAGGAGTTTTTGGAAAGTGAATTTGAAGATAGAGTTTTTGGAAAAAGATTTTAAAGAAAAGGAGTTTTTGGAAAGTGTGTTTTTTGAAAACGAAGGTTTTGGAAAGAAATCCTAGAAAGGAGTTTCTAGAGGAAAGATTTTGAAAAGATTTTTGGATAGAGTTTTTTTGGAAAGATTTTTGGTAGAAGATTGTTGAAGAGAGTTTTTGGAAAGATTTTTGGGGAACGTTTTTAGAAAGTGAATTTTGGGGAGAGGATTTTGGAAAGGAGTTGAAAAAGGGAGTTTTGAAAAATAGATTTTGGGAGGGAGTTTTTGAAAACAATTTTGGAAAGGAGAATTTTAGAAAAGTATGTTGAAAAAAAAAGAGATTTTTAGGAAGAGATTTTTGAAGAGAGAGTTTTTTAGAAAGCATAAAAACGTCTCACTTTCCTAAAGCGATTCTAGCCATAAGAGGGCAAGGACCACTTTGAGAAAGTGGTTTTGAAAACAACAAAGGTTGAAAATATGTACCATGTTGGTCACTTTAAATGTAACACTTTCATAAAGCAACCCTAGCCATGGAAAGGCTAGAATCACCCTAGGATTGTGGTTTTGAAAACAAGTTTTTGAAAAAGAGATTTTGATGCAATTTTGAGTACAAGTTTGAAAACGATTTTGAAAACAACTTTGAAAACGACTTTTGGAAGATGCAAGACCATGATATGCACAATGTAATTTTGGGGTCGTGAACATACAAGGTTAAGGTTTCACCACATAATCAAGGGGGCGGACCCACATGGTCTCTGGTTAGACTAGAAGAAAGCTCCCGACACGGTGACTCTCCAATAGCCCAATCCTACACATGGACCGGGAATCCCCTTGTTTCAAGCATGTAAAGAAAGGGGGGGGGGGAAAGAGATGGGGGATTAAAATAGAGAAAACCCAAGTGGGTTAGGAGAGAGAAGAAAGAGGGGGAAGTGCAAAAATTTAAATGGAGAACCTACCTTGTATCTTGTTTATTTTGCGCGCCTTGCTTTCTTCGGTCTTCGTCTTCATCTTGATCTTCGTCTTCAATCTTCCAGAGTTGTCTTCAAGCTTCAAACTTTAGATTACAACTCTTTAAGTCTTCGAAGGAGGGTTAAAGGTTAGTGTATGAGTGTAAGGGGGTATGTATGAGTGTATAGGAGACTAGGGTTTGCGTATGGTGGCTAGGGTTTGAAAAACCTAGGGAAGCTAGGGTTTTTGAGGTGCTCGAACTCTGTATATTGAAATATAGGATTTTTAGACGGACCCTTTTCACGTTGGAGGAGGCTCTGTATATATAGAGGTTGGATAACACTGGTGCCTGTTGCAGTGGCACCAGGCCAGAATTTACACTCGCGCCACTAGGAGTGGCGCCAGCCATTTAGAAAATATTTAAGGTCGGCAAGCAACGTATCTTTGACTTGATTTGGGCGCCTGTACTAGTGACTACCTTGCAATTTTTAGCCTAGCTTCACTAGGAGTGACTCCGAAAAGTTCGGGAATGGTTTGAAGGAGCCGGGAATGACCTGGAAGGCCGAAAAAGAACATGAACACTTAAAATAGTGTCCCAGAGGTATTTGACTTGAAAAATGAGGATAAGACGGGTCAGAAAGGTTGACCGGGCCTTTAGGGGCAAAACGGTCAATCGGATCAGGAAACTGCCAGGACAGACTCGGACTGTCTCGGAAGAAGACTTGGGATCTGGAAACGTTATTTAGAATGTTCCTAGAGGTTATCGGTTTGATTCGCAGAGCTGGCATGGTCGAAAAGGTGACCGGCCCACTAGGGACAAAACGGTCATTTTGTACCGAGTTGGCCGGAACTGACTCGAAATGATCCGAAAAGGTAAAGGGAGGTTGAGAACACTACAAAAAGCAGTCTCAGAAGGTTACCGGTTTGATATCCAGAGCCGGTGTGGTCGAAAAAGGAGATCGGCCCACCAGGGGCAAAATGGTCATTTTACTCCGAGTTTACCGGAACTGACTCGAAATAGTCTGGAAAGGTAAAGGAAGGTTGAGAATACTATAAGAAGTAATCTCAGAAGGTTACCTGTTTGATACCTAGAGCCGGTGTGGTTCCCGGGGCATTCGGATGCCTAGGGGCAAAATGGTCATTTTGACCGGAAAGTCTCGGAAAAGGTCCAAAGGGCAGTTTGGTCATTTTTCACCGAAGTGGGCTAACAAACACTGGTGTTGACCTGGGTTTTGAGTGTTTTTGCCACTCTGACGGCGGTCTTCGTGACACAGGGGTTTGTTGGCAATTCCCTATATCGACCTATTTGTGAGTATTTCCGCTACTCTAACGGTTATGATATTTACGAGTATTTTCGCTACTCAGACCGTCTCGAGGAATAAACTATCTCGAGAGAGGGGTTGGAAAGGAGACTTACCGTCTCCGAAAAGACATGCCTGGATAGAACCGTCTCGAGGAATAAACTGTCTCGAGAGAGGGGTTGGGAAGGGGACTTCTGTCTCTGAAAAGACGTGCCTGGATGGAACCGTCTCGAGGAATAAACTGTCTCGAGAGAGGGATTGGAAAGGGGACTTACCGTCTTCGAAAAGACGTGCCTGGATTGGAATTGTCTCGAGGAATAAACTGTCTCGAGAGTAGGATTGGAAAGGGGTCCTATCATATCTGAAAAGACGTGCTTGATTTGGAACCGTCTCAAGGAATAAACTGTCTCGAGAGAGGGGTTGGAAAGGGGACTTATCGTCTTCGAAAAGACGTGCCTGGATTGGAACCGTCTCAAGGAATAAACTGTCTCGAGAGTGGGATTGGAAATGGGTCTTACCGTCTTCAAAAAGACGTGCCTAAGTTGGAACCGTCTTGAGGAATAAACTGTCTTGAGAGAGAGATTGGAAAGAGGTCTTACCGCCTTCGAAAAGATGTGCCTGGATTGGAATAGATTTACCGTCTTGAGGAATCAACTGTCTCAAGAGAGGGGTTGGAATCAGAAAGGAAAGGATGATGCCCCTAAGGGCATTTTGGTTATTTTGCCTCTATTTGGGCCTGACGGGCCCGCAAAGCGATGGACATACGGGATTTGGACTTAGAGTTGGTTTCGGTTGGAATACACCCACAGTGACTGGAAAATAAGTCTGGACGGAGTGTAGACTGCCGAGAAGTAAAAAATGGGGTGCTTACAAGAATGAGGCATCAAACTCAAACTCATCTCAATTTACTTTCAATGAATTGCAAGATGCATTTGATGATTTACTTTTTGAATTTAGAAAGATGGGAATTAAAAATGGACTTCTTAAAAAGATGCTCTCTACTCTTACCAAGAAAAATGAGGACTTGCAAAAAGAAAATGAAGTATTGAAAAAGGAGGTTTGTGTTTTGAAAGAAAAGATTAAGAAAAACTCTTTTTCAAAGGATTCTTCAAAAGAAAACAACACTTTTTAGATGTATAAATCGAAAAGAAAAATTGGATGCAATCTCAGGAAAACAAAAGTGCTCACTAGATAAAGCAGGACTTGGTTTTGATCCTTTCAAAAGAAGAAAACTCTCAAAAGGAAGATTTATTTCTTCCACTGAAAAATCATAGATTTCATGTTTTTACTGTCATAAATTATGACACATTGCTAGTAGATGTTATGCTATGCAAATATCTATTGCTCCTAACAATGCATGGGTCCCTAGAAGGCCATTAAGGACTAAACCCTAAGGACCCAAAATGGTTTGGGTACCTAAAGTCAAATGAACTCTTTTGTAGGTATATCTTCAAGCTAAATCCAAGAAAGATCATTGGTACTTGAATAGTGAATGCTCAAGGCATATGACAGAAGATGAAGCATAATTCACATCTCTCTCACCAAAAGATGGAGGATTTGTCACTTTTGGAGATAATGGCAAAGGGAAGATCATCGGTATAGGTAGTGTTGGTAAGAACATTTCCACTTCTATTGAAAATATATTACTTGTTAAAGGACTCAGGCACAATCTTTTGAGCATTAGTCAATTTTGTGACAAAGGATGCAAGGTTGTATTTAAATCCTCTAAATGTGATGTGATTGACATCAATAGTTACAAGACTATTTTCACTGGACATAGACAAGGCAACATATATATATATATATATATTTTATCTAAATGACTTATCTTCTTGCAAAGTTGAATCCCTTGATGCTATGAATAATGATGAGAGTTGGTTGTGGCATAGAAGACTTAGTTACATTAGCATGAGCATTCTTTCAAAAGTTTCTAAATATGATTTGGTCAAAGGACTTCCAAAAATAAAATTTGACAAGGATAGAGTTTGTGATGCTTGTCAATTAGAAAAACAAACTTGCATTTCTTTTAAGTCCTTAAACATGTTGACCACTTCTAGACCATTATAACTGTTGCATATAGACTTATTTGGACCAACTAGGAGTTTAAGTCTTGGTGGGAAACAATATACACTTGTTATTGTTGATGACTACTCTAGATTTACATAGACATTCTTCTTAGCTCACAAAGAAGAGACAATTGTTTTCTTCACAATTTTTTTTTAGAAAAGTTCAAAATGAAAAAAGGTTTTTTAATCACTTCTATAAGGACTGATCATGGAGGAGAATTCAATTGCAAACCCTTTGAAATGTTTTGCAATGAAAATGGTTTTGATCACAACTTTTCAGCCCTTAGAACACTTCAACAAAATGGAGTTGTTGAGAGGAAAACTAGAGTTTTAGAAGAAATGGGTAGAACCATGCTTTGTGAAAATGGTTTACTAAAATATTTTTGGGCTGAAGCTGTTAACACAGCTTGTTATGTCTTAAATCGAATTCTATTTAGAAAATTTTTGAACAAAACCCCTTATGAGCTTTGGAAAGATAAGAAACCAAATGTCTCATACTTTAGAGCCTTTAGATGCAAGTGTTTTGTATTGAATAACAATAAAGACAAACTCGGTAAATTTAATGCAAAATCTGACAAGAGTGTATGTCTTGGATATTCAACACATAGCAAAATTTATAGAGTCTTTAATAAGATGACTTTAGTGGTTGAAGAATCAGTTCATGTTATTTTTGATAAACATAACTCTTTCTCTAGAAATATTATAAGTGATGATGTAGATGAGGTAGAGCAAAACATGGAAAGATTGGATATTCAACCAAACTCAAATGAAGAAGCACAAGAGAAGAAAGAAGTGTAAGAAGCCTCTACAAACCAACAAGAAATCAATGAAGGTCTACCTAAGGAATGGAAGTTTGTGCATAACCATCCTACGAAACAAATCCTAGGTGATCCTTCACAAGGAGTAAGAACTCGATCCTTTCTTAGAGATATATGTAATCATCTTGCATTTTTATCACAAATAGAACCAAAGTGTTTTAGTGATGCCAAAAATGATGAGTTTTGGATTAATGTTATGCAATAGAAATTGAATCAATTTGAAAGGAATGAGGTGTGACACCTTGTTCCTAGGCCTAATGATCATCCACTCATTGGAACTAAGTGGGTATTTAGAAATAAAATGGATGAATCTGGAGTTGTAGTAAGGAACAAGGCAAGACTTGTTGCTCAAGGATGTAGCCAAGAGGAAGGTATTGATTTTAATGAAACATATGCTCCGGTAGCTAGATTAGAAGCTATTAGATTGTTATTTGCATTCTCATGTTTTAAAGATTTCAAATTATATCAAATGAATGTTAAAAGTGCTTTTCTGAATGGCTCGCGCCTTGATTTTTTACACTCAATATGATATATAGGAAACATACGGTACTCTTTCATTAGAACTCATCCTCGTAGAAGGACAAACGCGACTAGGTTTGAATTGAAAATTGACTTGAATAAGGGCTTTTGAAAAAAGGTTTGGAGTCACCAGCTAACTTTATTAAACGTGAGTTAGGTCACCTAAAACTAAGTGCAATTCGAAGATTAAACTTAGGGTTTTTGAAAAAGTTTTGAAAAGCCACCTCAAGAGAGGGGTTTTTTTTTTTTTTTTGTGGAGGAAACAGGTTATTTGGCAACATTTGGAAAGATGAAAACAGTGATTCTAGGTTTGGAGGTTGGTTACGTATAGGAAAGATGTACTAGGCTATCACCCTATCCCACCCTTGCGGTATCTACATGTCTTTTCATCCTAGGTTCACTCATTTAGAATTTCCAGTTGTCCAATGACCAATTATATCTAATTTAAGAATTTTGAAAAGAAGTTTGAGCCAACGTTTTAGGAATGATATGATGCATGATATGCAAGTCTATGAATAAAATTTAAATTTTGGAGATAGATTTTGAAAAAGAGAATTGGAATTTTAAAAAAGTTTGTGATAGCATAACTCATACCGACTGTGTGCTTGAGATGATCCTAAGTGCAGGATGGCAGAGTAGTATAACTCGAAGTATGAGATCATTCCACAAGGAGCTATGTGTACAGGATCAAAAGAACTAAAACAAGTCTCTTAATTGCTCACGAAAATCCAAACAAATTGCTTCTAAAAAGAAAATAAAATTATGATTGTTTTGGAAATGGTTTTTATTATCTAAACTAACTAAGAAGCAAATGCGAAACAACCTGAACAAAGTTTGATTTTAAAGTAATGAGAACAAGTCTCGAGATTAATCGATCCAACCAATTGTGTCTCTTGGAATTCCAAAGGAGATGTTTTTATAACTCAAATCCTTCGACTACGTCATAAGTCTTGGATTCAGAAGTTTTAGTGATAAAAATGAAGTGTTCTTTAGAAATTCAACTTCTAGAATAATTTGGGTTGTTAGATTCAAGGACGAATACCATCGATTTGTGCAACGCATATACTGAATATAGACTCATGCATAGACGTTACTGAACATAATCAATCGACCAAGTTTTCGATGGTTTCTAGAATGAAGAAGACAAAGAGCAATAAAAACAGAAAATTTAGCTTTGAAACCCTAACTCTCATCTCCTTTGTTCATCCATGACCTTCAATCGGTCTTCATAATCAATCCCAAGATGGGGAGGTTTAACTACTCATCTCCATCTAGGTAAAGCTTTGAAATAATGTACTAAACATTGAAAAAGTTGATGTAATGTGAAGAAACACGAGAAATATCAAATATAGTGCAAGGAATCTAAAGAACTTGTATTGAAACAAGTATCTGAGTGATTACAATTACAAATAAGCAACAAACTTATAAATATAAGCTATTCTAGAATAAAAACTATGAAAACCCTAAAAAATAGTTGCCTCCTACTCCCTTCGTTCGAACAAAATAGTTTAGTATTTATAGGGCTCAGAGTCCAAACCCTAAAAGTTGTCAGAAATTGGCCTTGGCGTTCGACGACAGTACGGGCGTTCGAATGCCTCTGTGATGTTCATCACCATTCGAACGACTAGAACTGGCGTTTGAACACTTGGCCAATTTTGGGATCACATCTTCTTGGGCCGTTCGAAAGGTGGCTTCTAGCGTTTGAACGCTAGGCCAAAATGGTCTTCTTTTTCTTCTCTTACCGTTCAAACAGCTGTCTGGGTGTTTGAACACCAAACCCGTTCTTTGCCCTTTTTCGAATTGCCTTGTTTAAAGCCTCTGGAGTTAGAATTTGCAGACGCTGATTAGACATAAATATGTGTAACTTGAAAAGAGCTTTCTAATGGCATATCATTCATTCCATTCCAATCCACGAGTAGAAACTTGCACATTTCCCGTGATAACGCCCTGGCAACAATCCTCAACGAGCCATGCTCTAAGCTCGGTTCACTTCTTTGACTCCAAATCGACTCCTTTAGCTTCAAATACCTAAAATAAGGTTGAGTATGAGGTTTAATGCAATGTATAGCAAAGTGAGCATAATTAACTCTAATCTATGACTATCAAAGGTCGTTTAGTGGCAATAGACTACACTTACATAGTCTAATCACACCCACCCCCAACTAACCTTTTGCTAGTCTCTAGCAAAACTAAGAATAGAAAACATAATCTCCACTTTCGTTGGAGTCCCAAGTGTATTTAGCAAATACATTGAGCCTTTAAACCCCTAGGTTATCCTAGTGGACGAGTGGCATCTCATGAGGGTTCTTAGAGATGATACCCACAAACATCGATCATCAAAAACAATTTACGACAACAGTCCCTAAATACATAACATGTAAGGAATTCAAATCAACCCTCGCTCGACATATAGATTACAAAACTGTCAAGAAAAACACGAATAAGAGGCTCAAGTGTTTGAATATATTAGTGCTATTGAATATCAACCATTACGCTCTCAATAATCTCATTTTATTGTTTTAACTCAAATCTCTCCATTCATACACTCAAAAACATTTGAACACACAGGTTCTCTCAGTGAAATGCTCATTTTATGAGTAAATGTAAAGCACATGCAATAAAGCTATTCCAAAACATTAAAAACTGCTAGATATGTAGTGTATTGACTTGGCATAACTTTATGACAGAATGTTTATAGTCGAAGCAACAAGTAGAGAATTGACATTGATGGCTTATACATAATTGAATTGAAGATTCGTGTAATTTCAGATATTGTGGCCATATGAATGGTGAAAGAAAGAAGAGCCATGTAAGAGGATAGAAAGTGAGAACGGATTTCAAGATATGCATGCGCATTACATATGATGATCATTGAACATTTACTTTAAAACTTCCAATCTTTTCAATAACTTTTGAACTTTTTCATCTTCCTTCACTTTTTCTTCATTTGAATATTTCACATTTTTTTTCTTTTCAACTCTTTTTTCATCCTTGTCTTTTATTTTCTTTGCTTTTTAACTTCACAAACAAGAAGCAATGCACCAGTTTTTTGCATTGGCAAACTTTTATGCTTATGTGTTTATGAATATCGAGAAAGAAGTATAAACATGAATGACTCAATAGAATGAAATGGCCTATACAATTATAATTCGAAAAACACATTGAATCAAAAATTCAAGAGCGTATAAGATGTCAATAACTCTACCTAATTCTCGATATGTAAACCAAAATCAAGAATAATGAAGCTATTCAATGAATGAAGATAAAAAATTATATCCTCAAGTAATTGTAAATCACTCAGAAAGGCGATTATTAGGCTTAAAGCTCACGAGGTTCAATCTCCACTTATTGGATGAAATTTCATGAAATTGTAATAGTTTTACTTTAATGACATGACCTGTGCACAGTGTAAGCTATCATCTCTCTTTCCATGAAATACAGACAGTCATGTATTAAACTATGCAAGTTATAGAATCAACATCACAATCTGCTCAACAATGCAATGCAAAGGTCACTAGTTGTCTCAAACGTTAAAATCACAACACAATGTTTTTTATATGGTCCCGATTCCCAAGAAAATCTCAACACACCTTTAATTACAAAATGAATCTATTCAACTTTAGAATGCGATGAGTCAAACGACGTTACAAAAGAACCAGAAAATTGACCTGTTTCGAATGAATTCAATGTGAATTGGAAAGATAACCACCTGACTCAATAACTCATTAAATTCAATCGAAATTATGCATAAATGATATCAAAAAATTAGATGCAAGAATTCTATCCATCCAATTTCAAAAAATGATAATCCATAATCTTCAAAAAACAAACAACCATAAATCCTAAGAAAAACAAAAGAATAAGAGTTTTAGACTAAAAAGTAAATACATTAACTAAAGACCCAGTCTAAACTTCTAGAGGTCATCCTTGTTACCATCATCATCATCCCCTCCAGCCGGTAGCTACCCCCTCATCATCATCGCGAGCATCTCTTGGAGGATAGCAGTGTGTTGTCTCGCCCAGATTTTTCGCACTCAAGAAATACACACAAGTAGGAAAAATACTATACTCTCTCGTTAGAACTCACCCTCTTAGAAGAATGAGTGCGACTAGGTTTTGAATTGAAAATTGATTTGAATAAAGGGCTTTTAGAAAAGATTTGGAGTCGCCACCTAACTTGATTAAGGTGAGTTAGGCTACCTAAAAACTAGGCATAATCCGAAAACCACACTTAGGGTTTTTGAAAATGATTTTGGAAAACATCTCCTCAAAAGAGAGTTTTTAAGAAAACAGGTTGTTTGGCAACCTTTAGAAAACATTTAACCCTTTTTAGAATAACAACTCCTTTTGGTTTTTTGAAAACAGTGATCTAGGTTCGGAGGTTGGTTACATGTAGGGAAGATGCACTAAGCCATCACCCTACCCCGCCCTTGAGGTACCTACATGTCTATTTACCCTAGATTCACATTTGAGAGTCTTCAACTAACTAATGACCAATCCTATCCACTTTAGAAAAAAGGAATATTTAAAAGACATGATGCATGATATGCAAATGCAAGAGAGAGAATTGAAAAATATATTTGGAAAGAAATTGATTTGATTTGATTTGAAAAGAAAGAGATAGAAGTTTGAATTTAGAAAGAAGGTTTTGGAAATTGAAAACAGAGATTTGGAAATAGAAATTTGGAATTGAAAATTTGAAAATAGATTGGAGATTTGGAAAGATTTTGTGGAAATAAAAACTTAAAAAATGTTGTGACAACACCCATGAGGGTTGCCTACGTATCCTTTTGGAGGAATCAGGTCAGTCATAGTTTGGACAAGAGTCCGATTGAAAATAGAAGAGTTGATTTGGAAGACAATTGGAGTTAGAATTCGAATTGGAATTGGAAAAGTAGGAAATTTGGACTTTGATTGGAAGCTTTGAAAAGATTGGTTTTGAAAGACTTGGTTTTAGGAAACCTAGACTTAGAAACTTGAAAAAAAGAAGGATTGGACTTGACTTGGAAAGATTTTAGAAAAGATTTGACTCGAATGTTGGACTTGGAAGATTTGGAAATATTGGATTTAGGAAATGTTCGAATTAGAAAATGTTCAAATTAGGAAAGTGTCATTTTTGGAAAGTTTCATTTTAGGAAAGTTTTGGTTTAGGAAAGTTTTGATTTAGGAAAGTTATGAATGAAGAAAATTTCAACTTAGGAAAGCTTTGAATTAAGAAAGTTTCATTTTAAGAAAGGTTTTGAAATAGAAAAGGTTTTGAAAATAAGGAAGTTTTGAAAATAAGAAAGTTTTGAATTTAGAAAGTTTTATATTTAGAAAGATTTGAAGTTTTAGGAAAGTTTAGAATTTAGAAAGTTTGAAAGTTTAGAAAGATTTAACTTAAGAAAGTTTTGAATTTAGAAAACTTTGAATTTGGAAAGATTTGAAATTTAGAAAGATTTGGATTTAGAAAGTTTTAGAGTTTGACTTTTAGAAAATCTTGGGATTAGGAAAGGTTTGAGTTTAAGAAAGATTTGAAAACTTAGATTTGGAAAGTTAAGATTTGAAAAAGGGTAGAATTAAGAAAGGGTTGAAATAGGAAAAATTTGAAAGTTTAATGTTTAAGGAAAGATTTGAAAGTTTTAGGAAACTTATGGTTTAGGAAGGTAAGAAATTAGGAGAGAGTTGAATTAGGAAAGAGTTAGATTTTGAGTTTTAAAATTTAGGAAAGATTTTTATGTTTAAGTTTTGGAAACTTAAGATTTAGGAAAGTAGAAGATTAGGAAGGATTTGAATTAGGAAAGATTTAGACTAGGAAGGGTTAAGATTCCTATTTCCTAAAACAAGGGATTGGATTTTGTTTCTAAAAGAGAAGGTTTGATTTTGTTTCTAAAAACGGAAGATAGAATCTAGTTTCCTAAAGTTGAGATTGCATTTGGTTTCCTAAAGGGAAGATTGGATTTGACAAGGATTTGGAAAGGGGGGTTTTAGAAACCCTAGATTTGGAAGACTATAGTTTTGACGTAGAAAATAGGTTTTGGAAATATGTAGTTTTGATATGACAAGGGAGATTTTGGAAACCTAGGTGTTGAGGCAAAAAATAAAGGATTGAAAATCATGTTTTTGGAAAGAAAACTAGGGTTTCCTAATGGTGAGTTCTAGGGTTTGACTTGGACTCTAAGAAAAGAGTTTTTGGAAAGTGAGTTTTAGGGAGGAAGATTTTTAGAAGGAAATCCAAGGGAGGAATTTCTAGAAGTTGAATTTTGAGGAGAGAGAATTTTTGGAAAGAAATCATAGTGAGGAGTTTTTAGAAAGTGAATTTGAAAAGAGTTTTAGGAAGGAAGTTTTTGGAAAGTAGAACTTTGAGAGAGTTTTGGAAACAAAATTTTGGAAGAAGCTTTTAGGAAAAAGTTTTTAGAAAAGCGAATTTAGGGAGTGTTTTTAGAAAGTGAATTTTGAAGAGAGCGTTTTAGGAAAGAGTTGAAAAGAGAGTTTTTGAAAAATAGATTTTTGGAGGGAGCTTTGAAAACAACTTTGGAAAGGAGATTGGAGAGAGTTTATGGAAAGCATGTTGGAAAAGAGATTTTTAGGAGGAGACTTTTGAGAAGAGAGTTTTGGAAAGTATATAAAATATCTCACTTTCCTAAAGCGATTCTAACCATAAGAGGGCTAGAACCACTTTAGGATAGTGGTTTTAAAAATAACAAGATTTGAAAATATGGACCATGAAAGTCACTTTAAATGTAACATTTTCCTAAAGCAATCCTAGCCATGGAAAGGCTAAAATCACCCTAGGATTGTGATTTTGAAAACAAGTTTTGAAAAAGAAGATTTTGATGCAATTTTGAAAACAAGTTAATGCAAGTTTTGAAAACGATTTTGGAGAGATGCAAGATCATGATATGCACAATGCAAATTTGGGGTCGTGCACGAGAGAAGAGAGGGGGGAAGTGCAGAAACTTAAAGAGAAAACCTACTGTATGTCTTGTTTATTTCGCTTGGCTTTGCATGCCTTGCTCTTCTTGCTTTTTCTTCGGTCTTCGCTTCAGTCTTTGAGAGTTTTGTCTTGGTCTTCGAGAGCTTCGAGTTGCAGCAATCCAAGTCTTCAATGGAGGGTTGGAGGCTAGTGTATAAGTGTATAGGGGTGTGTATGAGTGTATAGGAGGCTAAGGTTTATGTATGGTGGCTAGGGTTTGGAAAACCTAGGGAAGCTAGGGTTTAGGGAGGCTACAAGCTCTGTATATCGAATGTTAGGGTTTTTAGGCTGAGTTTGCGGACCCCTTTCACGCTGGAAGAGGCCCTGTATTTATAGATATGAGAAAGACCTGGCACCTGTTGCAATGGTGCCAGGGCAAAATTTTTCTTGGAGCCACTAGGAGTGGCGCTAGGCCATTTTTTGGCTGGGCGCCAGCCAGTTAGGAAAGTTTGTAAGCCGGCAAGCAACGTATCTTGGGAAGGTTTGGGCGCCTGTATTGGTGACTACCATGCAATTTTTAGTCTAGCTTCACTAGGAATGACTCCGGAAAGTCCAGGAATGATTTAAGGGACCGGGATTGGCCCGGAAAGCTAGGAAAAGGGCAGGAACACTTAGAACAGTGTTCCGGAGGTATTGGACTTGAAAAGTGAAGATAGGACGTGTCAGAAGGATTGATCAGGCCATTAGGGGCAAAACGGTCAATCGGGCAGGAAAGCTACTGGGACGGACCCAGAATGTCCTGGAAAAAGACTTGAGATATGGAAACATTATTTAGAATATTTCCAAAGGTTGCCGGTTTGATACTTAGAGCCGGTGTGATCGAAAAAGGTGACTGACCCCCTAAGGGCAAAACGGTCATTTTGCACCAGATTTGTCGGAACTAACTCGGAATGATCTGGAAAGGTAAAGAAAGGTTAAGAACACTGTAGGTGGCATTCTCGGGAAGTTACTGGTTTGATACCCAGGGCCGGTGTGGTTCCCGGGGCATTCGGATGCCTAGGGGCAAAATGGTCATCTTGACCGAAAAGTCTCGGAATTGACCTGAAACTGACTGGAGGGCACCTAATCATGCTAGATCATCTTTGGGACAATCTTGAAGGGTGGACTTATCGTTTTGAGGGCTTAGGTGTGCTCTCGAGAAACATACCGGAAAAAGTCCCTAGGGGTAGTTTGGTCATTTTTCACCGAAGTGGGCTAGCAGGCACTAGTGTTGACCCGTGTTTTGAGTATTTTTGCCATTCTAACGGCGGTCCCATGATACAAGGGTTTGTTGGCGATCCCTTATATCGACCTGTTTGCGAGTATTTCTACTACTCGGACGGTTGTGATGTTCGCGAGTATTTTCGCTACTCTGACGATTTGCGATCATTCCCGAGACTACCTGATCTCGGGAATCTACTAAAGAGACTTAGCACCTGAGAAGTCAATTTTCTCAGAAGGCGTGCCTAAAAGGATATTTCTGCATTGGCGGGCTAGCAGGTGCCAAAGGTGGACCGTTCTACCATCTAGGGGATTTGGGGTCTCATCCCGGTCGACAGGTTTAAAGGGACTTACTATTCCGAAGAGATTTTCTTCGAAAAATGTGCCAAATTGAATAGAATTACCGTCTCGAGAAATCAACTGTCTCGAGAGAGGGATTAGAATTGGAATTGGAAAGGGGACTTACAGTCTTCGGAAAGACGCGCCTAATTTGAAATATGGAAAGGAACAATGCCCCTAAGGGCATTTCGGTCATTGCACCTCTGTTTGGGCCTGGCGGGGCCCACGAAGCGATGAATAGACAGGATTAGACTTAGAGAGTTGATTTCGACCTGAATACATCCATATTGACTTAAGTACAAGTCTGGACGGACCGTAAACTGCCGAACGGTAAAAAATGGGGTGCTTACATGTGTCTCTTTACATGATCCTCGATGTTCTTCATCCGAGCGTCAGTCGAAGTAACCAAGGCATCCAACTTCTACCCCTGCTGCTCCATTGCGGCCTACAAATTAGCAATATAGGCCCCCAAACTCTCTCCCTGCCCTGTGGCTCCCCCAGTCGTCACCTTTTTCCTCAATTCCTCTAGCTCCCTTTTTCTTTTCTTCTGGCCCTCAAAACGACTTAGAGTGTTATCATCAATGGGAGTGTCCTGATCTTGGGTAATAAGATCCCAGAGAATCTTTGCTTTTGAGTCCCTAATCAACTCAGTAAGCATGCAAGTAACAGGGATCGAGCTCTGGGGATTAGGATGTGTATAGGCATGGTAGAACTGCATGAACATGTATCGGGGCAAGTTAATGGTCTTCCCCGTCCCAATGGCCCATAGCAACTGTGCTCGGTTAAGACTCGTGTCCACCGTTCTTTTTAGAGGTAGTAAATAGTGGCAGGAAAACAAAAAGAGGATAAGGTATTTAGGCTTCAACTTTAACTTATTGCACTGAACTACCCTATCCCATGTTTCTCCCTTCTTAAGCAATTCTTCGCACAAGATTGACAACGGAGGGGGTGCTTATATCGGAGTACTCAAACTTGGGATTCGTTACCCACTTGAGCCCGTAGTATCGACAAAAAGTGTCTGGCTCTAGAATGATCTCCTTCCTTTGGACCCAAGACTTGATCCGCTCACTCCCCTTCTCAGATACCGGGAAGGAGATATTGGCCATAAACTCGGTGTATAGGGTCAAAATACACTGCCCCTTATACGAGGCCAACCCTAGCCAACCTCTATTGGTGAATTCTTTCTCCTACCCAAAAGCACTAAAGGCATTAAGCCTTATCTCTCTCTCAATGATAGCCCCATTTTGGATTCAAACTTTTTAATACGATTTCTCCTTATGGACCCCCAAAAACTTAGAGGCATCAAATACCTCTTTAGAAGAACTTGCAGTCGGAGCCTTCCCTTTAGCCTCTTTAGACTTGGCTGGAGTTTTGGCCAAAGTCTTGGACTTGCTCAAACACTTGGTTTGTCACTCATCTCTACCAACAATAAACACCCCACAAACCTGCATCAAAACACAAACAACACACGAAACACTCAATCACAACAATGTTCAACAAAATGCACATGTAATGGGAGGTGCGTGTCTAATACCTAATGGGCTCAAATGGGTGGTGATTGCAGCTAGAAATGGCCCATGATATCCTATATGTCCTAAGAAGTGCCCACCTCTATCAAATTGTGCCATCTTGGCCACCCAAGCATTTCGTTAAACACTTGGTGTGCACAAGGATTGGTGGGGTTCAACCATGAAAATTCTCGAAGGCAAGAACTCCCCCTATGTCTTAATGATGGCTAGAGATCCTTTGCAATCCAATGGGAACCATTTGCACCCTAATTCTAAGTGAAAACTTCAAAATGGCATTTTATCGAATACTTGGTGGGCAGTGTTTTTCTAGTGTGTCTAGGGCATGGCTCTTGGGGTTTCAATCTACCCAAATACACACCCACGCACCCTCGTGCAAGTGAAGTGCAAACCCCAAGCAATATCAATAAAAACTCTAGGTTTGCATGCAATGGGGAAAAACTAGGGTTGAAGGGCAAAAACAATGAATGCTTAAAAACTTACCTTTGCAGAAAGCTAGGAGAGAAGAGAATGTGTGCCCACAAATGCCTAGGAAGCCCTTGGTAGCCTTGGGTTGACAAAGGAATGTAATGCCAAAGTTCTTTCTTCAATCCCTCTCTCGCATTCTTTTTCTCTCTTGTCTCGGGTCCCTCTCTCACACTTGGTATAAAAACATAATGAAACAAACCACCTTGGCATGCCTTATTTAAATTCAAAATTTACACTTGGCATCCGAACACCAAAACAGTCGTTCGAACGTTAGGCAAAAATGAGGGCTCTTCAAAGCTTGCCATTTGAATGACAGATTGGGCGTTCGAACTCCAAGGCGAATTTGCAGTTACACCCTCTCGGGCCATTCGAACGGCTGTCTAGGGCATTTGAACTCCCTGCTAAAATTATATATTTTTTTTATTTACAAGCCCACAGGCCGTTCGAATGCCAGTATTGGCCGTTCGAATGCTAGGCTATTTTTTGACTTTCCAAGTTACATGGCCACTGGCCGTTTGAATGCCAAGGCCATTTCTCTCTCTCTCTCTCTCTCTCTCTCTCTCTCTCTCTCACTACGAAGTAACCAAAAACATGCACTATGAAGTAGACCCCCCCCCCCCCCCCCCCCAAAACAAAAAAAAAAAAAAAAAAAAAAAAAAAAACTAAAGATGAGCATAGTCTGTTATGCGCAGAAACGAAAACAAAACGAAAAACACAATGACGAACGGGTGGGGAATATGAAAGGGTGAGACAAAACATACTCCCCCCCCCCCCCCCCCCCCCCCCCCCCCCCCCCCCCCCCCCCCCCCCCCCCCCCCCCCCCCCCCCCCCCCCCCCCCCCCCCCCCCCCCCCCCCCCCAAACTTGAGTAAAACTACCTCTAACATGACTCGATCCTAAAAACTACTATACAACCTACCAGAAGGCGATGTGGTTCACTCGAAAGGCGGTGGATCATGCAAATCCACACAGTTGACCTCTCCTGACTCCAACTCAAGATAGGGCTTCAGGCGCTGCCTATTGACTTTAAAATGATTTCTATTCTTGGGATTTTCTATTTCAATTGCCCTATGAGATGAAACATCCCGCACTAAAAAAGGTCCAAACCATCTACTTTGAGGCTTACTCGGAAACAAATGCAATCGAAAGTTGTATAAAAGGACCTTTTGACCAACCTCGAAAGATTTATGAAGGATGTGTTGGTCATGTAGTGATTTCATCTTTGCTTTAGAGATCTTTGCATTCTCGTAAGCATCATTCCGAATTTCATCGAGTTCATTGAGTTGCAATCTCCTAAGTGAGCCTGCTTCATCTAAACTCATTGAATTGACGGATTGCCCAATAGGAATTGTGTTCTATTTTCACCAGAAGGTGGCACGCCTTTCTGTACACAAGCCTATATGGAGAAGACCCCAAGATGGTCTTATAAGCTGTCTTATATGCCCACAAAGCATCCACCAACCTCAAGGACCAATCCTTTCGGTTAGGGTTAACTGTTTTTTCAAGGACTTACTTGATTTCTCTATTTGCCAACTACACTTGGCCTTGGGTCTGGGGATGATAAGGTGTACCAACCTTATGTATCATCCCGTACTTTCTCATCAACAGATATATAGGTCTGTTGCAAAAGTGTGAGCCACCATCATTGATTATAGCTCGTGGCATACCTGTTGCGCCCTGATTTTTTGCACTCGAGGAAAATACACACAAGTGGAAAAAATACAGTATTCTCTCATTAGAATTCATCCTCTTAGAAGGACGAGTACGACTAGGTTTGAATTGGAAATTGATTTGATTAAGGGCTTTTGGAAAAAGGTTTTGGAGTCACCACCTAACTTGATTAAGGTGAGTTAGGTCACCTAAAACTAAGCACAATCCGGAGACTACACTTAGGGTTTTTGAAAATGGTTTGAAAACTTCCTCAAGATAGGACTTTTAAGAAAATAAGTTGTTTGGCAACCTTTGGAAATATGTAAACTTTTTCTGAAAATAACTCCATTTGGCCTTTGAAAATAGTGATCTAGGTTTGGAGGTTGGTTACGTGTAGTGAAGACGCACTAAGCCATCACTCTACCCTACCCTTGCGGTACCTACATGTCTATTCACCCTAGGTTCACTCATTTGGAATATTTGATTAATAAATGTCTAATACTATCCACCTTAGAAAAGAATTATATGATGCATGATATATAAGTGCAAGAATTTGATTTGATTTTGAAAGTAGATTTGAAAAGAACTTGATTTGATTTTGAAATGGATTTGAAAAGATAGATTTGATTTTTGAAATAGATTTTGAAAATACTTGATTTGATTTTGGAAACAAATTTGAAAAAACTTGATTTGATTTTGAAATGGATTTGAAAAGATAGATTTGATTTTTGAAAGAAGGTTTTTAGAAATTAGAATTGGAGATTTGAAAATAAATCTTAGAATTAGAAACTTGAAATAGATCATGGAATTGGAAGTTTGAAAAAGGTTGTGAAAACAGAAACTTGAAAAAGGTTATGACTGCACCCATGAGGGTTGTCTACGTATCCCTTTTTAAGAATCAGGTCAATCATAGTTCGGACAAGAGTCTGATTAAAAATAGACACTTTTAGGTTTTTGAAATGTTCGATTTGAAAATATTTGATTAGAAAAGAGTTTGATTTGAAAAAGGATTTGATTTGAACTTAGAATAAAAGATTTGGAATTGAAATTTGGATTTAGAATTTAAACTTTGAAAAAGGGTTTGAACTTTGAAAAAGAACTTGGACTTGATTTAGGAAAGTAGGAGTTGGGTTTTGAAAACATTTTAACATAGATTAAAGTTGGAAAACCATATTGGTTTAGAAAGGAGTTTTAGAAAGGAATTGGAGCTTCCTAACTTGGGATTAGTGTTGAACTAGAGTTTAAGCCTCCTAGGGTTAAGGTAACCTAAGTTTGGAACATATAGTTGAATTGGAAAGGATTTAATTTAGATTTGAGAAGTTTGATTTTAGAAAGTTGGATTTAGGAAAGATTCGAATTAGGAAAATTAGATTTAAGGAAGATTTGAAAAGAGATTTAATTTGATTTAGGAAACACTTGATTATTTGATTTGAAGAAGTTTAGAAAACTTAAGATTTAAGAAAGATTGGATTTGGAAATCTTTGAATTGGGAAAGTTTCAAAATAGAAAAGTTTTATTTTAGGAAAGTGCCAAATTAGGAAAGTTTTGATTTTAAGAAAGTTTCATTTTAGGAAAGTCTTAGAATTTAGAAAGATTTGAACTTTAGAAAGTTTTGAAATTTAGAAAGTTTGAAATTTAGAAAGGTTGGAATTAGAAAATGTTTGAATTAGGAAAGATTTGACTCCTATTTCCTAAAGTAAAAGATTTAGATTTTATTTCCAAAAGAAATGATTTGATTTTATTTCCAAAAGGGGTGATTTGATTTGGTTTCTAAAATTGGAGGATTTGATCTAGTTACCTAAGTTGAAAGATTTGATATGGTTTTCTAATTTGAAAGATTGGATTTGACATGGAATTAGAAAGGTTGAGTTTTGGGAATCTAAAATTTGAAAATCTATGATTTGGTGTAGAAAAACAAATTTTGAAAATTTAAGATTTGATGTAAAAGATAGTTTTTGGAAACTTTGATTTTAAGCAAAAGTGGAAGTCATGTTTTTAGAAAAAAAAAAATTAGGGTTTCCTAACATGAAATCTAGGGCTTCGACTTAGACTCCAAGAAAAAGAGTTTTTGGAAAGTAGACTTTTTGAAGAGAGTTTCTAAGAAGAAAACTTGGAGAGAGATTTTAGAAAATGAATTTTTGAAGAGAACTTTAGAAAGTATTTTGAAGAGCAATTTTGAAAGGGGTTTGAATATGGACTTTTAAAATCTTTTGAATGTCTCACATTTCTAAAACGATTCTAACCATGAAGAGATTAGAACCATTCTAAATTAGTGGTTTTGAAAACAACATGGATTTGAAATATGGACCAGTATGATCACATTGAATATCACACTTTCCTAAAACAATCCTAAACATGAAATGGCTAGAATCATTTTAAGATTGTGGTTTTGATGAAAAGTAAGTTAGGGTTTACACCCAAATTATGGACCTTGATGGTCATAAAGAATATAACACTTTCTTGAAACAACCCTAACCATGGAATGGCTAGAATCACGTTAAGATTGTGATTTTGAAAACGAGTTTTTGAATGCAAGTTTTGAAAGATGATTTTGATGCTAGTTTTGAAAACTATTTTGAAAACAAGTTTTGAAGGGATGAATGAAAATGATATGCACAACGCTAGTAAGGACGTGAATGACTCGCTTTGAAAACTACAAAATGAAGTTAGCACTCCACAAGAGTACGAGGGTCACGATGAAGTATAAACTGGTAATCCGGTATCGTTATCTCCCAAGGGACCTAGCCAAATATAGGCTCTAGTACTCAGCTCACACTAACCTAACCTAGGATTGGATTGCAATTATGTGGGGAATTAGATCTAAAATAAAATGGAAAAATAAAATAGACCGAAAATGTTTTGGGTTTTTTATGGTTGTTTTGAATTACTTACCTACTGCAATGAAAATAAAGACAATTAACACTAGACAATTAAATTAAGGCAATTAAAATTAAACTTAAAGCAATTAAAAGGGGAATTGGGCTCAAATGGTCCAATCACTCAATTTCATCCAAGGTTTCCAATGGAGTTTATAACTCAAATCAAACACAACATTTAAGTGTGTTTGATTTAGAGGATTCAGCTTTGAAAACCCAATATTCTCAAAAAATTGAAATTAGATACATGTTCAATGGGAAATCAAAGGTTAATACCATCGATTCAACTTAGTCAATACCAAATTTGTAGTTTGTGCATTGATTAGCCAAACATAGTCAATAACCTAGGTTGTCTAAGGCATCTTCAATCAATTTGTGAGAATGAATTTCTAGCAATTGTGGAGTTTTTGTCTAGTCAAGAGTCCTAAATTAATACCATTGATTTGGGTGATAAAAATCCCCAAACTTAATCAATAATCTAGGTTTTCTAAAATTTCACATCTAATTACTAGGAATATGAATTCTAGGAAAATAAGATAATTAATTCATGAGATACCTCCATTGAATTCTTTGGATTATTTGGGTGAATTTCACATTTAAACCCAATTTATATTCTAGCTACTTGAATACATCATAAAAGCATGTAAAAATAAAAAGAGAAGCATAAAGAGATTTAAATCTAAAATTAACTACAATAATAAAACTGTTTGGTTACAAAGAAAATGAAAGAAAGTGCAAGAAAGTGAAAAAAAATACAATACATAAAAGAAAATTACAAGTTTTACTCCTACATTACCATTACAAACATAAATTTAAGCTAAAAATGAAGAAAAATAGGAAAAACTAACCTTTGAGAGCTTCTCCCGCCACCCCCTTAGCTCCAACTAACCCTAATTACTAAAAAACTATACCAAAAATCCTAAAAACACAGCTTCGGACGCAAAAAATTCATTCTAGATGAACAGTAATCGTTTGAACACTGTTCGAACGGTGCGTCTAACGGTTATTTGAAGTACCCGTCCGAACGGTGAACAGTAACCGTCTGGACGGATACTATTTATCACTATTCGACTTTAGAAATTTTGAAGCTTGATTTGACAACCTTAGAGCTCGATTCAGCCAATGCACATCAGAGGCAAAGTTGTAGAGCTTGAAGTCTTCTTTCTAATGACGTAAAAATCAGCTCAATCGAACATTGGAGTAAAACGTTATGGCCAGAATACCGAGACAGGTCTGAATTTTCATGAACAAATTATTCGCCTTGAACCCGCTTTGATTATTCTTGCTTTATTTTTGCCTTTATTAGCTTATATAACCTATAAAACACATACAAAATAGAAGAAAACCCCGATACGGTAACTTTCAACAATCCTTCCTACACATGAATCGGGGATTCCCTTGTTCCAAGCATGCAAGAAAGGGGGGAAGAAGATAGGGGATTAAAATAGAAGAAAACCCAAGTGGATTAAGAGGAAAAAGAGAGTGGGGGAAGTACGTAAACATAAAAAGAAAGCCTATCTTGTTTTTTTCTTGTTTTGCTTGCTTTATTTGTTTTGCTTTGCTTGTTCCTTGAGAGCTTTCAAGTTGCAGCACCTTGAGTTTTCAATGGAGGCTTTGGAAGCTTGTGTATAAGTGTATAGAGTGTGTATGGAGGCTAGGGTTTGAGGGAACTAAAGAGAGCTAGGGTTTTGAGAGACTTTGAGCTCTGTAATTCAAAAAGCAGAGTTTCTGGACTGAGTTTCCAGACCCTTTTCATGCAAAGGGAGGCTCTGTATTTATAGACATAAGACTGGCCTGGCGCCTATTGTAATGGCACTAGGGTAAAAACCCTACTAGCACCACTCCAGGTCAATTTTTGGCTTGGCGCCACTGCCAGTGGTTCCATCCATTTAGGAAAGTCCTTAAGGCGGCAAGCAACGTATCTTTCGACCCTTGATATGCAAGGCAAAAGATTTGGGCGCATATATTAGTGATTACCATGTAATTTTTGGCATGGCTCCACTAGGAGTGACTTCGGAAGGTTCGGGAGGCTGAAAATGGTCCGAAAGACCAAAAATGGTTAGAAACCCTTGTAATAGTGTCTCGAGGGTAACGTGCCTGAAAAATAATGTCTGGATTATTGAAGTGGTCGGTCGAGCCCATAGGGGCAAAACAGTTAACTAGATTGAAAAACCACCGGAATAGACTTGGAATGACTCATGAGAGGACTTGAAAGTTGCAAACACTATCTAGAGTGTTTTGGGGAGTTGCCGGTTTGATAACCACAACCGGTGTAGTTTAAAAAGGCAACTGGCCCACTAGGGGCAAAATAGTAATTTTACACTGAGTTTGCCGAAATAGACTCGGAATGATCCAGAAAGATGTTGGAAGGTCGAGAATACTATAAGAAGCATTATTGGGAGGTAACCGGTTTGATACCCAGAGCCAGTGTGGTTCATAGAGGCATTCAAATGCCTAGGAGCAAAATGGTCATTTTGACCGAATGGTCTCAGAATTGGTCCAAAACTGACTGTAAGACACTTGAACATGCCGGATCATCTTTGGGATGATCTTAGAAGGGTTGACTTACTGCTCTGAGGACTTAGGTACTTTCTCGAGAAGCGTGCCTTAAATGGCCCAAGGGGCAGTTTGGTCATTTTTCACTGGAGTGGACTAGCAAGTACTGGTGTTGACTCGGGTTTTGAGTGTTTCTGTCACTCTGACGGTCTATGACAAGTTGGTTTTCAAAGCTATCTCGTCCTTTAGTAAATGTGTCACGGCCAAAAAGTGAATTCGGTCTTGTGACATAAGGGTTTTGTTGGTAATTCCCAATGTCGACTTGTTTACGAGTGTTTCTGCCACTCCGACAGTTGCGATGTTTGTGAGTGTTTCCGCTACTCTGATGATGCGCATTCATTCTAGAGACTGCCTGATCTAGGAAAGTACTAGGTGGACTTATCGTTTGAAGAATCAACTTTCTTGAAAGACGTGCCAAATAATGGACATTCTTCATTGGTGAGCTAGCAGGTGCCAAAGGTGGACTGTTCTACCATATTGGGGACTTGGGTTTCGTCCTGGTTGACTAGTTTGAAAAGACTTACTGTTCTGAAGAGTTTTCTCAAAAATTGTGCCGGATTGGATGGTCTTACCACCTAAAGGATCAACTTTCTTGAAAGACGTGTCATATTTGATCTGGATTGAAATTTGATTTGAAATTGATTTTGAGATTGAAGTGGGAACTTACCATCTCTGGGAGCACGTGCCAACGGGAATCGGACCGAGCAATATCCCAAGGGTATTTTAGTCATTTTTCCTCTATTGGCCCTAGCAAGCCCGGGAAGCGATTGATTGATTAGATTAGGTCTAGAAAATTGATTTAGACCTGAATATGTATGCATTGGTTTGAACATAAGTTTGGACAGATTCGAGATTGTCGAGCGAGCAAAAAATGGGGTGCTTACAATACCAAAGCTAAAAAAGATGTACTCTTTCAAGAACTTGACCACAATAGCATGGTCATTAGTACGTGCCGGTATAGCTTCTTTCCACTTAGACACGTAGTCTATGGCCATTAAAATGTACAGATAACCACACGAGCTAGGAAAGGGTCCCATGAAATCAGTACCCCAATAGTCAAAAACCTCAAGAATGATGATAGGGGTAAGAGGCATCATGTACCTTCTAGAAAGACTTCCTAGACGTTGGCATCTATCACAGGATGTACAAAGGATATGAACATCTCTAAACATGGTGGGCCACTAGAAACCACTTTGCAAGATTTTGGTTGTGATTTTACGTGAGGAAAAGTGCCCACCACATGCCTGTGAATGATAAAACTTAATAATGATTTTCACCTCATTGTGAGGAACACACCGATGGATTACTTGAGCTGGACAATATTTAAACAAATATGGATCCTCCCAAGAAAAATACCTCACATGTCTAAAGAATTTCTACTTATTAATGCTAGACCATTGTGAGGGAATCTTACTGATAGCCAAGTAGTTAGCTATGTCAGCATACCATGGTGCCATAGACCGTGTAAGTGCATGAGTATAGAAGAGTTGCTCATCCGGGAAGTGTTCATTGATTGGAAGGGGGTCTTGGGCATCTCCATCAGTAGGGAGCCTCGAGGGATGGTCGACAATAACATTTGTAACCCCTTTCTTATCTTTAATCTCTATATGAAACTCTTAGAGCAAGAGAATCCACCGGATGAGTCGTGGTTTTATGTTGGGCTTACTCAACAAGTACTTAAGTGCGAAATGATCAGTGTAAATAATAACCAAAGATCTGACTAAGTATGACCTAAACATATCTAATACAAAGACCACAGAGAAAAGCTCTTTCTTTGTTGTGGTATAGTTCAGTTGGGCTTTATTGAGGGTTTTGCTGGCATAGTATATCACGTAGGGCTTCTTGTCTACCCTTTGCCCTAAAATAGACCCCACCACATAATCGCTTACATCATACATCAACTTGAAAGGTAAAGACCAATCGGGTGATCTGATAATAGGTATAGTGGTTAGAAGCCCTTTGATTTTGTCAAAGGCTTCTTGGCATTGAGGTGTCCAAGTGAATGGAACCTCCAGTGAAAGTAAATGGCACAAAGGTCTAGAAATAGCAATAAACCCTTCAATGAATTGCTGGTAGAATCCGGCATGCCCAAGAAAAGACCAAATGTCTCTAACACACTTAGGGGTGGGAGGCGTTGAATTAACTCGACCTTAGATTGATCTACCTCTATCCCCTTGTTGGTCACAATATGTCCAAGAACTATACCTTGTGTCACCATGAAGTGAAACTTCTCCCAATTGAGTACTAGATTGCTCTCCTCACATCTCTCCAAAACTTTCTCAAGGTGCTTTAGACAAGCCTTAAAGTTTTTCTCGTAAATCGAGAAGTCATCCATGAAAGTTTCGAGGATCTTCTCAACCATGTCGCTAAAAATGGACATCATGCACCTTTGAAAGATGGTCGGTGCATTACATATGCCAAAAGGCATTCTCTTATATGCATAAGTGCCAAAGGGGCTTGCTACTCATTCCAGGACTTGATCCAAGAATGGAAGTGGGAAGTGATCTTTCCTAGTGGCTAAATTGAGTCTATGGTAGTCTATGCACATTCGCCAGCCTGTTTGAATTCTAGTGGGAACTAGTTCATTAAGCTCATTTTTCACTATCATAACTCCCGACTTTTTAAGGACGACTTGGGTTGGACTAACCCATTTAGAATCAGAGATGAGGTATATAATACCAACATCAAGAAGGTTCAGTACTTCTCCTCTTACGACCTCCTTCATGTTGGGGTTTAAGCATCTTTGCATTTGATGCATAGATTTAGAATCCTCCTCAAGATATATACAATGAGTACACATGAGAGGATTGATACCATTAAGGCCTGCTATAATCCAACCTAGAAATTCTTATGACTCTTCAGCACTTTCAAAACAAATTCCTTTTGGCCTTCAAACAGGCTCGAGGATATGACAACCGGATAGGACTCACCTTCACCTAAGAATGCATATTTCAAAGTAGAAGGTAAGGGTTTCCTCTTCGGAGTGGGTGACTCTTGCTCAGAAGGGATTAGTTTTATGGACTACAAACTGGATTTGAGTTTGAAAAAGGGACTTACTGTCTATAGGAAGACGTGCCAACTAGAATTGGATGGAGCAATGCCCTAAGGGCATTTTGGTCATTTTGCCTCTATTGGGCCTAATGGGTCCGCGAAGCGATTGGTTGATTGGATTGAGTCTGGAAAGCTAGTTTTGACTTGAATGTTTCTGTGTTGATTTAAATGTGAGTTCGGTCGAACTAGAGATTACCGAGTAGGTAACAATGAGATGCTTACAACTGCCTCTCTTTTTCTGTCTTTGCTTGACGAAGGTAAAAAACGATAAAATAAGAGTCTCATGTTGACCACAAGGCAATCAGAGGGACAAACTTTGAAAATTTTTGAAGACTAGAACTTTGAAAATGGATGTCTAGCCTAAGGGGGCGTTTGAAATCGAGTTTTGGCGGGAAAAAAGGGTAAAACTGACTAAAATTTAGACGTGGCGCTAGGCTTGAGTCTAAAACCAACAAAACTTCTTATTCAAAGTTTTGCGATTTTGGAAGAATATAGAGCCTCTTTCAAGCCTTCTGCAAGGAGAGAGACTGGAGCATTGAAGGAGTGACTTTGGGGGTCGTCGGAGAAGTGCCGGGAGTGGTCACCATCACCAAAAAAGTCACTGGAGAAGAAGATTTCGCTGGAGGACTCCAAGAGGTGAGTTTTTATTTTGTGTTGATTTTGATGTGTAGAACTCTGTTTGAGTTGTGTAAATAGTTAAAATTAATGCTTTGACGTGTTTTGAACGCTTTGGTGCTCGTTTGTTTAAGTTTGAGTAGTTTTACATGTTTTATGTTAAGAGGGCTTCTGTAGGAATTGGGGATTTATTCCTACAGCTTTGGGTATTGAGTTTTTTGACTAGATTTTCATGCTGTGTGCCTTAGAAAATTGTATTTAACAGTCGTATGCAATTTCGTGATTTTTGAAAACTTTGTGAATTTTTAATTTTTTGAAAAGTAGAAAAATAGGTTAAAAAATGAGGAAAATTAGAAAATAATTGAAACATCTAACTTCAATCCATTAAAAAGTGTGAGAATATTTTAGAAAACATTTGAAATGGTTTTGAAAAACTTTTGCAACGATCTTGAAAATCTTTGAATTTTTTAAAATCAGAACATGTCTTTGAAATTTTGAAAATCTTGAAAATGTGCACAGATTTTATTGTTTGTGTTGGTATTATGTGATTGTGATATTGTAAAGTGCATTGTTTGTATTATTATTATTTTTTTTTTGTAGTGTCATGAGCATTGTAGAGGCCATTTTTAAACAGAACTTTGTCAAATTTTTTTTTTTTTGAAATTAAGGAAAGAGTTAGGGAATTTTTTGAAATGAAAGCTTTTGTAGGGAAAAGATCTAAAACCTTTGAGGGAGGGGTCTTTTTGGTAGAGAAGGCCCCGAGAAACTCGGGGTCCTAAAAATATTGGGAGAAAAACCTAAAAATAAATTTAAAAGATGGAATTTTGAATAAAAACTTTTGAGGGAAATATTTAGAAAATTTTTAAAATGGACTTTGAAATTGAAAACTTTGAAATTTGATGAGAACTTTTAAAGGATTGAAAACTTGAGAATTTTTTAGAGAATTGATTTTTGAACAAGAGTTTTTGAAGGAAAATGATTTTTAGAAAGTCTTAAAACTTTATTGGAATAGAAATTTTTTTGAAGGGCGAACTTGAGATAGACTTTAATTCAAAATTTTTAAGATTTGAAATGAACTTGAAATTTTTTGATTTTGAATTAGAAACCATTTTGAAATTTGGACAAAATGTGTAGAAAATTCGCTTTGACTTGAAATTTGAAACTTTTGAAGGTAAAATGTTTAAAAAATTCATTTTGACTTGAAACTGGAAATCACTTGAAAGAAAAAAGTATAAGAAATTTTTTTTTACTCGAAACTTGACATTTCTGAAGACAAAACGTATAAAAAATTCATTTTCGCTTGAAAATTGGATTTTTGATGGATCTAAAATGTGTAGAAAATTCATTTTGACTTATCATTTGAAAACTTTTTTATTTTTTTCCTTTCTTCTTTTTCCTTCTTTTTATCTCTTTTACCTTTTCGAGCTATACTTATCACATGTTGACATTCTTACCTTGATTTTCAGGATGACAAACGTAGGTGATGATGGTTTGGAGAGGAGATGCTGATCTGGGATGGGTGCCCACACAGATTTAGTAGGCAGCTTTTGTCGTTCTAGAGGTAGCCAGAGGTCCACTAGCTGAGCGTCCTCCAGCCAGAGCAGAAGGGGGAGTAGATCTCTAGTCGACCCCTTCACTCCAGTTGAGCCAGCATTTGAGGAGGAGATGGATGTAAAGGAGGAGGTACCGGGCCTTGGCTATCAGGTGACAGGTTACGGGCAGGCCTCCTCTAGGCATAGACAGACAAACTTAGATCTTGGTGTCTTGGAGATACCAGATATTCCTCCACTAGGGGATTTAGCTTATTATCCCAGGGTGTACTTCTGACAGCACTTGCCTCCTCCCTGGGTACAGGCATCGTTCAAAGGGGTCGTCTATCTTATTTTTAGCTTCTTTCCTTGTTCCCTATTTGAGAGAGAGAGAGAGAGACACATAAGACAAGTTTTTAGGCAAAAACAGTTTATTTCTACCAATTCTAAAAATACACAGGTAAATGGGTGAATGTATGTTATACTTTTTGATGAATACACATATGGGAATGGAATTGAATGCATGTCATACTTTTTGATGAATGTATATACATAAATAGAATTGAATGCATGAGCTATTTTTTTCTTATGAATGCATGAATAGATACAAACTACACAGGAATTTAATGGATGTACAGGTTATGCATGTCATGGATGCATTAGTACTACACGTATATAGGCTATTTACAAAGAATGTCCCAGGATTGCCCCAGGGGCCATACTTTTAGGATTCTGTTTCCCTTATAGGATTATACCCCATTTGGTTTTATCTCATTCTCATAGGGGTGTGATAGCATTTGCACCATTCTCTAGGGATCTTGACCTTTTGGTTGTCCATCTACTATCTTATCCTTACTTTCTACAAAGTTGCTGTTTGGGGTTTTTCTGATCTCACTTGGTTTTCTCTCTTAGATTTTTAAAATGCCACTATGGCTTGAGTGACAACTCGCATGCCCTTTATAGAGCAATAAACAGCTTGGCTCTCAATTCGAGAAGACTTCTTTTAGGACTATAATGTAGGCTGGGTTTAGGGGTTGTAAGAAACAAAGAGATATTTAGGCTCAAAGATTTTCTTTTAGTGGGTTATTTAAACCAAAAGTATCTGAGCACACTTTGAAGCATGAGATTGCCCCTGCATTCCTCCCCAGCTTTCCTTTCTTACCCCTTTTTTTTTCAACTACTTATCTTGGTATTGTTCAGGCTTATTTGGACTAAGCAATTTTCTTTGATCAGAGAGGACTTTGATTTGGACCGTAACGTAGGCTAGGTTAAAGGGTTTATGAATGAAAGGATATAAAGGCTCAAACATTATCACTTGTGGGGTTTTGAAAGGCCAAGGAACACCTTTGGCAATTTAACTTTTATTCCTTGCTTTCTTCTTTCTTTCCAACTCCTTTTGTTCTTCTAGACTGTTCTTTGCCTTCTGATTAGGATTTTCTTATCAAGAAATTTATTCCTAAGTCAACTTTTAGAGATTCCAACTTTTTCATTTTTATTTTTGGATGACATTATCTTCTTTTGAAGATCACCATAAACACAATATCTTCTTTGCTAGAGATGCCTTTGACGCCATAACTTCTTAGAAATCACCACTTTCATCGTTGCTCATTAGTTTCTGCTCATGGCTTTTGCTTTAACCCAATGTGGGCAATGATCATCTGGTTGGTTTTCTTGAAAAATGGAACTGGCTCAAGTGGGCTTTGCAAAGAGATTTTCTTTATGTATGGTAGCAGAATTGAGGGTCTCTCATCATTTCAAATTGAATTACTTAGTCCATAAAGCCTTTGTACAAAATTTAGACAATATTCCTAGAGATGGTGTGTTTTTGCCAGTGAACCCCCTACATATGTTATCAAATCAACTACTCTGTGCTTACCCCAATATGGGGGGTGGTTATTGGTTTGGGGATATCTGAATAGAAATCACTTACAACTCTAGTGGGCTGAGCAAAGGGTAGTGTTTATTTCTTATTAGATAAATAGAATTATAGTTCTCATCATTTTGAGGACTCGGCTGCCCATCGCTTAGCCAGGATATCACTCAAGTGTTGCCTCTTTAATAAAATCTGCACCTCTTTGTTGAGACTGCCTTCCTCCTATCTCTCACTCTCTTTTTGTCTCTCGAAGGTTTTAACCCCCTTTGAGTGGGTTGCCCATGATATCCCATCATTTGAGTTGAGTCATTACAAAATGAGGAAGAATCCCTAAAAGCAATAATCATCCACGAGAGTATGAGACAAAGGGGATAACTTTCAAATTATGATGGCATGACATGTAATATTTATTTAGAGAAGATATGTAAGAAATAGAAAGGTAGAAAGAAAATAGACAAATTTTGTGGAAACCTCCCATTTCTTTTGAGCCCTTTGGTGAGAACCGTTAATAGGGGTTTTAGAACTATGTCAACCTCCTTGTTGCTTCATTCGCCAGGTGTATCAACAGAAGCAGAATTGATAGATCTTTTACAGCATTTGGCATGCATTTGGAAGTTAGAGGATTCTGTTATGGTAATGCATGGATCTTACCGGACTTTACAAATAGTGAAGTACTCTTTTGCATGGATGGTGATTGTCATCCCATGGCACAGAGGTAGTTTCTTAGAGGTATTGTCTTGTTAATGGATGGTTAGTTATTCTTACTCCTTAATGTAGGCTCGGCCTTTTCTAATAACCGGGCTTATCCTTGCAAGAGTTTGAATTGGGTGGGATGTTAGAAGAGTTCCATGAGTTCAATTACGCTCTTTGACCTAGAAAAAAAAACAAAAACAAAACACAATTAGCTTGAGGAGTTGAAAGTTTTAAGCGGTGCATATCCTATGGAGGTCCCTTCTTTGTGGGAATCTAAGCATGATGCTGAGTCCATTTTGGAGATGGAGTTTTACCCCTATTATGCAATACAGTACCTCTTCGGCATGGGCCGGTTGGTACTTCTTTGTTTGGGCAATCCCTTCACGGACGGAGAGGGATTTGAGCCCTTTTAGAGACATGGTTCCATGCATGTTATGAATCCTTAGGGTTAAGGAACCCTTAGGAGTTTTGGTGGGTTTAATTAATGTGAGATTAGATTATTTCTTTCTCTCTATGGTTAATTAAATGCATGAAATTACAATGATTTGAGTTTCTTGGAACTCTTATCTTGGAATAAATATGGATGCATGAGCATAAAAAAAATGAACATGCGAGCATCATGATAATAGTAAATGAATGGTTTAGAAGACCCCCTTCTTGTCTTGCTTCTGCCTTCGGTTTTCCTATTACTCGGAGATGAGGCAGGAAGGATAAAAGACAAGAAACAAAAGATGAGTTAGCGTCTTGATTTGAAAGTTTTTATGGAATGTATGTCATAGGGGTACCCCTACTTTGAGAGGGAAATTAAACCTGATGCATTTGGCTTACTTTTGGGAGATAGGAGTTTTGCCCCTATATGCAAATACCTTACCGTTTGAGTGGGAACATACATTCATTCATTCATTCATGAGAAATAACATAAGTACCTTGATCTTTGGAGTTTAAATACAACAGAATTGAAATACATTAGTAGGGAGAGCAGGAACAATTTCCTTGGGACTTCCACCTATCTACTTTTACATTTGAGATTCTAAACTACTCTTGAGTCTTCGGATTCGCCTTTTTTGATGTTGATGAGGTCGTTGAGAGACCTTGTTTGATTGCCCCTTATCTTCTTAGCAACTCTATCTCCGTGAGCATAGAGGGATTGGGGCTCTTATGGAATGACTTGAAATGCGACGAGTCCTTAGGGTTACATGGGAACCCTTAGGATTTTGGTAGGTTTAATGCAAGGGAGAATGAACTTGGTGTCACTCTCTTTGGGTTGTTCATATGCATGAAGATGCAATAACTTGAGTTACTTTGAAACTCTTGTCTTGACATGGAATATTAAATGCATGAACATAGATGCATAGAGTAGAGAGAGAGAGAGAGAGAGAGAGAGAGAGAGAGAGAGAGAGAGAGAGAGAATGCATTTATAAAGTAAACATGGATGCATGACCAGTTATATAGGCATTATAACAACAGGAATACAAGCATTATAACAACAGGAATAGATAGGCTTAAAGGAAAGGAAAGCAGCTGCCCTTTCCTCCATGGTTTTTAAATCAATGTGCATGTCTTAAATCTAGCAGAGGTTCAGCTATGCATAGTGTCTATACGAGCATAAGATTAAGGGTTTACTAATGCTTCCTAAGAAGAATCAATTCCTAGATCTTCAAACCTAGGCCCACTCCCCAAGGTGGTGCCATTATCGATAGGTGCTCCGAGCGGGGGAACCATCAATAGGCCGTAGGCGAAGAAAATGATACAGCATCTTGCTCACAACCAATATACCGTTCCCCCTTCTAACTATAAGGGACATAATCAGGTAAGAGTGCAAATATGCAAATGCTTGTGCACAATGCAATGTGTGTGTAAAATTTTGAAAAGCGGAGGAAAGGGCCCAACAACTCCCATCCATCCTGTCCATTTCATACATTCATGACATACATGGCAGTTAATATAACATAAAATAAAATATAAACAAAGGTCCACCTATAAAAATAAATATGCAAAACTTAGTACTTTGAATGACAAACTTAATGCAAGATAGAATGAACATGAATAGAATGCAAACAATGACATGTCTTTGAAAATAACTTTGAAAAGTTTGATTTTGAAAATTTTAAAGTGGATAGAAATGGACAAATTAATCAAAGACTCCAAATGGGTGAGGATGAAGAGACATGACAATGGCCTAATTGTCTAAGCTTCCCCAATGGAGTCGTCAACTGTCGCGCTCTGATTTTTTGCACTCAAGAAAAATACATACAAGTGGAACAAACGTTGTACTCTCTCGTTAGAACTCATCCTCCTAGAAGGATGAGTGTGACTAGATTTGAATTTGAAATTGATTTTGAATAAGGGCTTTTGGAAAAGATTTGAAAAAGCCACCTAACTTGATTAAGGTGAGTTAGGTCACCTAAAACTAAGCACAATCCGAAGATTACACTTAAAGAGTTTTGAAAATATTTTTGAAAACTTCTTCAAGAGAGGGTTTTTAAGAAAATGGGTTGTTTGGCAACCTTTGAAAAGATTTAAGCCCTTTTTGAAAATAACTCCATTTTGGTCTTTGAAAATAGTGATTCTAGCTTCAGAGGTTGGTTACTTGTAGGAAAGTACTACGCCATCACTTTACCCTGCCCTTGCGGTACTTACATGTCTATTCACTCTAGGTTCACTCATTCGAAATCTTTGATTAAAAAATGTCCAATACTATCCACTTTGAAAAGAATTACATATGATGTATGATATGTAAGTGCAATAAAAAGGTTTTGATTTTGGAAATAGACTTGAAAAGACTTACTTGATTTTGAAAATAGATTTGCAAAGACTTGATTTGATTTTGAAAGAAGGTTTCATAAATTGAATTGGAGATTTGAAAATAGATTTTGGAATTAGAAACTTGAAATAGATCATGGAATTGGAAGCTTGAAAAAGGTTATGACCGCACCCATGAGGGTTGCCCACATATTCCTTTTTGGGAATCAAGTCAGTCGTAGTTCAGACAAGAGTCCAATTGAAAATAGACACTTTGAGATTTTGAAAAGCTTGGTTTGAAAAGATTTGATTAGAAAAAGAGTTTGATTTGAAAAATGATTTAATTTGAACTTAGAATAGAAGATATAAAATCGAGATTTTATTTGAAATTGAACTTAGAGTTGAAAAAGGGTTTGAACTTGTAAAGAAAACTTGGACTTGACTTAGGAAAGATAGAGTTGAGTTTTGAAAACATTTGACGTTTGAAATTGAAAAACCATCTTGGTTTAGAAAGGAGTGTTAGAAAAAGGGTTGAAGCTTCCTAACTTGGGATTAGGATTGAACTAGAGTTTAGGCCTCCTAAGGTTTAGGGTATCTAAGATTGAAACATGTAATTAAATTGAAAAGGATTTGATTTAGATTTGAAAAGTTCGAACTAGGAAAGGCTCGAATTAGGAAAGTTGAATTTAAGGAATATGTGAAAGAGATTTGATTTGATTTGGAAAACATTTGACTTGGAATGATTTGAAAAGTTAGGGTTTAGAAAAGATTGGACTTTGGAAAGTTTTGAAATATGAATGTTTTAAAATAGGAAAGTTCCATTTTAGGAAGTACCAAATTAGGAAAGTTTCATTTTAAGAAAGTTTGAACTTTGGAAAGATTTGGAATTTGTAAAGTTTGAACTTAGGAAAGTTTTGAAATTTAAAAAGTTTGGAATTAGGAAATATTTGATTCCTATTTCTTAATCTAGAAGATTTGATTTTATTTTAAAAAAGAGATGATTTGATATAGTTTCTAAAATTGAAGGATTTGATCTAGTTTTCGAAGTTAGAAGATTTTATCTAGTTTCCTAATTTGAAAGGTTGAATTTGACATAGAATTGGAAAGGTTGAATTTCAAAAACCTTAGATTTGGAAAGCTATGATTTCAGTGTAGAAAAAGAGATTTTGGAAATCCAAGATTTTGATGTAGAAAATAAAAGTTTTGGAAATTTATGATTTGAGACAAAATTGGAAGTCATGATTTTAAGAAAGAGAATTAGGGTTTCCTAACCATGGAATTTAGGGCGTGACTTGGACTTCAAGGAAAAGAGTTTTATGGAAAAAAGATCTTTTGAAGAAAGTTCTAGGAAGGAGACTTGAAGATAGTTTTTAGAAAGTAAATTTTTGAAGAGAGTTTTTGAAAAGGAGTTTGAAAAGAATTTTTGGAAAATAGATTTTTAAAAAGAGTTTTTTGGAAAGAAGTTGAAAAGAGCTTCTGGAAAATAGATTTTTGAAAAGGTTTTTTTGGAAAGGAGTTTTTTGAAAGTGGATTTTTGAAAAGAGCTTTTAGAAACTATTTTGAAAGGGATTTGAATATGGACTTTTGAAATCTTTTGAAAGTCTCACTTTCCTAAAACGATTCTAACCATGAAGAGATTAGAACTATTCTAGGTTGGTGGTTTTGAAAACAACATGGATTTGAAATATGGACCAATATGATCACATTGAATATCACACCTTCCTAAAACAACCCTAGCCATGGAATGGCTAGAATCATCTTAAGATTGTGATTTTGATGAAAAACAAGTTAGGGTTTACACCCAAAATATGGATCTCAATAGTCACCAATGAATATAACACTTTTCTAAAGCAACCATAACCATGAATTGGCTAAAATCACTCTAGGAGTGTGATTTTGAAAACAAGATTTTGAATGCAAGTTTGAAAGATGATTTTTTATGCAAACTTTGAAAACAACTTTTTTGAAAACAATCTTGAGTAGATGAATGAATATGATATGCTCAATGCAAGTAGGGTTGTGAACATACAAGGTCGGCTTTACCATATAATCAAGGGACCGAATCCACATAGTCCAAGGTTTAATTAGAAGAAAGCTCCCGACACGATGACATTTAACCATCCTTCCTACACATGAATTGGGGAAACCCTTGTTTCAAGCATGCAAGAAAAGGGGGAATAAGATAGGGGATTAAAATAGAAAAAACCCAAGTGGGTTAGGAGGAAGAAGAGAGGGAAAAAGTACATAAACATAAAAAGAGAGCCTACCTTGTTTTCTTCTTGTTTTGTTTACTTGATTTACTTTGCTTTACTTGATCCTTGAGAGCTTCCAAGTTACAGCACCTTGATTCTTCAATAGAGGCTTTGGAGGTTTGTGTATAAGTGTATGGAGTGTGTATAGATGTTAGGGTTAAGTGTATAATGGCTAGGGTTTTGAAGAGACTTCGAGCTCTGAAATTTGAAAGGCAAAGTTTTTGAACTGAGTTTGCGGACCCTTTACACGCAGTGGGAGGCTCTGTATTTATAGACAGAAGATTGACTTAGCGCCTGATGCAGTGGTGCTAAGCCAAATTTCCTTTTGGCGCCACTAGGAGTGGTGCCAGGCCAATTTTTGGCTTGGCGCCACCAACCACTTAGGAAAGTTTTAAGGTCGGCAAGCAACGTATCTTTCAACCCTTGATACGCAAGGCAAAAGATTTGGGCACCTGTGTTAGTGACTACCATGTAATTTTTGTCTTGGCTTTACTAGGAGTGACTTCGGAAAGTCCGAGAATGTTATGGAAGGCCAGGAATCATCCGGAAGGTCAAAAATGGGTAAAAACCCTTAAAATAGTATCTTGGAGGTAACGGGCTTGAAAAGCAATGTCGAGATGGTCGATCGAGTTATTAGGGGCAAAATGATCAACTAGACTAGAAAATTACCAGGATGGACTCGGAATGACTCATGAGTGGACTTGAATATTGGAAACACTATTTAGCATATTCCAAGAGATTGCCGGTTCGATACCCAGAGCCGGTGTGGTTGGAAAAGGCGATCGGCCCACTAGGGCAAAAACGGTCATTTTACATCAGGTTTGCTGAAATAGACTCGGAATGATCTAAAAATATGTTAGAAGGTCGGGAATACTATTAGAAGCATTCTAGGGAGGTTATCGCTTTGATACCCAGAGCCGGTGTGGTTCCCGGAGGCGCTTGGATGCCTAGGGGCAAAATGGTCATTTTGATTGATAGTCTCAAAATTGGTCTGGAACCAACCGGAAGGTATTGGAATATACCGAATCGCCTTTGGGATGATCTTGGAAAGGTGAACTTACCGCTCTCAGGACTTAAGTACTTTCTCGAGAAGTGTGTCGAAAGGGCCTAAGGGATAGTTTGGTCATTTTTCACCCGAGTGGGCTAGCAGGCACTGGTGTTGACCCGTGTTTTGAGTGTCTCTGTCACTTTAACGGTCTGCGACGAGTTGGTTTCCAAACATATCTCGTCCTTTGGTAAATGTGTCACGGTCAAGAGGTGAGTTCGGTCTCGTGACATAGGGGTTTTGTTGGCAATTCTCGATGTCGACCTATTTGTGAGTGTTTTCGCCACTCTGACGGTTGTGATGTTTGCGAGTGTTTCTGCCACCCTGACGGTGTGTGTTCATTCTAGAGACTACCTAATCTCGAGAAGCTGCTAGGTGGACTTATTGTCTAAGGAATCACTTTTCTCGAAAGACGTGCCAAATAATGGACATTCTTTATTGGCGGGCTAGCAGGCACCAAAGGTGGGCCATTCTACCATCTCGGGGACTTGGGTTCCATCTTAGTCAATGGGTTTGAAAGGACTTATCGTTCTGAAGAGTTTCTCAAAAAACGTGCTAGACTGGATGGTCTTATTGCCTTAGGGATCAACTTTCTCAAAAGGCATGCCGAATTTTATTTGAATTAGAATTGGACTTGGACTTGGACTTGAAATTGGATTTGATTTTGAAAAGGGGACTCTTTGTCTCTAGAAAGATGTGCCAACTGGAATTGGACCAAGCGATGCCCCAAGGGCATTTTGGTCATTTTTTCGTGAAGGGATTGATTGATTTGATTGAGTTTGAAAAGCTAGTTTTGACTTGAATGTGTCTGTGTTGATTTAAACGTGAGTTTGTTCGGATCAGAGATTGCCAATCAAGCAAAAATGGAGTGCTTACACTTAGATGATTGATTATGTTCGGCAACGTTTATGCATGAGTCTATATTCAATACATGCGTTGCATGAATCGATGGTATTCGTCCTTGAATCTAATAAACCGATTTATTCTAGAAGTTGAATTTTTAAAGAACACTTAGTTTTTATTGCTAAAACTTTGAATCCGAGACTTACGATGTAGTCGAAGGATTTGAGTTATAAAATATCTCCAATGGAATTCCAAGAAATACAATTGGTTGGATTAATTAATCCCGAGATTTGTTCCTATTACTTTAAAAATCAAACATTGTTCAAGTTGTTTGTTGTTGCTTGTTAGTTAGTTTAGATAATCAAACCTTTTCTAAAACAATCAGAATTTTATTTTCTTTTTAGAAGCATTTTGTTGGATTTTTGTGAGCGATTGAGAGGCTTGTTCTATTTCTTTCGGCCCTGTACACATAGCTCCTTATGGGAATGATCTCGTACTCCAAGTATATACTACTCCGCCATCTTACACTTGGGATCATCTCAAGCACAGGTTTGCTGCGAGTCAAGTTTTGGCGCTGTGGCCGAGGAGCTTGCTCTCGCACAAGTGACCGCAAGAGGCGTGCTGGAGCATGAACCTCAATCAATGTGAAGTTTGGTGGATTGCTTCCCCATCAACCTACAATCACGGAGGAATCACTGGGTAAGGCCACGTGGTAACTTCGTTCCATCATATTTGTTTTATGGTGTTAGAATCTTAGGATTTTTACTTGTTTTTCTTCTTTTTAGGGTTCTAGGTATATTATAATTAGGAGGCAAAATTAGAGGCGGTTAGGCTACGTGCTAAGTGTTTGTTGGTGGTTTTGCCTTATATGTGCGAAGATTGGAGGATCAGTTGAGTTGCTTTTAACTTTCTTGTGAGCAACTTAGTTGATATTTCTGTGGAGATTGGAGGCTTGGAAGGACTTGACTTGATTTATGTGTGCTTTTTATTCATGTGTCCTTATTCTTTAGAGATCACACCCATCGCCTTTGTAGAGTCGACCCTTTACGTAACCTCTCACCGGGTTATTTAACTCTGTCACCTACTCGTTTGAATCCAACAGACTTACCTCGATTTTTCTTGGTTGATTCACGACTCACACCTATTGAAAACATTGATAATCCACTGGGACATGTCCCAGAGGGTGAAAACGATGGACAAAATGGGCACAATGGCTAAAACAATGGCCATGAAAGGGGAAGCAACATAGGGGAAGTCAAAGCCCAAAACCATACTATGAGGGACTACACGAACCCTTAAGGCAAACACCTACATCTATTATAGTACTTCCTGCACATCAAACCACTTTAAATCTTAAACTAGGAATGCTCCAAGCCATGCCCTAGTTTCATGGCTTTGACTCAGAGCAACCATACACACACATCAAAGACTTTGAGGATGCATGCTCCATTTTTCAAGACAACGCATGTCCTTAGGAGTTTGTACTTTTAAAATTCTTCCCATTCACTCTAAAGGACAAGGCCAAAATGTGGTTTAATTCACTAAGACAAATGTCCATATATTCATGGAATACACTTCAAGGGGAGTTCAAAAAAGTTCTTCCCTGAAAATCTCATTGAGACACTATGATGTGCCATCTCTTAATTTGCACCAGTTAGTGGTGAGACTTTCTTCTAGAGTTGGGAAAGATTCAATGACCTACTATTCGCATGTTCACATCACGGTTTCCTGGAATGGCACATCATAAACATGTTCTATTCTTCATTAACTCCTCAATTGAAGATGTTTGTAGAATCCATGTGCGTGGGAACTTATCCATATAAAAACCCCATAGAGGCATACAATTACTTCGACTAAATAGCCAACTTGGCAAGAGATTGGGCTAGCACAAGGACTTAAAATCATACCACTCAAAATCCCATAAACATACCCACTACCTCACATGTTGGAGTCAAACACCAATTAAGGGAAGTAGAAGACCTACAAGTTAGAGTCACGTCACTCATGTGCAAGTTGGAGGCTTTGGAAACTTCTAAGGCCACCACTTTCATGCCGGTTGAGATCACCCTCACTATGCTTAGTTTGTGACACATTGGATCATGATACTATATCGTATCTAGCTATATCGGAGGTAAGGGAAGCACTTCATGGCCAAGTAAATGCGGTTGGTCAATTTGATGGGGGGTACCAAAATCAGCGAAATGGGAATAATCCCAACTTTAATACATATAACCCCAGTTGGAGGAATCACCCTAATTTTGGGTGGAAACAAAAGGGTCTTCAAAACCCTCAAGGATTCCAACAACCCTCATAAGTCTTTCAACCACCACCGCAAACATTCCAAGGTCAATTAATGCCCTATTTTACACCACTAGTACCATAACCATACATACCTCAACCGGCATTATGCCAACCTCCTCATAGGAGAAATAATAAGGATAACCAATAGACCAAAAAAGCAGATTGAGTTTCAGAGCTTTTTCCAAAACAGAAGATTGGATTTCAGAGCTTTCTTCGGAAAAGCAGATTAGGTTTCAGAGCTTCCTTCGAAAAAGCAAATTGCGTTTTTGAGCTTTCTCTAAAAATGCATATTGGGTTTACGAGCTTCCACCGAAAAAGCAGATCGAATTTCTAAGCTTCGTCCGAAAAAGCATATTAGGTTTCTGAGCTTTCTTCGAAAAAGTAGATTAGGTTTTCAAGCTTTCTCCGTAAAAGCATATTGGGTTTTCGAGCTTCCTCCAAAAAAGCATATTGAGTTTTTGAGCTTCCTCCAAAAAAAGCAAACTAGGTTTTTGAGCTTCCTCTGAAAAAGCAAATTGGGTATTTGAGCTTCCTTCGAAAAAGCAAATTGGGTTTCTAAGCTTTTTTCGTTAAAAGCAAATTGATTTTTTCAGCTTCTTCCAAAAAAGTAGATTGGGTTTCCAAGCTTTTTTTCAAAAAAGCAAATTGGGTTTCTGAGCTTTCTCATTCAAAAGTAGATATCAACCTTGAACTTCCTTAGAAAAGCAGCATTCCGCCAAACAGAGCGTCAGTTCAAGAAGAATCAATTTTCAGACATCAACCTTGAACCTCACTAGTGGAACGACATTCCGCCAGATGGAGCGTCAGTTAAAGAAGAATCAGTTTCCAAACATGAACGTTGAGCCTCCCTAGAGGAGCAGCATTCCACCAGACAGAGCGTCAGTTTAAGAAGAATCACTTTTTAGACATCAACCTTGAACCTCCCTAGATGAGTAACATTCCGCCAGATGGAGCATCAGTTTAAGAAGAATCGGTTTCCAAACATCAACCTTGAACCTCCCCAGAGGAGTAGCTTTCTGCCAGATGGAGCGTCATTTCAAGAGGAATCAGTTTTCAGACATCAACCTTAAACCTCCCCAGAGGAGCAAAATTCCGCCAGATGGAATGTCAATTCAAGAAAAATCAGTTTCCAGACATCAACCTTGAACCTCCCCAAATGGGCAACATTTTGCCAGACAGAGCGATAGTTCAAGAAGAATCAGTGTCTAGACATTAGCCCTAAAACGTCCCAAAGGGGTACCATTCCACCAGATGGAATGTCGATTCGAGATAACTTACTCTCCAAAAATTCTTTAACTTCAGTCCCTCCAATTGCCTCGCAGTCAACATGGGATCCTTCCTTTTTCGTTTTCCGTCTTTGACAAGCAAAGACAGAAAAAGAAGGACATCTTTAAACACCCCATTTTTTGCCTGCTCAGCAATCTCTGGCCTGATTGAACTCCATTTTAAAACCCTATAGGAATATTCAAGCCCAAATAAACTTTTAGACCCCTATCCAATCAGTCAACCGCTTCTCAGGCCCATTGGGCCCAATCAAGGCTTAATTACCCTTGTGGGCCCCACCTCCAGGAATGTCTTTGAGAAAGTTTAAAATTCCTCAAGATGATAATTCCACTCTTCCAAAATGTCCCTAGATGGTTTGGTGTGCTCAATATGCCATCCTATCTAATTATGGTCTTATTCCGGTTAACTCTGGTCAAAACTATCATTTTACCCCTGGGCACCCCAGCACAATGCAAATCCCGCCATACAGTGAACATTTTCCAAGACCATCCCCGAATAGTTCAGCATGCTTAAAATGCCACTCCAACCCATCCTAACTGTTTTCGACCAATACCAATCAAAATGACAGTTTTACCCATAAAGGCCCAAACGCGCCCCGAAACCACACCAACTCTGGGTATTGAATGTCAGATCTTATCATACGCCCCTGTTTAAACCATGTTGAGCCCTGTAACTCTAAACCACCTCAATAAAAATCCCCTAGAGCATCTCGCAGATGGCCTGCTAGGGTTGTCTTTTCTCCCAATTCGCTAGTTATAATGCACTATCAAATAACTTGAGAAATACATAAATTAGAGAATTCCCAAAAGCCTTTCCGTAGGTCTTTCCATTGATATGGCTTGATTGAATAGATTGCTTCTTGGAGCCCTCGATCACATGGCTTGAAAACTGCTACTTTTAGTAACCCTGGGAGTGTCTCACAAACGCTCCGCCAAGGTTGTCTTTTTCTCTAATTCCTTGATTATAATGACTTAAGAATGCATAAATTAGGGAATTCTTGAAATTATTTCTAGAGCATTTTCCATCGGTATGGTCTGATCGGAGAGATCGCTTCCTGAAGACCCCGATCACGTGGCCCAAAAATGGCTAGTTTTGAACATCCATGGAGCGCACCACAGATGCTCCGTAAAACTGTGTTTCCATGCACATATCCCGAGACAATATATCATTCTTCCAAATACTTTTAAGCTCCCCAAAAATTCCAAGTTCTTGAGAAACACTAGGAGAACATTGTGGATGCAACCGATTTTTTGAAATCCTTTTCGGATTGCACAATTATCAAGGCAAAGGTTAAACGAACATTCCAGATGGTGGAATGTATGCTTCATGCGCACAGATTTTCATTAGATTGATCAAAACTTTGCTTGCTCCCTGTCGCCCCCCATTTCCAAATGTCGGGCCCTCCTCCCTCTTTCTTGGCTCGGAGGTGGGAATTTGGTACGGTGCACTCTCATTAGAACTCGTCCTCCTAGAAGGATGAATGCGACAGGGTTTAAATTTTTGAAATGAAATTGATTAAGGCTTTTTGAAAAGGTTTTTGGAGTCGCCATCTAACAAATTTAAAGATGTGCTAGGTCAGTTATACCAAGTAAAACTCGAGGGTTAAACTTAGGTTCTGGAAAATGTTTTGTTTTTGAAAAACTTCCTCATGAGAGGGTATTAAAAGGTAGGGTTGCTTAACAACCCTAAAAACGTTGTGAAGCCCTTTTGAAAATTGACTCCAGTTTTGGTTTTGGAAATAGAAATTATTAAGTCCAAGGGTTGGTTACGTGTAGGGAAGATGTCCTAAGATTATCACCCTACCTTGCATTTGCGGTACCTAGCTATCTAATCACCTTTTACTCACCTAACTATGACTCACCGGTTACCTATGTTTAATGTTATCCACTTAGAAAACTTTTAAAAACAGAATCTGAAGAAGAGTTTGAAAGAGGGAGTTGAGTTTGAAAAAGGGTTATGAACGCACCTCATGAAGGGTTGCCTATGTACCTCCTTAAAGAGGATCATGTTAATCGTAGTTTGGACAAGAGTCTGAAAGAGTTGGAATTTTGAAATGGGTTTCTATTTCTAGAAAGTTTCCTTTCAGAGAAGATTAGACTTTTGAAATGTTTCTTTTTCAGGAAGATTTGACTTGATTTTGAAATGTTTCCTTTTCAGGAAGATTGAGATTTGAAAAGATTTGATTTTAAAAAAGGCAAGTTTGGATATTTTCCAAAATGGAAGGAGTTAAATTGGGTTTAAATTTTGAAGGTTTTGAAAGAGGAGCTATTTGAGGGATTTGAAATGGAAGGTTTTAATTTGATTGAGAACGAAAGTTTGGAAAAGGGAAGTTTGATTGATTTAAAAATTAAGGATTTTAAGGGTTTGAAAATGGTAAGATTGTGGCTTAAAAATGGAAGGTTTCAAAGTTGGCAAAAACAGGATTTTCCTAGGATTGGACTTTTATGGTTTAACAAATATGAGAGTTTTGTAAATGGTTCAAAAACCAAGTCTTTTAAAAACATGTTTCAGGGCCCGAAACCCTAACTTGGATTTTAGACATCCAAATGAATATTGCACGTTGCCTAAAGCCATTCTAGCCATTGAAAGGTTAGAATCGCTTTAGGCTTATGGCTTTGAAAAATAATAAAGGTACGAAGCGAAAAATGTGGACTTTTCGGGTCCTTTTGAATGTCACACACTTCTTGAAACAACCCTAGTCATGAAAAGACTAGGATCATTCCGAGACCGGATTTTTGAAAAGTGGCAAATGTAGGCTAACAAAAGCCATTCAAAATGTCACATTTTCTAGGAAAATCCTGTACATACCCCAGTTTTGCCCGCTCGGCAGTCTCTAGTTCGTCCAGAGTTGTATTCGAGTCAATATGGACATGTTTTGAGTTAACTCAATTTTCCAAGTCTAATCCCATCAATCAATTGCTTCGTGGCCCTTTAGGCCCAAATAGAGGCAAAATAACTAAAATGCTCTTGGGGGCATTATTTGGTCCAATTCTAGTGGGCTCGTCTTTTCGAAGACGGTAAATCATATTTTCAATCCAATTCCAGTCCAATTCCAATTCCAAATCCACTCCGGCACACCCTTCGAGATAGTTGATTCCTCGAGGTGGTAAGTCCATCCTGTCCAGCACGTTTCTGAGTGAACTCTTTGGAACGATAAGTCCCTTTAAACCCGTCGACCGAGACGAGACGCCAAACCCCCAAGATGGTAGAACGGTCCACCTTTGACGCCTGCTAGCCCGCCAATGCAAGAATGTCTGTTTTAGCATGCCTTTCGAGAAAGTTGATTCCTTAGGCGCGAAGTCCAACTAGCAACATCCAAGGATTAGGCAGTCTTTGGAATGATCGCGACCCGTTAGAGTAACAGAAATACTCGTAAACATCGCAATTGCCAGAGTGGCGGAAACACTCTCAAACAGGTCGATATAGGGAATTGCCAGCAAACCCCTATATCAAGGGACCGCCGTCAGAGTGACGGAAACACTCAAAACCCAGGTGAACACCGGTGCCTACTAGCCCACTTTTGTGAAAAATGACCGAACTGCCCCTAGGGTCATTTTTGACACGTTTTTTGAGACAGTATCTAAGTCCTTAGAACGGTAAGTCCACCCTTCCAAGAATGTCTTTTCAGACAATCCGGCATGATTAGGTGCCTTCCAGTCAGTTTTCGGCCAATTCCGAGATATTTCGGTCAAGATGACCATTTTGCCCCTAGGCATCCGAGTGCCCCGGGAACCACACCAGCTCTAGGTATCAAACCGGAAACTTTTTGAGAGTGCTTTTTATAGTATTCTCGACCTTCCATTATATTTTCAGATCATTTCGAGTCAGTTGCGGTAAACCTGGTGTAAAATGATCGTTTTGTCCCTAGTTGGCCGGTCGTTTTTTCCGACCACACCGGCTCTAGGTATCAAACTGGTAACCTCCTGTAATATTCTAGTTAATGTTTTCATGTCTCGAGTCTTCTTCTGGGATATTCCGAGTCCATCTCGATAGCTTTCCGGCCTAATTGACCATTTTGCCCCTAATGGCCCGATCAACCCTTCGAACAAATCCTATCATCATTTTTCAAGTTTACTACCCCTGAGACACTGTTCTAAGGGTTCCTGTCCCTTTCCGGCCTTTTGGGCCATTCCTGGCCCTTTCAAATCATTTCCAAACCTTCCGGAGTCAGTTTTAGTGAAGCCAGACTAAAAATTACGTGGTAGTGACTAGTACAAGCACCCAAATCTTCTGAAGATACATTGTTTGCCGACCTTAAACATTTCCTAATTGGCTGGCACCACTAGTAGTGGCGCCAAGCCAAAAAAGGGCCTGGTGCCACTAGGAGTGTCACCAATGTAATATTTTGCCTAGCGCCACTGCAACAGGCGCCAGGTCATTCCTCTGTTTATAAATACAGAGCCTCTTCCAGTGTAAAAAGGGTTCGCAAAATCAGTCTAAAAACTCTCCTCTTCAATATACAGAGCTCGTCGCCTCCCTAAACCCTAGTCTTCTTTAGGTTTCCCTAAACCCTAGCCTCCATACACAAACCCTAGCCCCCATATACAAACCCTAACTCTCATATACTCCCATGCACTCATATACACTCATACACTAGCCTCCATTGGAGACTTAAAGTGCTGTAACTCTGAAATTCCCAAAGATCAGAACAAACTCTTGAAGATCAAGGTGAGGATCGAAGCAAAGCAAGAAGAAGAAAGCAAGCAAAAAAACGCGAATAAAACAAGACACAAGGTAGGCTTCCTATTTACGTTTACGTAATTCCCCCCCTCTCTCTTCTCTCTCTGAACCCACTTGGGTTTTCTTCTATTTTAATCCCCCATCTTCTTCCCCCCCCCCCCCCCCCCCAATTTTCTTGCATGATTGAAACAAGGGACTTCTCGGTCCATGTGTAGGATTATGCTATTGGAAGTCACCCTGTTGGGGGCTTTCTCTTAGTCTAACCAGAGACGAAGTGGGTTCGGCCCCCTTGATTATGTGGTGAAGCCTTAACCCCTTATGTTCACTACCCTAACTTGCATTGTGCATATCATAATCTTGTATCTCTCCAAATTTTGTTTTCAAACTTGTTTTTTTTTCAAAACTTGCATTAAAATTATTTTCAAACTTGCATCAAAATCTTCTTTTTCCAAAATTGTTTTCAAAATCACAATCCTGGGGTGATTCTAGCCTTTCCATGGCTAGGGTTGCTTTAGGAAAGTGTTACATTTAAAGTGACCAATATGGTCCATATTTTCAAATTCTTGTTGTTTTCAAAATCACTATCTTAGAATGGTTCTAACCTTCTTATGGTTAGAATCGTTTTAGGAAAGTGAGATATTTTTATGAACGCTCCAAAACTCTCTTTTCAAATCTCTCCTTCTAAAAATCTCTTTTCCAACATACTTTCTAAAAATTTTCTCCAAAAATTCTCTTCAAAAATCTATTTTCCAAAACTCATGTTCAAACTTCTTTCCAAAAAAAAGCTCTCTTTAAAATTAACTTTCTAGAAACACTCCTTAAGTTTCCTTGCTAACAACTCTTTCCAAAAATCCGTTTTCAAAAACTCTCTTTTTTAAAATTCGCTTTCCAAAAACTAGTTTCCAAGATCTTCTTCCAAAAATTTTTCTGTACAAAAGTTCTACTTTCTCAAAATCTCTTTTTTTGGAGTCCAAGTTAAACCCTAGAGCCATGGTTAGAAAGCCCTAATTTTCTTTCTAAAAACATAATTTCCAATTTCATATTTCCTATCTTGCCTTAAAACCTATGTTTCCAAAATCTCATTTTTTACATCTAAATCATAAGTTTCCAAAACTTATTTTCTACATCAAAACTATAGACTTCCAAATTTAGGATTTCCAAAACTTCATCTTTCTAATTCCCTGTCCAATCGAATCTTCCCTTTAGGAAACCAAATCCAATCTCCCCATTTAGGAAACTAGATTCAATCCTCCGTTTTTTGAAACAAAATCAAAACACATTTTTTAGAAACAAAATCCAAGCTTTTGTTTTAGGAAATAAGAATCTCAATCCTTCATAATCTACACTTTTTCTAATCCACTCCTTCCTAATCTCATACTTTCCTAAACCTTAAGTTTTCAAAACTTAAACTTTCAAATCTTTCCTTACCTTTCCTAATTTAAAACTTTCCTAAATCGAAACTTTCCTAAAATGAAACTTTTCTCAAACGAAACTTTTCTATTTTGAATCTTTCCTAATTTGAACCTTTCCTACATCTCTGTCTTTCCAAAATAAGTCCAATCTTTCTTAAACCTCAAGTCTTTACTAAGTCTCATCTTTTATAAGTCTACGTTTCCTAAAACTCTATCTTTCTGAATCTATTTAAAGTTCTCTTCCAAGGGTCAAATTCTCTTTCAAGTCCATTTCTAGATCTAATCTTCCAATTTGAATTCCAACTCAATCTTTTTTTCAAATCAAACCTTCTATTTTCTATCAGCTTCTTGTCCGAACTACGACTGACTTGATTCCTCAAACGGGATACGTAGGCAACCCTTACGGATGTGGTCTTAACCTTTTTCAAACTTCTATTTCTATAACTTTTTTCAAATCTCCAATTCCATAACTTTCTTCAAACTTTCAATTCCAAAAATCTACTTTCAAATCTCTATTTCCAATTTCTAAAACTTTCTTTCCAAAATCAAATCTATCTTTTCAAATCCATTCCAATTTCAAATCAAATCAATTTCTAAAATTGAATCAACTCTTTTCAAATCTATTTTTAAAATCAAATCCTTCTATTGCACTTGCATATCATGCATCATGTCAATTCCTTTCGAAAGATTCTTTTCAAAAGTGGATAGTTTTGGACATGTATTAGTTAAAGACTCTAATGAGTAAATCTAGAGTGAATAGACATGTAGGTACCGCAAGGGCGGGGTAGGGTGATGGCTTAGTGCGTCTTCCCTACACATAGCCAACCTCCAAACTTAGATCACTATTTTCAAAGACTAAATGGAGTTATTTTCAAAAAAAGGGCTTAAATAATTTCTAAAGGTTTCTAAACAACCTGTTTTCTTAAAAACCCTCTCTTGAGGTCTTGAGGAGGTATTTTCAAAATCGTTTTTAAAAACCCTAAGTGTAGTCTCTGGATTATGCTTAGTTTTTAGGTGACCTAACTCACCTTAATCAAGTTAGGTGGTGACTCCGAATTGTTTTCTAAAAGCCCTTTATTCAAATTAATTTTCAATTCAAACCTAATCACACTCATTCTTCTAGGAGAATGAGTCCTAACAAGAGAGTACAGTATTTTTCCCGCTTGTGTGTGTATCGCTTGAGTGCGAAAAATCTGGGCATGACAAACCCTAGCCATAAAATGTTAGGATCCACCTAGAATTGTGGTTTTAAGAAAACTACTTTAAAAAATGGTTTTAAAGGGTAGAGGAATGACATGAATGAAAATGCAATTTGATGATAGTAACGGCATGAAACATACAAGGTTAGGTATCACCACATTGCAAGAGGGCCCTAAGGCCATGCCGTGAAGCAAGTGAGGGCCAAGAAGCGAGTCCCGATCAATAATCTCCTCTTGTTCACTCTCGACATGGACTTAACATCTTCTTGTTTTCAAGCATTCAAGAAAGGGGGTTTAGAGATAGGGGATTAAAAAAGAGAGGAACCCAAGTGGGTTCAGAGGGAGAAGAGAAAGTGGGGGAGTACAAAAAAGTAAAATGAGGATTACCTTATCTCGTTGCTTTTTTCTTTGGTGGAGGCTTGGGCCTTTGACTTGGGAAGGTTTCGGGAGCTTCTGGGTAGCGTGGCGGACCTCGGTGGAGCTTGGAAGTTAGGGTTTTGGGAGTTCGGACTCGGACTCGACCGGCGGGCTGAGACAGAGAGAGAGAGAGAGGGCTCTGGGAGCTGTCTGGAATAGAGGGGGAGAGTTTCTGGAGAATTTTTTTGACCTAAAATAGTGAAGGGGGAGGTCTGTATTTATAGTGCAAATTCAAGGGGGTTGTGCACCACTCATAGTGGCGCACGCTAGATTGAATGGTCTTACCGTCAATGAGGGATTAACTTTCTCGAATGACGAGACAAATGGATTTGACTTTGGATTTGAATGGACTTATCGTCTTATGAAAGACGTGTTTGTCTGAATTAGACTGACTAATCCAATATGGGCATTTTGGTTATTTTGCCTCTTGCTGGGCCTGCGAGGCGGATGACAGACTGGATTAGATCTAGGAAGCCGGTTTGGACTTGAGTATGCTTGTGTTGATTTGGAGGTGCTTTCGGTCGAGCTGGAGATCGCCGAGTGGCCAAAATGGAGTGCTAACAATTTCCTCTCTTTTTCTATCTTTACCTGTGCGCCTGTATAAGTGGCGCACAGCCTGCGGGTGTTTTTATATCAGCAACTATTAGTTTTGGGGTTTTGGCTTGGTTTTGTGAATTTTTGATATTTCTCTCCAAAGCTCTTCGAGGCATTTTTCTTGGGCATTGTTGGGGAGTGTTTATAAAATGCGAGAGTCATTGAGAAGTGACGTCTTCGCTGGAAAGTCGCCGGAGAAGAAGAAATTGCCGAAAGATTTCAAAAAGTGAGTTTTCTTGTTTTTAATTGATTTCAATGCGTAGATTTTTGTTTGAAGCATGTGTATAGTAGAAATTGATGTTCTTAACGTTTTGAATGCATTTATGGAGTTGTTTTTGCATTTTGGTGATCATTTGAATGAGTTTGTGTAGATCTATGTTTTGCAAAAGGGGTTTCATGCATGCTTAAAAAAAACTAGCGATTTGCGTAGGATGCCTTAGAAAAATGTGTTGAGCAACCGTATAAAGTTTTGTAATTTTTTGAAAACAAATATATCTTTTTGATTTTTTAAAAATTAGAAAAATGTTAAAAAATGTGAAAAATTGGAAAAAAATTAGGAAATAAATCCTGGGAGTGTTGGATTGTTGCTAGAAATTTCTAGGAATATTTTTGAAAAGTTTCGTGTGTGTTTTTGGAAAACTTGTCAACTTTTTTGAAGGTATTTGAAAAGAAGTGAGGAAATAGCCTCGAAAATTTTAGAAAAAATTGGTGTTTGCCCGTCTATGCCTTGTGTTGGGTGGGTGGCAAGGTATTACGTGTTTGGTGACGTTGTGGTTGTGTGGCACTGTAGAGGCCTTTTACAAACGAGACTCTATTGAATTTTTCAAGAAATTTGGCACTTAGAATTTTCGTGAAAAGGGTTTAGGAAAATTTTAAAAATGTTTCTTTAGAATAGGGAGAGGGATAGGCTTTTGAAAGGAAAGCCTTAGAAACTATTGAACTGAGACTTTTGAGGAAAAGCCCTAACAAACCATAGGACTGAGGCTTTTGAGGAAAAGTCCTAAGAAACCATAGGACCAGGCTTGTGAGGAAAAGCCTTAAAAAAACTATGCTTTTTTTTAGGGAAAAACTTTTTGAAAACCTGGGCTTTGGGCCTGGATTGATGGATTTTTGGGGAAGAAGTTTCAAGAAACCGGGGTTAAAACTGATTTAAACTTTTTACGAAAAAAGTTAGAAAACTAATAGTGAACTTTTGAGGAAAGGCTTTAGAAAACAGGGACAACTTTTTGAGGGTAAAAGCTTTAAAAAAACCAAGAGTGATTTTGAAAACAACTTTTTTGATGATAAAAAGTTTATAAAACTGGGATTGAATTTGAAAACAAAAATTTTTTTAGGATAAAAAGTTTATAAAACCGGGAATGATTTTGAAAATAACTTTTTTGAGGATAAAAGGTTTATAAAACTGGGAATGATTTTGAAAACAACTTTTTTGAGGATAAAAATTTTATAAAATTAGGAATCGGAAGTTGAGAAATTGCTTGGGAAACTCGAAGCATTTCGTACCCTATCCCTCTTTTTTCTGCATTCTTTTATTTTCTTTTCCTTTGCCATTGTTCTTGTTGCTGACTGACATATCTTGACATGTTTCTTTTCTTTCTTCTCTTCTTTTCAGGATGGCTGATGCAGGGGTCAGGCTCGTTTGAGGGTTTGGAATGGCAGGTACATTATTGAGCAGCAGGATATCTTCTTTCAGAGCTTTGGTCATATTGCATCCCTTCTCATAGTGCGGTTGGTGCCTGGTTTGGTTGAGGCAGTCCTTCCATTTTGATGCCCCAGTTTAAGCCTATTCCGATTTGGAGAATATGAGATGAGCCCTACCCCATATGAGTTTGAATGTCTGCTAGGTTCAGCGAAAGGTCTTTCGCAGATGATTGCTTTGATTTTCCATGGAGGTTTCTTCTCTCCGGTCTCATCTCAGTTGGGCATAGTTTGCCCTACTTTGGGTTTAGACTTCATTCCTGAGTTTCCCTTCATACTTGCCGAATTCTTGCTTTCCCAATTTGAGTTTGTTCACAGTAGGGAAGCTTTCCTAGGGATTTGGCACACTCCAGACCACCGACTCCACTTCAGGATGAATGCTTTTCCTTTGCTTCTACTCGGGGTCTTGGTTTTCCCTAAGGAAGATGGTTCGATTGATGGAAGGTTGAGTGTTTTGCTTCCTCGGATCCGGCAAGGATGGTCTTATGCCCCAATGGTCATAGGTGAGACTTATGTCAGTTTCACTCGTTTGTAGAAGGGTGCAGATTTCAGCTTCCGAGGCTGTGTAGCTCTTTTCCAGTTGTGGATGGTTTGCCATTTGTTCCCACAACATTTGCCTTGGCCAGTTTGGTATTCCATAGTGGATCATGTCTGTGCTTTCTTGGAGGCTTAGTAGTCTGTCATGGCGGATGAGAGTTTTCCTATTGCCCTTGAGGATTTGATGACTTTTCTCCAGGAGAGACATACTAGAGATGTCATGTGGTTTGTGGGTCTGTGTAACCAGGATCCTTTGAGGGTACGGACTTCAGATAGGATCTTTGTTCTAACAGCAGGTTTGCGGGGAGTTGCTCTTTTCTTTTGAATCAGAGTTTTCTGCCAGTTGGGATTGTCACAAGATATTCCACACACAGGGGTTACCAATGAGTTCGATCTATTTTTTGGCTAAGGTTTGTCGCGCCTAGATTTTTCGCACTCGAGGCATACACACACAAGCGGAAAAAATACTATATTCTCTCGTTAGAACTCATCCTCCTAGAAGAATGAGTGCGACTAGGTTTGAATTGAAAATTGATTTGAATAAAGGCTTTTGGAAAACATTTGGAGTCGCCACCTAACTTGATTATGGTGAGTTAGGTCACCTAAAAACTAAGCACAATCTGAAGACTACACTTAGGGTTTTTGAAAATACCTCCTCAAGATAGAGTTTTTAAGAAAACAGGTTGTTTGGCAACTTTTAGAAAATGTGTAAGACCTTTTTTGAAAATAACTCCATTTTGGTCTTTGAAAATAGTGATCTAGGTTTGGAGGTTGGTTATTGTAAGCACCCCATTTTTGACCGCTCGGCAGTCTACACTCCGTCTAAACTTGTTTTCAAGTCATTATGGACATATTCCAATCGAAACCAATCCTCTAGTCCAAATTCCGTCTTTCCATCGCTTCGCGGGCCTGTCAGGCCCAAATAGAGGCAAAATGACCAAAATGCCCTTAGGGGCATTGTCCTTTCTTATTCCAATTCCAGTCCCTCTCTCGAGACAGTTTATTCCTTGAGACGGTGCGAGTAGTGAAACTACTCACAAAACCGTTAGAGTAGCGGAAGTACTCACCAAACCGTTAGAGTAGCGGAAATACTCACACTGTTAGAGTGGCGAAAACACTCGAAACCTAGGCACGTCTCTTCGGAGATGGTAAGACCCCTTTCTAATCCCTCTCTCGAGACAGTTCATTCCTCGAGACGGTTCCAATCCAGGCACGTCTCTATGGAGACGGTAAGACCCCTTTCCAATCCCTCTCTCGAGACAGTTTATTCCTCGAGACGGTTCCAATCTAGGCACGTCTCTTTGGAGACGATAAGACCCCTTTCCAATCCCTCTCTCGAGACAGTTTATTCCTCGAGACAGTCCGAGTAGCAAAACTACTCATAAAACCGTTAGAGTAGCGGAAATACTCACAGAACCATTAAAGTAGCGAAAATACTCGCAGAACCGTTAGAGTAGCGGAAATACTCACAGAACCGTTAGAGTAGCGGAAATACTCGCAGAGCCGTTAGAGTAGCGAAAATACTCCCAGAACCGTTAGAGTAGCGGAAGTACTCACAGAACTGTTAGAGTAGCGGAAATACTCACACTGTGAGAGTGGCAGAAACACTCAAAACCCAGGTCAACACCAGTTTCTGTTAGCTCACTTCGGTGAAAAATGACCAGACTACCCTTAGGACCCTTTTCGAGACTTTTCGGTCAAGATGACCATTTTGCCCCTAGGCATCCGAATGCCCCGGGAACCACACCGGCTCTGGGTATCAAACCAGTAACCTCCTGAGAATACTTTTTTATAGTATTCTCAATCTTCCTTTACTTTTTCGGATCATTCTGAGTTAGTTCCGGCCAACCCGGTACAAAATGACTGTTTTGCCCTTGGAGGGCCGGTCTCCTTCTTCCACCATACCGGCTTTGAGTATCAAATCAGTAATGACCCGAGAATACTTTTTGTAGTATTCTCAACCTTCCTTTACCTTTCCGAATCATTCCGAGTCAGTTCCGGCCAACCCGGTAAAAATGACCGTTTTGCCCCTAGAGGGCCAGTCTCCTTCTTCAACCACATCGGCTCTGGGTATCAAACCGGTAATGTCCTGAGAACACTTTTTGTAGTATTATCAACCTTTCTTTACCTTTCCGAATCATTCCGAGTCAGTTCCGGCAAACCCGACACAAAATGACCATTTTACCCCTAGTGGGCCGGTTTCCTTTTCCGACCACGCCGGCTCTGGGTATCAAACCAGCAACCTTTGGGAACGTTCTAAATAATGTTTCCAGAACCCAAGTCTTCTTCTGGGACAGTTTGAGTCCGTCCCGGCAGTTTTTCGGGCCGGTTGACCGTTTTGCCCCTAAAGGCTCGGTCAACCTTTCCGACACATCTTATCCTCACTTTTGAAGTCAAATACCTCCAGGACACCATTTTAAGTGTTCCTGCTCCTTTCCGGCCTTCCGGGTCACTCCCGGCTACTCCAAATCATTCCCGGACTTTCCGGAGTGACTCCTAGTGAAGCTAGGCTAAAAGTTGCATGGTAGTCACTAGTACAGGCGCCCAAATCTAGTCAAAGATACGTTGCTTGCCGACCTTAAATCTTTCCTAATTGGCTGGCGCCACTAGTAGTGGCGCCAAGCCAAAAAATGCCCTGGCGCCACTCTTAGTGGCGCCAGTGTATAATTTGGGCTGGCGCCACTGCAACAGGCGCCAGGTTTGTCTTCCCTCTATAAATACAGAGTCTCGTTCAATGTGAAAAGGGTCTGCAAACTTAACCTAAGAATCCTATATTTCGATATACAAAGCTCGAGCATCTCCTAAACCCTAGCCTCCCTAGGTTTTCTAAACCCTAGCCTCCTATACACTCATATACTCCTCCATACACTCATACACTAGCCTTCAACCATTCTTTGAAGACTTGAAGAGCTGCCATCTAAAGCTTGAAGACAATCCTTGAAGGTTGAAGAAGAAGACCGAAGACCAAAGACAAGCAAGGCGCGCAAATTAAAGAAGATACAAGGTAGGCTTTCTCTTTAAATTTCCGCATTCCCCCCTCTCTCTTCTCTCTCCAACCCACTTGGGTTTTCTCTATTTTAATCCCCAATCTCTTTCCCCCCCCCCCCCCCCCCCCCCCCCCCCCCTTTCTTTGCATGCTTGAAACAAGGGGATTCCCAGTCCATGTGTAGGATTGGACTATTGGAGAGTCACCGTGTCGGGGGCTTTCTTCTAGTCTAACCAAAGACCACGTGGGTCCGGCCCCCTTGATTATGTGGTGAAGCCTTAACCTTGTATGTTCATGACCTCAAATTGCATTGTGCATATCATAGTCTTGCATCTTCCAAAATTCGTTTTCAAAAAGTTGTTTTCAAAAATCGTTTTTAAACTTGTTTTCAAAATTGCATCAAAATCTCTTTTTCAAAAACTTGTTTTCAAAACCACAATTCTAGGGTGATTCTAGCCTTTCCATGGCTAGGGTTACTTTAGGAAAGTGTTATATTAAAAATGACTTTTTGGTCTATATTTTCAAATCTTATTGTTTTCAAAACCGCTTTCCTAAAGTGGTTCTAGCCTTCTTATGGTTAGAATTGCTTTAGGAAAGTGAGATGTTTTTACACCTTCTAAAAACTCTCTTTAAAAATTTCTTCATAAAAATCTCTTTTTCAATGTACTTTCCTAAAACTTCCCTCTTCAAAATTGTTTTCAAAAACTCCCTTCCAAAATCTATTTTTCAAAACTCTCTTTTTCAACTCCTTTCCAAAATCTTTTCCTCAAAATTCACTTTCTAAAATCACTCCCTAGATTCACTTTCCTAAAAAATCTCTCCTAAAAATCTTTCCAAAAACTCTCTTTTCTAAAATCTTTCTTCTAGAAATTCCCCTCTAGGTTTTCCTTCCAAAACCTTCGTTTCCAAAAACGTACTTTCTAAAAATCCCTTTTCCTTAGAGCCCAAGTCAAGCCCTAGAACCCACAATTAGGAAACCCTAAATTTTCTTCTCAAAAACATAATTTTCAAACTTTGCCCCAAACCTAGGTTTCTAAAACCTCTTGTTTTCACATCAAAACTATACATGTTTTCAAAGCCTCTTTTTACGTCAAAACTACAATTTTTGAAAATTAGGGTTTCTAGAATCTCCTTTTCCAAATCCTTGCCAAATCCTACCTTTGCTTTAGGAAACCAAATCCAATCTCCCCGTTTAGGAAACTAGATCCTATCCTCCGTTTTTGGAAACAAAATCAAACCCTTGTTTTTAGAAACCAAATCCAATCCCTTCCTAATCCAAACCTTTCTTAATTCAATTCCTTCCTAAACCATAAGTTCCCTAAACCTAAACTTTAAATCTTTCCTTAAATTTCAAAATCTAAATCTTTCCTAAACTTCTACTTTCCTAAACCTTAAGTTCCCAAAACTTGAACATAAAAATCTTTCCTAAATTTTAAAACTCAATTTTCAAATCTTTCCTAATCCAACCCTTTCCTAATTCTACTCTCTTTTCAAATCTTAACTTTTCAAATCTAAGTTTTCAAACCTTTCTTAAACTCAAACTTTTTCTAATTTCAAGATTTTCTAAAACTCTAAAACTTTCTAAATCCTAAACTTTCTAAATTTCAAATCTTTCTAAAATCAAAACTTTCAAAATTTGAAACCTTCTTAAGTTAAATCTTTCTAAACCTAAAAACTTTCTTAAACTTCAAATCTTTCCAAATCTAAGACTTTTTTTCAACTCGAGACTTTCTTAATTCAAACATTTCCTAAATTGAAAACTTTCCTTTTTCAAACCTTTTCCCAAAACAAAACTTTCTTATTTTCAAAACTTCCTTGTTTTCAAAACTTTCCAAAATCAAAACTTCCCTTTTTCAAATATTTCTAAATTCGAAACTCTCCTAATTTGAAAACTTTCCTCATTTCAAAACTTTCCAAAAATAAAACTTTCCTAATTTGAAACTTCCCTAATTTGAACATTTCCAATCTTTCCTAATTTCCTAAACCTTTCAAGTCAAGTTAAATCTTTCCTAAGTCCCTTCTCTTTCCTAAGTCTAGGTTTCCTAAAACCAAGTCTTTCCAAAATCAATCTTTCCAAAGCAAGTCCAATCCTCTCAATTCCAATTTCAAATCTCCTTTTCTAATTTCAAATCAAATTCAATGTCCAATTCAAGTTCCTTCTTCAATCCACTCTTCTATTTTCAATCGGACTCCGGTTCGAACTACGACTGACCTGATTCCCCCAAAGGGATACGTAGGCAACCTTCATAGGTGCGGTCACAACTTTCTTCAAACTTCAAATTCCAAAATCTTTTCAAATCTTCAATCTATTTTCAAATTTCCCATTTCAAATTTCACTTTCGATTTCCAAAATTTCTCAATTTCAAATCTATCCAATTTCAAATCTATTTTCAAATCAAATCAATTTCTTTTCAAATCAATTTCTATTTTTCAATTCTCTTCTATTGCACTTGCATATCATGCATCATATTTTTCAAACATTATTTTTTCTAAAGTGGATAGGGTTGGACGTATGTTAATTAAGGACTCTCACAGGTGAATCTAGGGTAGATTGACATGTAGGTACCGAAAGGGCGGGGTAGGGTGATAGCTTTGTGCGTCTTCCCTACACGTAACCAACCTCCGAACCTAGATCACTGATTTCAGAGACCAAAAGGAGTTATTTTTCAAAAAAGGGCTAAATGTTTTCCAAAGGTTGCCAAACAACCTGTTTTCCTAAAAAACCCTCTCTTGAGGAGATGTTTTTCAAAATCATTTTTCAAAACCCTAAGTGTAGTCCTCGGATTACTCTTAGTTTTTAGGTGACCTAACTCACCTTAATCAAGTTAGGTGGCGACTCCGATCTTTTTCTAAAAGCCCTTTATTCAAACCTATTTTCAATTCAAACCTAGTCGCATTCATTCTTCTAGGAGGGTGAGTTCTAACAAGAGAGTACAACATTTTTCCCGCTTGTGTGAGTATTCCTCGAGTGCGAAAAATCTGGGCGCGACAGTTATGTGTAGGGAAGATGCACTAAGCCATCACCTTACCCCGCCCTTGCGGTACCTACATGTTTATTCACCCTAGATTCACCCATTAAAGTTTTCGATTAATATATGTCCAAAACAATCCACTTTAGAAAAGAATTTTTAAAAGAATGATGCATGATATATATGTGCAAGAAAAAGATTTGACTTCGAAAATAGATTTGAAAAGAAGAATTGAAGTTTGAAATTGGAAAGAAAGTTTTGGAAATTGAAACTAAGGATTTGAAAATAGAGTTTGGGAATTAGAAGTTTGAAAAGAGTCATGGAATTGGAGATTTGAAAAAAGTGATGATCGCACCCCTGAGGGTTGCTTACGTATTCCTTTTGAGGAATCAGGTCAGTCGTAGTTTGAACAAGAGTCCCATTAAAAATAAAATATTTTGATTGGAAAAAAGAATTGAGACGGAATTTGGATTGGAAGATTAGGAAATTTGAACTTTGATTGGAAGATTTGAAAAGATTGGTTTTAGAAAACCTAGACCTTGGAAAGACGAAACTTAGGAAAGATTTTGAGGTTCAAGAAAGATTGGACTTGACTTGGAAGGATGGAGATTTAGGAAATGTTCAAAATAGGAAAGTTCCATTTTAGGAAAGTTTCATTTTAAGAAAGGTTCGATTTAGGAAAGTTTTGAATTAGGGAAGTTTTGAATTAGGAAAGAATTAAAACTGGAAAGTTTTAATCTTAAGAAAGTTTCGAATGTAGAAAGTTTTGACTTAAGAAAGTGTTGGATTTAGAAAGTTTAGAATTCCAGAAAGATTCAAAGTTTTAGTTTTAGAAATACTTGAAATTAGGAAAGGTTTGAAATTTGGAAAATTGAAATTTGGAAAGGTATGGAATTAGGAAAGGTTGGAATTAGGAAGATTAAGAAGCTTAAAGTTTAAGGACAGATTTGAAAGTTTTAGGTTTTGGAAACTTAAGGTTTTGGAAGGTATGAGATTAGGAAAGATTAGATTAGGAAAGATTTGAATTGGGAAAGATTGGGATTTCTATTTTCTAAAACAAAAGATTGGATTTTGTTTATAAAAGAGGTGTTTTGATTTTGTTTCTAAAAATGGAGGATTGGATCTAGTTTCCTAAGTGGGGAGATTGGATATGGAAGGTGAAGTTTTGGAAATCCTAGATTTGGAAAGCCATAGTTTGATGTAAAAAATAGGTTTTGGAAATTTATAATTTTGATGTAAAAAATGAGATTTTGAAAATCTAGGTTTTGAAGTAATTGTGTTTTAGGAAAGAAAATTAGGGTTTCCTAACCATGGCTCTAGGGCTTGACTTGGGCTGCAAGGAAAGAGATTTTTGAAAAGTGAGTTTTTAGAAAGACTTTTTAGAAAGTGAATTTGAAAAGAGAGTTTTTGAAAAGAGATTTTTGTTGGAAAAGTTTTTAGGAAAGAAACTTAGGGAGTGTTTTTAGAAAGTGAATTTTGAAGAGAGATTTTTGGGAAGGAGTTTGGAAAAGAGTTTTTAGGAAAGTAAGTTTTTGAAAGGAATTTTTAGAAAATAATTTTGGAAAAGAGATTTGAGAGAGTTTTAGAAAGTATATTGGAGAGGATATTTTAGAAAGTAGATTTGAAAAGAGATTTTGGGGATGATTCAAAAAGAGGTTTTGGAAAGTAAGTTTAAAAACAAGATTGGAAAAGGATTTGAATGTGGACTTTTGCAAGCCACCAAAAATGTCTTACTTTCCTAAAATGATTCTAACCATAAGAAGGTTATAACCATTATAGGATTGTGGTTTTGAAAATAACAATGATTTGAAAATATGGACCATATTGGTCACTTTAAATGTAACACTTTCCTAAAGTAACCCTAACCATGGAATGGCTAGAATCACCTTAGAATTGTGGTTTCGAAAACAAATTTTGAAGAAGAAGATTATAACATAAGTTTTGAAAACGATTTCGACGCAAGTTTTGAAAACAAGTTTGAAAACAATTTTTGATGAGATGCATGATCATGATATGCACAATGCAAGTTGGGGTCGTGAACATACAAGGTTAAAGGCTTCACCACATAATCAAGGGGGCTGAATCCACATGGTCTCCAGTTAGACTAAAAGAAAGCCCCCGACACGGTGACTTTCAATAGCCTAATCTTACACTTGGACCAGGAAGTCCCTTGTTTCAAGCATGCAAGAAAGGGGGGGAGAAGATAGGGAATTAAAATAAAAGAAAACCCAAGTGGGTTAGGAGAGAGAAGAGAGAGGGGGAATTGCGTATACATAAAAAGAAAGCCTACCTTGTATCTTCTTTTAGTTGCCTTGTTTTGTTTGTTGCTTTACTTTGGTCTTCGCTTCGCTTTGCGTCGGTCTTCGAGAGCTTGCTTTGATCTTTGGGAGTTTCGGAGTTACAGCACTTCAAGTTTTCAATGGAGGCTTTGGAGGCTAGTATAGGAGTGTATAAAGGTGTATGTAAATGTATGGAAGTGTATGTATATTCGGGTTTAGTGTATGAGGGCTAGGGTTTGGAAAACCTAAAGAAGAATAGGGTTTGGGGAGGCTACGAGCTCTGTGTATCAAAGAGGAGAGTTTTTAGACTGAGTTTGCAAACCCTTTTTACGCTGGAGGAGGCTTTGTATTTATAGAGAGAGGATTGACCTAGCACCTGTTGTAGTAGCGCCAGGCAAAAATTCCTTCTGGCACCACTAGGAGTGGTGCCAGGCCAACTTTTGGCTTGGAGCCAGTAGTAGTGGTGCTAGCCACTTAGGAAAGTTTTAAGGTCAGCAAGCAACGTATCTTCAGAAGATTTGGGCGCTTGTACTAGTGACTCCCATGCAATTTTTAGCCTAGCTTCACTAGGACTGACTCCAGAAGGTTCAGGAATGGTTTAAGGGGCCGGGAATGGCCCGAAAGGCCAGAAAGTGACAAGAACCCTTAAAACAGTGTCTCAGGGGTAGTAGACTTGAAAAATGATGTCAAGATGTGACGGAGGGGTTGACTGGGCCATTAGGGATAAAATGGTCAATTAGACCAAAAAGCTATCGGGATGGACTCAGAATATCCCGAAAGAAGACTAGAAGCTTGGAAACATTAGCTAGAATGTTCCAGGAGGCTACCGGTTTGATTCCTAGAGCCAGTGTGGTTAGAAAAGGAAAACGGCCCACTAGAGGTGAAATGGTCATTTTTCATCGGGCTTGCCAGAACTAACTCGGAATGACCTAGAAATGTATTGGAAGGCTAGGGACACTATCAAAAGCATCCCCGGGAGGTTACCGGTTTGATACCTAAAACTGGTGTGGTTCCCGAGGCGTTCGGATGCTTAAGGGCAAAATGGTCATCTTAACCGGAAAGTCTCAGAATTGGCCCGAAACTGACTGGAACGCACCTAATCATGCCGGATTGTCTTTAAGACAATCTTAGAAGGGTGGACTTACCGTTCTGAGGACTTAGGTACTTTCTCAAGAAACATGCCGAAAATGGCCCTAGGGGCAATTTGGTTATTTTTCACTGGAGTGGGCTAGCAGGCACTGGAGTTGACCTGGGTTTTGAGTGTTTCTGTCACTCTGACAGTGGTCTCGTGATATAGGGGTTTGTTGGCAATTCCTTATATCAACTTGTTTGCGAGTGTTTTCGCCACTCTGACGGTTGTGATGCTTATTAGTATTTTCGTTACTCTAACAGGTTGCGATCATTCTAGAGACTACCTGATCTCGGCAAGTTGCTAGGTGGACTTAGCGCCTTAGGAATTAACTTTTTCGAAAGGCGTGCTGAAATAGACATTTCTTCATTAGCGGGCTAGCAGTCACCAAAGGTAGACCGTTATATTATCTAGCGGACTTGGAGTCTCGTCCCAGTCGACAAGTTTGAAGGGACTTACCATTCCGAAAAGTGCTCTCGAAAACGTGCCGAACAGGATGGACTTACCACCTTGAGGAATCAATTATCTCAAAAGGCGTGCCGGAGTGGATTTGGAATTAGATTAAAAGGGGACTTATTGTCTTCGAGAAGACGTGTCCACTGGAATTGGACCAAACAATGCCCCAAGGGTACTCTGGTCATTTTGCCTCTATTTGAGCCCAATCTACGAAGCTATTGATTGACGGTATTAGACTTGGAAAGCTGATTTTAATTGGAATATGCTCATATTGACTTGAATACAAGTCTGGACAGACTGAAGACAGCCAAGCGAGCAAAAATGGGGTGCTTACAACCATGTGGCACGCCCTGACTTCTCATGATGACATACAAGGTCCTTTTCTCGGAAGAACCAAAAACAAACAAAGCTTATAGGAGTTGGTTTAGGAGGTATATACTCAGGGATGCTGGGATCCATGATTTGCTTTTTGAAGCTCCAGGTCCTGCTATGGGGTACACCGACTTCCTTGCAGTTGTGACTGTCCAGGAGCGCCATCATCAGAGGTGTTCTAACATCTTGTTGAGAAAGGCGATGAAACAGTTGCATAACCGTGAGGCAGAGATTGAGTCCTTGAGGGTGCAGCTGGTTGAGGCTTTGTGCAATGAGGATAGTCCGGGTGTTTTTTGCGAGCTGAAACGGTTGCAGAAAGCTTATACAGCTGTCCTTTAGTCTATTGAGGTGGCAGAGTCTTTAGGTTCTGGAGCGGCTATTGCTGACTAGGCTGATCCTTTTCCCTCATCTGGTTCTTTTTCAGATGATAACGAAAGTCACTTTATTTCGGCCTCCCACCGTCCATCTAGGGTTTGATCGCGTCCCTAAGTTCCTATGGTTTTGGCACAACAGCTTTTAGTTTTGTTATTTAAAACAAAATGACCTGTATCATTCTTGGTTCTTTTGGCCTCTAAAGAGACTTTTTCCTACATGGTTAGCATGATATCATATATTTCTTTTCATTTAATGATAGGTATAAATGTTTTTTTTTTTTTGCAAAAATTTCCTGTCTTTTTTTATTGTGCTTGGCTGATCTCGAGAATGATCTTGCATGTATCTATTTCTTTTGAGATTCAAGAAGGTGTCCCGAGCCTGTGCCAATGTCTCATATCCTCAGGATGATGCCTCTTTTGTAAGACCTCGTCATTTTACTGGTCGGTGCCTTTTTCACATCAGGGTGTCTTAGCATACACTCCCTATTCTTGATGGACTCACATCCTCTGACCATTATTCTTTAATCTCGCTTTCTATAAGGTTGGTGTTTGGGGCTTTTCTAGTTTGAGCTCCCCCCTTTTCACCCTGTTTCGACAATGGCTTTGAGCAATGACTTTCATGGCCATTAGCACAATGATGGGCAGCTAGGCCCTCAATCCGAGGAGACTTTCCTTTGGACCGTAATGTAGGTTGGGTTCATGGGTTGAAATGAAAGGATTTGTAAGTACAAAACCATTATCTTCAACTGAGGTTGTATAAGACCTAGAGTTGCTCTTGGTGATGAAATATTTCCCTGTGAATGCCATCTTGTACATGTGTTATTGTCACTTTGTCCGAGCTTATTTAGACTAAGCAATTTTTCCTTGATCTAAGAGGACTTTTCTTTGGATCGTAATATGGGCTAGGTTATGGGGTGTTTGAAAGGATGAATAAAGGCTCAAAATCCTATTTATCTCTACTTGGCTGGTGAGAACCCATGATCACTTTTGGCAAGAATTCTTTGTGTGTCTTTCTTTTTTTTTTTTTTTATAAATAAAAAGACTTATTTTCTTGTAGGCCTTATGCCCTTTATTAGGATCCCTATGTAGTACTTGTATATATATATATATTTGTATCATCCTATACTTGCTTTCTAGCTTCACTTTGCCTTATTGATTTTGAGAGATGTACTCATGTCTTTGCCTTAACACAATGTGGGCAGTAATCATTGGGTTGGTTTTTTGAAAAGGAATGCAAATGGCTCAAATAGGCTTTGCAATGGTCGTCTTTTAACTGTATGGTAGAAGAAATGAGGGCCTCCTTTCATTTCAAGTAAAATTTCTTAGTCTATAAAGTTTCGACTTGAAGTTCCAGTGACATCTTTCGGACGACAACTATTAATGTATGAGCTTCTTCACTATCAGTATCTGCTCCAGTATGCAGGAAGCAACTCTGGTTCAAGTTTTTGACCAAAAAACTCCTTTTGCTCTTGTGGGTTATGCAAAGGGAATCATTTGCTGTTTGCGGAAAGATAGAATAATGGCTCGTCTTCCTTTTAATAGCCCGGCTACCCATTGCTTAGCTCAAATGCCATTCAAGTGTTGCTTTTTAGGTAAACTTCACTTTCTCAAGTTGTATCTGCTTTCTCTGTGTTTTTAAGGATTTTTTGCATTGGATAGGCTGCTAATGCTATCACACCCACCAAGCAGGGTTACTGGTTGAAAAGTAATTTTCTTGGAAGCATTCCACCATTCACAAGAATATAAAAGAAAATTGCTATTATCTCATTCAACAAACTTTAACATAGCACAAGTTTATTAAATGAAACATGCAAATTAACGACAGGAAATGTAAACGGATAGAAAGAAAGTGGATGAACTTTGGAAGACATCCTTCCCTTGTAGGCTCTTGGTCCACAACCCTCAGTAGGGTTTGGGAATTATGCCAAGCTTTTTGGTGTCAAGCTCATTGAGTGCAAGGTGGATGGACAAATCCTCCAAGGGGTGGTTGGTGTGGTCATTGATTTCTTTTTCCACCATTTCTTTGTTTTCTACAAACAAACAAACGAGGTCGCCTTTCGCAAAATCAAATGGTGCTGTTGGCAGCTTGGGCTGAACCAATCCCCAACCCATATCTTTGTAATCATACTCAATTGAGGGCTAGAGATTCTTGATCAAAAGGGCTTCAGCCTCAGCATATCTGGCATGCAAGAATTCTTCTCCTCACCCATCGCAATAGGGACCTCCTCCATGAATTCTTCAATTGACCAATCAGCGGTGGTGTCTACTCCATTGGGCATCAGTGATGTTTTGTGCTTGGTGATGATTGGTTCTTGGGCGGTAGATGGTTTCGGGTCTTTTCCTTTCCTTGCTTTCGGAGCAATGGTAAGTTGAATGTGTTTTTAATTCATGTGGAATGGGGGAAAGAGAGAGGAAAACAAAAAAAAAAAAAAAAAAAGCAAAGAAAAAGGGAAACGTTAGTACTTGTCCTTGAAAAGTATTTATGCAATGCATGCCCTAGAGGTGTCCCTATTTGTTAGGATTTAGATATGATGCTAAGGCTCATTTTGGAGATAAGGGATTGCCTCTGTATGCAGATATCATACCTGTGCCAATTTCATACATCCTGTACAACCATTCGTTCAAGGGAAATAGAAAGAGAAATTTTATTTCTTTTGAGAAAAAAGTTGAAATTACATAGATTGAGGGAAAGGAACATTTTCCATGGGACTTTCTACCTATCTACCTAAACTACTTTGTGAGTCTTCGGTTTTGCCTTGTTGATAGTGGGGGCTCGTTGAATGACCTTATCTCCGGATTGCCCCTTGTCTTGTGGCAATCTTGTCTCCCTAAGCAAGAGGGACTGGGGTTCCTATTATGAAATAATTCTTGGATGCATGCCATGACCCTTAGGGTTTGGAATCCTTAGGAATTGGGGTAGGCTTATGATTTGAGATTGGCTCGTGGGCCATTCTCTTGGAGGTTGACCATATGCATAAAGTGCAAGTGCCTTGGGATGATTACATATGCATAGGTAGTTTAATAGTATGAATGATAAGATATTGATAACAAGGCATTTATGTATGTAAGCATAATAACAATAGGAATAAGGAAATTAAAATGCGGTCGCTCTTTCCTCCTTGGTTTTTGGAAAACACGTGCCTTAAATCGGGCAGAGGTTCGGCTATGCATGGGTGCTCTATGAACATGAGGTCGAGGGCTACTAATGCTTCCTAAAAAGCTCGACTGCCAGATCTTCCAACCTAGGCCGACTCCCTGGGGTGGTGCCATTATAAGTTAGTGATCCGAGCAGGGGAACTATCTAAAGACCGTTGGTTAGGTGACACATCTGCCTACCACCAACAGTTAATGTACTGTTTTCCCTTCTAACTAGAAGGTAGTAATAAGGTTCAATATTCCATGAAAATGCATATGCAAGTGTATGTGTGATTTTGGAAATTGGAGGAAAGAGCCCAACAACTCCCATATATCCTATCATACATAAAATTTATGATAGTTTATGAACATAAATTAAAATGTGAACAAGGGTCCACCTATAAAACAAATGCATAGAGTTAGTACATTTTGCGAAATTCAAATGCAAAATAAAGTATGATGTTACGAATAATGCAAGAGCATGTAATGAATGCAATGTTTGACTTTTTGCAAAACAAAGACCATTTTGAAAGTTTTTGAAATTTTGAAAAGTTTAGAAAGTAGATATAACTAAACAAGGCAACCGGTGAACTTAAGGTGAGTGAAGGGTGACTGTACATGACATAGGCTTGACCCTCTAATTGTCCCTAGTGGAGTCTCCGAGCTGTTGCTCCCCATTTCCGAACGCTAAGCCCACCTCCCTCTTTCTTGGCCCGGGGGTGGGAATTTGGCACGGTGCTCTCTGTTTTGAACCCTTCCTCCTAGAAGGACGAATGCAACGAGGTTTGAATTTTTGAAATGGAATTGATTAGGGCTTTTTCAAAAGGTTTTTGGAGTCACCACCTAGCATATTTAAAGATGTACTAGGTCATCTACACCAAGTAAAACCCGAGAGTAAAACTTAGGTTTTGGAAAAGGTTTTGTTTTTTAAAAATGTCCTTATGAGAGGGTTTTAAAAGGTAGGGTTAATTGAAAACCCTAAAAATGTTGGAAAGCCCTTTTGAAAAATAGAAATTCTTAAGTCCGGCGGTTGGTTACATGTAAGGAAGATGTCCTAAGACTATTATCCTGCCCCACCCTTGTAGTACCTAAATGTCTAATCACCTTTTACTCACCCAACTATGACTCACCGATTACCTATGTTTAAAACTATCCACTTAGAAAACTTTTGAAAATAGAATTTGAAGAAGAGTTTGAAAGAGAGAGTTGAGTTTGAAAAAGGGTTATGACTGCACCTTATGAAGGGTTGCCTAAGTACCTCCTTAAAGAGGATTAGGTCAATCGTAGTTCGGACAAGAGTTCGAAAAAGTTGAAAATTTGAAATCAATTCCTATTTCTAGAAAATTTTCATTTTTAGAAAGTTTTCTTTTTAAGAAAGTTTAAGTTTGAAAGTGTTTCCTTTTTAGGAAGATTGGACTTTTGAAATGTTTCCTTTTTAAGAAGATTTGACTTGATTTTGAAATGTTTCCTTTTCAACAAGATTGAGATTTGAAAAGATTTGATTTTGAAAAAGAAAAGTTTGGATTGTTTCCAAAAGGGAAGGAGATAAATTGGGTTTAAATTTGGAAGGTTTTGAAAAAGGAGCGATTTAAGGGATTTGAAATGAAAGGTTTTGATTTGATTGAAAAGGAAAGTTTGGAAAGGTGATTACACCCTAAAACTGTAATCATAGGCTCTTAATTCACACATTGTTAGACTTATATTATAATTAATTGTCTTATTTTAGTTAGATATTTGTTTGAGTATGTTTTTTTTATGTGTTTTGTAGGTTATATAAGCTAATAAAGGCAAAAAGAAAGCAAGAATAATCAAAGCGGGTTCAAGGCACATAATTTGTTCATGAAAATTCAGACTTGTCTCGGTATTTGGGCCATATCTTTTTACTCCGATATCCAATTGAGCTGATTTTTATGCCATTGAAAAGAAGATTTCAAGAGCTACAATTTGTCCTCTAATGTGCATCGGCTGAACCGGCCTCTAAGGTAGTCAAAAATCAAGCTTCAAAGTGGTGGGATGAATAGTACTCGATCGATTGGTTTGGCAAACTTCAGAGAGGGTGTTTTACCAATCGATCGGCCGATCGATCGGTGAACAATGGCCGATTGATCGGTGAACAGTGCCCGATTGATCATGAATAGTGAATTGACCGATCTAACGCTACAATCACTGTTCGATCGGCCGATCAATTGGTGAACAGCGCCGATCGATCGGTCGATACAGATCTAGAGCTTAAAAGCTTTGTTGTTCAAAAAAATGAGGGGAGAGGAAGATTTTTTGGGTTTGTAGTAGCTAAGGGGATGGTGTGAAAAGGTCCTCCAAGGTTGGTTTTTATGTTTTTGTATATTTTTAGCTTAGATTTATGTTTGTAATGTTAATGTAGGAGTAGAAATTGTAACTTTCTTTCATTGTAATGTATTTTCCTTCATTTTCTTACCATTTTCTCTCACTTTCTTAGCAACCAAACACTAGTTTTACTTAGTTTAATATTAAATTTACCTTCATTTATGCTCTTTATTATGAATTTTAGTAGCTAAACATCTCTTGGGTGCGATTGTGAAGATCCACCAAGGATTTTCAAGTATTTCAATCGGGATTCATGAACTTCAAAGTTTTATTCATAGATTTGTATAGTTCTATTTGGTTGGGTGTTGGATTTATTCGAAAACTTAGATTCATAACCCATTTGGTAATGTTTATGCACAATTCAACAATTGGTATAAATTTTGCACATTTTTAAGGTTTGCTTCTAGGGTTCTATTAATTGGTTTAATCCCTACACTCAACTAAATATGAACTCAAGGTTTTACGGTCAAAATATTCCAAATCAAGAATCCACAGTGTGATTCTTGATTTGAGTTAGAAAAATCCTCTATTGAAATTCTTTTTGTGAATTGGTGGATCAAATCAATCACATCCAAGCTTTCCATTTTAATTACTTTACATTTAAATCAATTGCCTAGTTAATTGCTTTAATTTTCATTGTCAAAACCCCATCAAAAACCTAAAGATTTTCGGTCCTTTTATTTTTCCTTTTATTTTATTTCCAATTCCCCAAATAATTGCAATTCGATCCTAGGCTAGGTTAGTGTGAGTTAAGTGCAAGAGCCTATATTTGGCTAGGTCCCTTGGGAGAGAACGATACCGGATTACCGGTTTATACTTCATCGCGACCCCCGTACTCTTACAGGGTACTAACTCCATTTTGTAGTTTTCAGAGCGAGTCAAAAGGGAAGTTTCGATTAATTTGAAAATTGAGGATTTTAAGGGTTTGAAAATGGTAGGATTGTGGCTTAAAAATGGAAGCTTTCTAAGTTGGAAAAGATGAGATTTTTCTAGGATTGGACTTCTAGGGTTTAACAGATATGAGAGTTTTGTAAATTGCTCGAAAACCGAGTCTTTTGAAAACATGTTTTAGGGCCCGAAACCCTAACTTGGATTTTAGACATCCAAATGAATATAAGACTTTGCCTAAAGCCATTCTAGCCATTGAAAGGCTAGAATCGCTTTATGCTGGTGGCTTTGAAAAACAATAAAGGCACGAAACCAAAAATGTAAACCTTTTGGGTCTTTTTGAATGTCACACACTTCTCAAAACAACTGTAGTCGTGAAAAGACTAGGACCATTTCGAGACTGGATTTTTGAAAAGAAGCAAATGTAGGCTAACAGAAGCCATTTAAAATGTCACACTTTTCTAGAAAAGCCCTAACCATAAAGGTTTAAGATCCGCCTAGAATTGTGGTTTTAAGACAACCACTTTTGAAAATGGTTTTAAAGGGTAGAGGAATGAGATGAATGCAAATGCAATTTGACAATAGTAATGGCATGAAGCATACAAGGTTTAGGTATCACCACATTGCAAGAGGGCCCTAAGGCCATGCCATGAAGCAAGTGAGGGCCAAGAAGAGAGTCCAGATTGGTAATCTCCTCTTGTTCACTCTCGATGTGGACTTGACATCCTCTTGTTTTCAAGAATGCAAGAAAGTAGGGTTTAGACATAGGGGATTAAAAAAGAGATGAACCCAAGTGGGTTTGGAGAGAGAAGAGAAAGTGGGGGAGTATGGAAAAGTAAAATGAGGATTACCTTGTCTTGTTGCTTTTTTCTTTGGTGCAGGCTCAGGCCTTTGACTTGGGAAGGTTTCTGGAGCTTCCGGGTAGCGAGGTGGACCTTCAGTGGAGCTTGGAAGCTAGGGCTTTGGGATTTTTGAGTCAGACTCGGCCGTCAGGACTTCAAGAGAGAAAGAGATAGAGGGGGAGAGTTTCTGGAGAATTTTTTCAACCCAAATTAGTGAAGGGGGAGATATGTATTTATAGTGCAAATTCAAGGGGCGCACGCTTTGAATTTAGCCGTGTGACACAATGAGTGGCACATAGGCATTTATTGTTGGCTTAAAAAAAAGGCTGGATATGGGGCTGGTCGATTCGTAATTGATTCTTGGGGGTTATACGCCATTGTTAGTGGCACACGACTAAAGAATGGCCATGCTTCACTCAAAATGGAGCAGGGAGGTTTTGGTTCTAAAAAGAAAGGTGTCGGATGGTAAGGCCCGACTAGAAATAGAAAGGAATACTTGGAAAGTGTCCCAAAGGTTACTGGTTTGATTCCTAAAGTCAGTATGGTTGAAGAGATTAACTAGATGGCAGTCATCTCATCCCAAAAGTTATAGGGTTGACCAAGATAGACTGGGGTTGACTAGAATTGACTAGGGTTGATTGGGTTGACCAGAGTTAACTGGGTGTTGCCGGTTTGATGCCTAGAGCCGGTGTGGTTTCCTAAGGCATTTGGATGCCCAATGGCAAAATGGTCATTTTGACCGGGGAACCTTTAGGAAAGGACCGGGGTTGACTGGATAGCACTAGACATGCCAGACTGTCTAGGGACAGCTCTAGAAGGTGGTCTTATCATTTCGAGAACTTTGTACTTTCTCGAGGAACGTGTCAGGCCCGCTGGGGGCAAAATGGTCATTTTTTTATTGAGATGGGCTAACAAGCGTCGGTGTTAACCGGTTTGGATCTTGTCTGAACTTCTATTCGAGGAATTGGTACTTTCTTGATGAACAAGCTTGAAAGGGTCTTACCGCCTTGAGGGATAAACTTTCTCGAAGGTTGTGCTAGACTGGGACGGTCTTTTGTTCTTAAGGGATTAACTTTCTCGAAGAACATGCCAGGCTTGGACGGTCTTCTGTTCTTGCGGGGTTTGTGCTTTCTCAAAGAACATGTTGGATTAGCAAATATTCTACATTGGCGGGCTAGCAAGCCCCAGAAGTGAACCGCTCTTCTATCTCGGGGACTTAGGTACTTTACGAAGATGAGTGTGAAAGGAGCTTTACCGATTCAAGGAATAAACCTTCTCGGTGATTATGCCATGTTGGATTAACAGGTCTTACTATTAATAAGGGATCAACTTTCTTGAATGATAGGACAAATGGATTTGACTTTGGATTTGAATGGACTCATCGTCTTATGGAAGATGTGCCAGTATGGATTGGACTTACTAATGCAATTGGGGAATTTTGGTCATTTGGCCTCTAATGGGCCCAGCGGGCCCGTGAGCAGTTGACAGACTAGATTTGGTCTGGGAAGCCAGTTTGGACTTGAGTATGCTTGTGTTGGTTTGGAGGTGCTTTCGGTCAGGCCAGAGATCGTCGAGTGGCCAAAATGAGATGCTAACACTCCCTAAGATTAAGCTAGTGCAAAGTCTGCCACATGGCAATCAACCAATAGAATAGTACTGGTGCATGTAACACATGCGCAAGGGAAAAATTTGCCTAGGTGCATGTACTATATGCACCAGGTCTCCCCAGATTGCCTATAAATACAGGCATTCCCCTTCACATATTCCAGAATAAAAAATAGCACCAAAGATCTGCAGAAATAGCCTATGAACCTTGAGTTTCCATATACATCACACTCTCCCAACACTTAGGTCAGATTCCACCTCCCTCTAGCCCATACACCATACCTTCAAAGCCCTCAATGCCATAGATAGCCATATTCTAGCCCCCTTCAAACCTTTCTACGGCTATTCGAGTTTAAGCTAAAGCATCCATAGAGGTTTGAAGGTGTTTGAAAGCAAAAGGTGGTATTCTCTTTGTCACCCCCACTCTCCTCTTCTCCCTCCAAGCCTACTTGGGTCATTCTCTATTTTAATCCCCCCTCTTCTATCCCCCCTTTCTTACATACTTGAAACAAAAGAGCTCGTAGTTCATGCCTAGAGGAAAACTTGTGAGAGTTACCATATAGGGGGATCTCTCACTAGCCAACTTTAAGATAGTATAGCCTTGGAGCACCTTGATTATTTGGTGCGGCCCATAGCTGTAAGCACCCCATTTTTTACCGCTCGGCAGTCTACACTCCGTCCAGACTTGTTTTCAAGTCATTGTGGGCATATTCCAATCGAAACCAATTCTCTAGATCCAAATCTAGTCTGTCCATCACTTCACGGGCCTGTCAGGCCCAAATAGAGGCAAAATGACCAAAATGCCCTTAGGGGCATTGTCCTTTCCTTTCCAATCCCACTCTCGAGACAGTTTATTCCTCGAGACGGTTCCAACCCAGGCACGTCTCTTCGGAGACAGTAAGACTCCTTTCCAATCCCACTCTCGAGACAGTTTATTCCTCGAGACGGTTCCAATCCAGGCACGTCTCTTCGGAGACGGTAAGACCCCTTTCCAATACCACTCTCGAGACAGTTTATTCCTCGAGATGGTTCCAATCCAGGCACGTCTTTTCGAAGACGGTAATACCCCTTTTCAATCCCTCTCTCGAGACAGTTTATTCCTCGAGACGGTCCGAGTAGCGAAACTACTCACAAAACCGTTAGAGTAGCGGAAATACTCATAAAACCATTAGAGTAGCGAAAATACTCACAAATAGGTCGATATAGGGAATTGGCAACAAACCCTTGTGTCACGACGACCGCCGTTAGAGTGGCGGAAACACTCAAAACCCAGGTCAACACCAGTGTTTGTTAACCCACTTTGGTGAAAAATGACTAAATTGTCTCTTGGACCTTTTCCGAGACTTTTCGGTCAAGATGACCATTTTGCCCCTAGGCATCCAAATGCCCCGGGAACCACATCGGCTCTGGGTAACAAACCGGTAATGTCCCGAGAATACTTTTTATAGTATTCTCAACCTTCCTTTACCTTTCCGGATCATTCTGAGTCAGTTTCGGCCAACCCGGTATAAAATGACCGTTTTGCCCTTGGAGGGCCGGTCTCCTTCTTCGACCACCCCGGCTTTGGGTATCAAACTGGTAATGACCCGAGAATACTTTTTATAGTGTTCTCAACCTTCCTTTACCTTTCCAAATCATTCCGAGTCAGTTCCAGCAAACCCGGTACAAAATGACCATTTTGCCCCTGGTGGGCCGGTCTCCTTTTCCGACCATGCCGGCTTTAGGAATCAAACCGGCAACCGCCGGGAACATTCTGAATAGTGTTTCCAGATCCCAAGTCTTCTTCCGGGGCAATCCGAGTTCGCCCCGGCAGCTTCCTAGTCCGATTGACTGTTTTGCCCCTAAGGGCCTGGTCAACCTTTCCGACACATCTTATCCTCACTTTTCAAGTCAAATACCTCCGGGACACTATTTTAAGTGTTCCTGCTCCTTTCTGGCCTTCCGGGTCATTCCCGGCTCCTCCAAATCATTTTCGGACTTTCCGGAGTGACTCCTAGTGAAGCCAGGCTAAAAGTTGCATGGTAGTCACTAGTACAGGCGCCCAAATCTAGTCAAAGATACGTTGCTTGCCGACTTATAAAGTTTCCTAAGTGGATGGCACCACTAGTGGTGTTGCCAAGCCAAGAATTGGCCTGGCGCCACTCCTAGTGGCGCCAAGAGAAATTTTGCCCTGGCACCACTGCAACAGGCGCCGGGTTTGTCCAACTTCTATAAATACAGAGCCTCTTCAACGTGAAGGGGGTCTGCAAACTTAACCTAAAAATCCTATAATTCGATATACAGAGCTCGAGCACCTCCTAAACCCTAGCCTCCCTAGGTTTTCCAAACCGTAGCCTCCTATACACTCCTATACACCCCCATACATTCATACACTAGCCTTCAACCTTCCTTCAAAGACTTGAAGAGCTGCAATCCAAAGCTTGAAGACAACTTTTGAAGACTGAAGGGGAAGATCAAGACGAAGACCGAAGACAGCGCGGCGCGCAAAATAAACAAGACATACGGTAGGTTCCCTATTTAAATTTTCGCACTTTCCCCCTCTCTCTTCTCTCTCCTAACCCACTTGGGTTTTCTCTATTTTAATCCCCCATCTATTTCCCCCCCTTTCTTTGCATGCTTGAAACAAGGGGATTCCCGGTCCATGTGTAGGATTGGGCTATTGGAGAGTCACCGTGTCGGGGGCTTTCTTCTAGTCTAACCAGAGACCACGTGGGTCCGGCCCCCTTGATTATATGGTGAAGCCTTAGCCTTGTATGTTCATGACCCCAAATTGCATTGTGCATATCATAGTCTTGCATCTTCCAAAAACCGTTTTCAAAGTTGTTTTTCAAAACGTTTTCAAACTTGTTTTCAAAATTGCATCAAAATCTCTTTTTCAAAAACTTATTTTCAAAACCACAATTCTAGGGTGATTCTAGCCTTTCCATGGCTGGGGTTGCTTTAGGAAAGTGTTACATTAAAAGTGACCTTTTTGGTCTATATTTTCAAATCTTGTTGTTTTCCAAAACCAATTTCTTAAAGTGGTTCTAGCCCTCTTTTGGCTAGAATCGCTTTAGAAAAGTGAGACGTTTTCATGCTTTCCAAAAAACTCTCTTCAAAAATCCCTTCCTAAAAATTTCTTTTTTAACATACTTTCCTAAAACTTTCCTCTTCAAAATTGTTTTCAAAAACTCCCTCCTAAAATCTATTTTTCAAAACTCCCTTTTTCAACTCCTTTCCAAAATCCTCTCCTCAAAATCCACTTTCTAAAAACGTTCCCCAAAAATCTTTCCTAAAAACTCTCTTTCCAAAAATCTTCCTTCTAGAAACTCCCCTTTAGGATTTCCTCCCAAAATCTATGTTTCCAAAAACACACTTTCCAAAAACTCCCACTTTCCAAAAATCTTTTCAAAAACTGTCTTTCCAAATTCAATTTCCAAAAACTCCTCCCTAGGATTCCCTACTAGAAAACCTTCGTTTTCAAAAACGCACTTTCCAAAAACTCTTTCCTTAGAGCCCAAGTCAAGCCCTAGAACCCACGATTAGGAAACCCTGATTTTCTTTCCAAAAACATGGTTTTCAAACTTTGCCCCAGACCTAGGTTTCCAAAACCTCTTGTTTTCACATTCAAACTATACATGTTTCCAAAACCTCTTTTCTACGTTAAAATTCCACACTTTCAAAATTGGGGTTTCTAGAATCTCCCTTTCTAAATCCTCGCCAAATCCTATCTTCCCTTTAGGAAACCAAATCAAATCTCCCCGTTTAGGAAACTAGATCCCGTCCTCCGTTTTTGGAAATAAAATAAAATCTTTTCTTTTAGAGACCAAATCCAATCCCTTCAAAATCCAAATCTTTCCTAATTCAAATCCTTCCTAATTTTTCACTTTCCTAATCTTAAGTTTCCAAAACTTGAACATAAAAATCTCTCTTAAAATTCTAGAATTCAACCCTTTCCTAATTTAACCCCCTTTCTAAATCTTAAGTTTCCAAATTCAAGTTTCAAAACCTTTTCTAAATTCAAGCCTTTCCTAATTTCAAGACTTTCTAAAATTCAAACTCTAAAACTTTCTAAATCCTAAACTTTCCAAATTTCAAATCTTTCTAAAATCAAAACTTTCTAAACTTCCAAACTTTCTAAATTCTAAACTTTCCAAAACTTCAAAATCTTTCTAAATCTAAGGCTTTTCTAAACTCAAAACTTTCTTAATTCAAACATTTCCTAAACTGAAAGCTTTCCTTTTTCAAACCTTTCCTAAAACGAAACTTTCTTATTTTCAAAACTTCCTTGTTTTCAAAGCTTTCCAAATTCAAAACTTCCTTTTTTCAAAACATTTCTAAATTCAAAACTTTTCAATTTTCAAAACTTTCCAATTTTCAAACTTTCTTAAATTCAGAACTTTCCTAATTTCAAAACTTTCCTAAACCTAAAACTTTCCTAATTTCGAAACTTTTCAAAAATGACACTTTCCTAATTCGAACCTTTCCTAAATCCAATCTTTCTTAAACTCTTGAGTCTTTCCTAGGTCTCCTATCTTTCCTAAGTCTAGGTTTCCGAAACCTCCATCTTTCCAAAACCAAGTCTTTCCAAAATCAATCTTTCCAAAACAAGTCCAATCTATCTTTTCAAATCAAAGTCCAATCTTCTCAATTTCAATTTTCAATCTCCTCTTCTAATTTCAAATCAAATTCAATTTCCAATTCAATCTTTTTCTTCCAATCCAACCTTCTATTTTCAATTGGACTCCAGTCCGAACTACGACTGACCTGATTCCCCCAAAGGGATATGTAGGCAACTTTCATAGGTGCGGTCACAATACTTTTCAAACTTTCAATTCCACCCTCATGGGTGCGGTTTCCCAAAATCTTTCCAAATCTCAAATTCCAATCTATTTTCAAAATTCTAATTTCAAAATTTCTACTTTCAAATTTCTAGTTTCAATTTTCAAACTTTCCAATTTCAATTCTATCTCTTCAAATCTCTTTTCAAATCTATTTTTCAATTCTCTTAACTTGCACTTGCATATCATGCATTATATTTTTCAAACATTATTTTTCTAAAGTGAATAGGGTTGAACACAAGTTAGTTAAAGACTCTCATAGGTGAATCTAGGGTAGATTGACATGTAGGTACCGAAAGGGCGAGGTAAGGTGATAGCTTAGTGCGTCTTCCCTACACGTAACCAACCTCCGAACCTAGATCACTGTTTTCAAAGACCAAAAAGGAGTTATTTTTCAAAAAAGGGCTAAATATTTTTCAAAGGTTGCCAAACAACCTATTTTCTTTAAAACCCTCTCTTGACCTAACTCACCTTAATTAAGTTAGGTGGCGACTCCAAATGTTTTTCAAAAGCCCTTTATTCAAACCTGTTTTCAATTCAAACTTAGTCGCACTCATTCTTCTAGGAGGGTGAGTTCTAACGAGAGAGTACAACATTTTTTCCATTTGGGTGAGTATTCCTCGAGTGCGAAAAATCTGGGCGCTACAGCTGGCAACTCCGCTGGTGAGACTTAGAGGGTTAGGCCATAGTCATGTCTCTTTACCCTTTACCCATGTAGAGTCTTCAATCAACTTGGTTCAATCCTATTCACTTTAAATTTTCAAAACCAAATTTTCAAAATTGTTTTCAAAAAACATGCATTTACTCATATTATCTTGTATTTTGTTTGTCATCTACATACTAACACTTGCATCTTTATTTTGTAGGTGCGCTTTTTGCTTAAGTTTTATTAACTGCTTTGCATGAATGTGATGTACAAGATGAATAGGAGTTGTTGGGCCCTTTCCTCCACTTTTAAAAATCACACACACACTGCATGTGCACTTGCATTCTGCATACTTGCATACCCTGATATGTCCTTTCTAGTTAGAAAGGGGGAACGGTATATTGGTTGTGGGCAAGATGCTGTGTCAGTTTCTTTGCCTACGGTCTCTTGATGGTTCCCCCGCTCGGATCACCAACAGATCATGGCACCACCTCGGGGAGTGGGCCTAGGTTTGAAGATCCGGGGACCGAGCCTTTTTAGGACGCATTAGTTAACCCTCAACCTCATACTCATATAGACACCATGCATAGCCGAACCCCTGCCGGATTTAAGACACGAGCATCGTTTTCAAAATCACGGAGGAAAGGGCGATTGCTTTTACTTTCATTTATACCTGCTGTTATAATGCTTGTATTTATACTGTTATAATGCCTATCTAACTATTCATGCATGCTTGTTTACTTCAATTGTACCTTCTCTCCTTATACTCTGCATATTCATGTTCATGTATTCAATATCCCGTATCAAGACAAGAGTTCCAAGTAACTTAAGTCACTGCATTCTCATGCATATGATCAACCCATTGAGAGTGACACCAACGTTACTCTCCCTTGCATTAAACCTACCCAAACCCTAAGGGTTCCCGCGTAACCCTAAGGACTCATTGCATGCATCTCGATTCATTCCATAAGAGGGGCCCCAATCCCTCTATGCTCACGGAGATAGGGTTGCCAAGAAGACAAGGGGCAATCAGTCAACAAGGTCTCTCAGCGACCTCCTCGACATCAAATCCAAGGAAGGCGAATCCGAAGACTCAAGAGTAGTTTAGGGTTTCCCTTTGTAAAGGTAGATAGGTGGAAGTTCAAAGGAAAATGTTCCCCCTCCCCCTATTAAAATGTATTTCAACTCTTTTGTATCTTAAACCCAAAATTTAATGTACTTCTTTATTTTTATGAATGAATGCATGAATGGCTGAAGGTTCCCACCTGACGGTAAAGTGTCTGCATACAGGGGCAAACCCCCTATCTCCAAAAGTGAGCCAATACATCATGTTTAGTCTCCCTCTCAAGCGGGGGCAACCCTAGGACATGCATTGCATAAAGTTCTCTAAAAACCAAAAACTAACTTGTGACTTGTGTTTTTGTCTTTTTCTTTTTTCTTTTTATTTCTATTTACAGAAGTCACCTTGCACTGAGTCAACATTGCTCCCAAGAAAGTGCAATATCCACCTAGGGATCCTATTATCACTTGGCACAAAGCATCATTGATGGCTGCTAACCCTGAAGAATCCTCTCAAGTCTCTCGAGAGGAAGTTAATGAAATGAGGACTAAGATGGATGAGATGCTCAAACTCATTCAAACTCTGGCCATGAAGGATGCTACTGCGGTCCCGTCATCATCAATGACTTCATCTAAAGACCTTGAACCCGCTAATCCAAGGATCATGCTTCAGTCCGACAGTGTTGGGAAAACTAAAGAAGATACCAAAAGGGTCAATACTGAAGAAGAAGAGACCATATTGCTTTCACCCGTCATAAAGAAGGCCCCTCTAGACCCTCTCAGTCTGAAAATCCAAGGGTTGGAGGATTCATTGCGAAATCTCCATGGCCATGATGCTTACGGATTCACTTCTTATGATGAACTCTGTTTCTTCCCCAACCATCCAAGACCTGCTAAATTTAAAATGCCTGACTTCCAGAAGTACGACGGTACCGGTAACCCCGTTGCTCATCTTCACCTATACGCGGGAGCACTAAGTGGACATGGCAACGACCCAAAGCTCCTTATGCAGTTATTCCAACACAGCCTCACTGGGTCGGCTCTGCAATGGTTCGCCCGTTTGGACTTAAGGAAGATCACAACCTGGATGGAGCTAGTCAATGCGTTTAAAGCCCAATACCATCACAAAATCGACCTCACTTCTGATCGATGGTCCTTGATGACGATGAGCAAGGGTGAGAAGGAGAGCTTTAAAGCATACGCCTTGAGATGGAGGGAGGCTGCTGCACAAGTTAATCCCCCGTTAGAGGAAAAGGAGTACGTACAACTGTTCGTTCATACTTTCCAAGGTATATTCTATGAGACGCTCTGCACAAGCGTGGGAAAAAGCTTTTCCAAACTCATCATGCAGGGAGAGATGATAGAAAATGGCCTCAAGACAGGAAGAATTACAGATCCCTATGCCAAGACTGGAGAAAATACCACCAACATAGCCAAGAAGGTGGCTACTACAAGGGGCACGATCAGGAAGGAAAATGAAGTGTCTGCTATTCTGCCTAGCCAACCACCTCAATACCGACCTCCGCTCCAATCACCCCAGGTCCTGCCCTTACCCACCTTGACCATGCCTGCTCCAACCCTGAACTATGGTCCCGCTGGGGCACGACCCAACTTCAATAGACCTGCTCGACATACCCGTACCTTCGACGCCTTAGCCTTCACCCAAACTGAGGCGTACCATAGGCTTTTGAAAAACAACATCTTGAAGCCTGTACCTCCTCGCCCGTTGCCAAGCCCTCTGCCTCCGACCTTTAATGCCGCTCTTACATGTGAATATCATTCAGGTGGCCAGGGGCATGACACCGAAAGCTGCTTTGCTCTCAAGCACAAGATCCAAGACCTGATCGACAATAAGACTATTGATCTGTAGCCAGTAAAACCTGCTCCCACTCCCAATGTGACTGCTAACCCTCTGCCAGATCACACCGTCAATATGATACTAGTAGAAATGGAAGGCGAGGGAGTGTTTGACGAGCCTAAGGCTGAGGACTATGAGGACGATTGGGAGACCGAGGAAGAAGATGACTAGGAGGAGGATCTCCCATTTTGCCCAATCTATCTCCATAACCCTGATGAAGTGCCAGATGCTTCCGACTGGCCCATTGAGGAGCCGATGTTCCTGGAAGATGAGACTACTGAAAACATGGTTGCTGATGGGTGGGGTGATGAATTTCTACACCCGAAGTATGCCGCAGCTAAAAGTCACTTGCTGGAAAACCCTTGGCCCGTAACTGAGTACAACTATGAAGACATGGGTTGGGGACTAGAAAAGTCAAGAGAACGAGCAGAGCCATTCAAATTGGAAGGGGGTGAATTAATCACCCTGTTTATAGAAGAACCCCCTGCAAAGAACAAAAATGAGGCTGACAACCGCATCAACAGTGCCAACATCTTTGGAGCTCTAGGGGAAAGCTTTGCTTGTCTTGCCTTGGCAGAGGATCCGGGTCACGAATGGAGCATAAAAAATGTGGGAATTGTCCCAAAGCCGTACTAAAAAGGGGTTCTTTGCACAAGCGTACAGGAGAGGGGTGTTTTCACCTACTTTCTTTCTATCCCTTCACTTTCTAGCTTTAAATTAATGTCTACATTTTCTTATTGCTTAAGAACTTGATGCTTTTCGTAATAATAATGATCAAATAATAGTCTTTTATTCCATTATGGTTGTCTTGTCGTCCCTGGGAAATAGTAACTACTTTCTACGCAAGGGGCATGGTTTGTCTTATGGAATGATCCAACTTGAAGGGATGATAGCATGAGTTAACCACTCACCAAGTCGTCCACAGAGAGAGAGAATAAGGATGAGTGAGGATACTACCCAAAGGCAGCACTTGCAAGACTCTGAGGCTAAGCGATGTGTGGCCAGTTTATCAAGAGGAAGAGGAGCCATCTTTCATTCCCCCACATATAAAGAATAAATAACTAAATAAATGAACAAATGTGCTCATATTCCCTTTGCTTAACCCCTAGTGCCTCGCGGAAAGTGAAAATTTTCTTTGTTAACCCTGATCCAAGACTGTCCTCCCCACACTGGGGCAGACAATAGTTAAGAACTCTAGGAGTAGCGTCTGCCTCTATCATGCTAGGATAGTGTTGAAAGCTCTATGGATCAAGCAATCTAATTCAAAGGGAAGAGAGGCCCTCATTTTATTTCCCATACAGTCAAAAACAACCCCTTGCCAAACCCGTTGAGCCACTTATCCTCTCTTAACAAAACCCCAACCTAGGGATCACCGCTCACACTGGGTATATTGAACTACCAAGGAAAAGGTTTAAGGGGAAAGGATTAAAGAATTGTTTCGTCTCATAAAAGAAAAAAAGAGAAATTATTCATAGAAAGAACAAGCAAAGAAAAGGAGTTGCCAAAGGGCAAGAGGCCAAAAAAAAAAAAAAATCCTTTAATGAAAGGCCTGAAGAAAATCATGATTGAGTTATCTTCAAAAACATATAAGAAGATCAAATGAGAAGAAAGTCATGTTTATCTCAAAAAGGTATATAGAAAGGGTGAAAGAACAGGGTCATTTTCACCCTGAGAAGTATATGGTCAAAAGCAAGAAGGAAGTTTAAAGGTGATCCTAGGATACAAGGAAGCCCAGTAGGAACAATCGGTTTGAGCCTTTACCCTTTTCTTGCAAAACCCTGAAACCATGGCCTACATTACAACCCTATTAAAGTTCCCTCTGATTGAAAATAGATTGCTTGATCTAAATGAGTTAGATACGCTGCCAAAGCTAAAAAAAAGAGAAAAAAAAAGAAGATGCTAATCCTACTGAAAAACGGTTAAGGACAGTTTGGATCTAAACCTTGCTAAAAACAACATTGAATTTGAGCCTATATATCCCGTTGTTTCTAAAACCCCATAACCTAGCCTACATTACGGTCCTAAACAAAGTCTTATCGGATTGAAATGACTGGCCACTTATCGCTTTGCCAAAGATCAGGTAAGTTGTTACTAAGACCTCGAGAGTCGAAAGTCTCAACCCAATAACCCTATACACTAACCCTAAGACAAAGAGTTGGGGGCGATCAAGAGGTTGAGTAAAGTACGAAATGCTATCATCCCATCGAGGTAAGGTTGAGCTAGAAGAGAGGCTAAACCCCCGAAGAGGAAGGAGTTACCATTCCCAAGGCTACAAGTCTAACAACACCCTGTGTCATTCTATTAACATATTTCTAACTTGTGCATATGTTAAAACAAAAAAAAAAAAAAAATCAGCATGAGCTTTGCATATATAGGACATAACTCCCTGTAGAAATAGAAGTCACCAACATCAACTCATGTAATAAATATCTAACATCATCATACATCACATGCATCTGATCATATGCCTAGCTGTAAAGATCATAAATGTATCTGTCTATCCATGCATCTAAGCACCATAAACATTCATTTTTGTACAAAATATCAAAATAAAACTGTCTAACATAAATACAACTCAAGGACTAAGGGCAAAAGAGGATCAGAGTCTCCACAAGGGGCATCAATCACAGGTCGAAGTCGATGTCATCTGGATCAAAATCCCCAAAGCCCGGCATCGGAGGAGGAGGATAACTACTCAAAGCACCGCCATCCTACAAGGAAGATAGACCCGAAATCAGTTGCATACAAAAGGAACTAAGCAACAGCAGAGCAATAAGGAGCAAAGAGAGAATAACTTACCCCCCCCACCACCCATCTGAGATAACCGAGCTGTCAGGGAAGCTACCTCGGCCAGGTACTGGTCTCGCTCCATCTGGTACTGGTCTCTCTAGTCTCTCACAGCAGTAAACTCGGCCTGGGGCACATATCCTCCAGCACGGCGCCACAAGTCAACCACCTCCTGGCCAACAGCGTACTCGTCGACTACTACCTCAAACCGGGTGAAGGCACCAACCGAATGAGCCCTAAAGTGCGCAGCATAATCCGTATCCAGAGGAAGCAAGAACTCAGCACCTGGCTGGCGCTCCTGGTAGGGGATAGGCACTCTTGCCACCAAGGCTCCAAACATATACTCTGGTGGAGCTCCTGCTGATCGGAACTCCTCGTGAAATTGCCGCCAATGCCGCTCTCCAAGGTAGGACTCCCAGGTGTCGTCACTGAGAAAAACAGCTCTCGACAAGGACAACGGGATAAGGTACCGGACTGCCTCGTAATGGACTGATCCAATGAAGGGCCGCCAGGTCACATCCCTCGCCTCAATCAACTCCAGGTTAGCTCGGAGCATCACAAAGTCAATAATCTCCGATCGCTGGGCTACCCGGTCACGAGCCCACCTCAAAGCACGAGGATAGAGATCATCCTTAACAACTGCAGGGCGACGCACCGGCAGGTACTCATAACTCCACCAGACAAGGAAAGGCCAAAAGCTAGTCATGCTGCCCCAACGAGAGGAAGTTCGAACTCGCATCGATCGAAGAGAGCAGCCAAAAGAAAAGGACCCCCAGTCCAACTCAGACAAAGCTCCCAGATCGGCTACTATACTCACCAAACGACACGGCACGAGTGACTTGTTGTTGTTGCAGAAGCAGCTAAAGATGATGTACAACACAAGTCGCCGTCTCATGATGTCCCGCCTGGCAGGCGATGGCTCAGTAGCAAAAGTACGCTCACCCTGACTAATCCAAGAGACTGGGAAGGCAGAACGCTCAGGCTGAGGCAAGTCCAACAGCAAACAAGCCTTGTCTCTGCTGACCGGGTGCAGGGTGATCCACCGATCGACAAAGGAGAGTCCTGTAATAATCGCCCAATCTAAAGGAGTGGGGCCTAACTCGAAGCCGACAAAATGGAAGGTCCCAGTCTCCCCGAACCACCTCTCAACAAGTGCCAGTACCAAATGTCGGTTCAGGCGGTTAGCCTGTAATCCCATAAAGGCGCCAAACCCGATCTCTGCCAAGAAGGCGCGGTATGATGGGGCAGCCTGTTGCATGGTCACAAAAACTTAATGAACAGCCCCTCAGAAAGCTGTATGTACCCGCGGAGATGGCAAATGCTGTCTGGAGTATACACTAGGATGATAAGCCAGATCCCCGAGTGGGGGAACATCTGGTATCTGTAGATCTCCCAAGTCGGCGTCTGTCGGCCTATGCCTGGAAGAAGCTCTCCCATAGCCGGTCACCTGATCCCCAGGGCCCGGTACCTCCTCCTTGGCACCAATCTCCTCGGCAAAAGCCTACTCAACCGGAGGAAAAGGGTCGACAGGTAATCTACTCCCCTGCCCGCTCTGGCTGGATGAAGATCGTTCGGTAGATCGTCGACTACCTCTAGATCGACTAGAGTTGCCAGCAGAATCTGTCCGGGCCGCCTTCCCCGAGCGGCGCCTCCTCTCAGAACCGTCATCACCTGCATCTGCCATCCTGAAAAGGTAAGCCAAGGTAAGTGATGTTAATATACCACCCATGCAGTTTAAATAACAGTAAAATAAAATAAACAACTAACACAAACAAAACAAATAAAGGATTTCGAATAACAAATCAAAAACAAAATTTTCACACTTCTTGATTTTTCCAACTCCAAATCGCATCTCAAGGGTTCTCTGCCTTTTCCATTCAAAAAGATTTTGTTTCTAAAACTTTAACCAACTCTTTCCATAATTTCTAAAAATTTCGGCAGAGTCCCATTTAAAAATGGCCCCTACAACACCCATGACATCAACACAAAGTACAAAATGTGCACTTTCCAACAATCACATAACAATGGCACCTGTGCACACTTTTCAATTTTTCAAAATTTTCAAAACTCATGTTTTATTTTTCAAATAAATCAATGGTTTTCAAAAGGCTTCCAAAATTTTTCAAAATCACCTCAAATGTTTTCAAAAATATTCTAATCTTTTTCCAAATTTCAAACTTTAAAAATTTCATCAATTTCTTGAATTTTTTAATTTTTTCTAATTTTCTAAATATTTTTCTATTTTTCAAAAAATCAAAAATTCACCGAGTTTTCTGAAAATCACGAAACTTCATACGTTTCTTAAACACATTTTTCTAAGGCACATTGCATAAAAACATAGCCAGAAAACCCAATACCCATGCCTGTAGGAACAAATCCTCTATTCCTACAGAAAGCCCTCTTCGCATAATCATAAAAAATCATTCAAATTCAATCAAACAACCATCAAAACGCAAAAACAACATCACCAAAGTGTTCAAAACATACCAAAACATTAATTTCCACTATTCACATGATTCAAACGAAGTTCTACACATCAAAATCAACAAAATTTGAAAACTCACCTTTTGAAAGTTCTCCGGCGAAATCTTCTCTTCCGGCGACGTGGTCTCCTTCTGGCAATCACCCACGGTCCCCAAGGAGTGCTCCTTCAAGGTTCAACTCGGTTTCCACTTGAAGACTCTCGGATTCTCCAAAAACTCTTCAAATCCCGTAAGTGTTCGAACCAAAAATTTTCTAGTTTTTAGCTTTAGGCTTAGCGCCACTAGTAGAGGGCCAGTCCTTTCTTGCCAAAGGTGCCATTGCTAGTGGCGCCAGTTATAAATTCTAGACAGTTTTGCCCTTTTTCCCGCCAAAACTCGTTTTCGAAGACCTTTTTGGCCCATTATCCGTTTTCGACCCCCGTTGTCGAAAGATTTTCAGTGTCCGTCCCTTCGACTGCCTCGCGGTCAACATAGGACTCTTACTCTTATCGTTTTCTGTCTTTGACAAGCAAAGAAAGAAAAAGAGGGGCAGTTGTAAGCACCCCATTTTTGACCGCTCGGCAGTCTACACTCTGTCTAGACTTGTTTTCAAGTCATTGTGGGCATATTCCAATCGAAACTAATTCTCTAGGTCCAAATCTCATCTGTCCATCGCTTCACGGGCCTGTCAGGCCCAAATAGAGGCAAAATGACCAAAATGCCCTTAGGGGCATTGTCCTTTCCTTTCCAATCCCACTCTCGAGACAATTTATTCCTCGAGACGGTTCCAACCCAAGCACGTCTCTTCGGAGACGATAAGACCCCTTTCCAATCCCACTCTCGAGACAGTTTATTCCTTGAGATGGTTCCAATCCAGGCACGTCTCTTCGGAGACGGTAAGACCCCTTTCCAATCCCACTCTCGAGACAGTTTATTCCTCGAGACGGTTCCAATCCAGGCACGTCTTTTCGAAGACAGTAAGACCCCTTTTCAATCCCTCTCTCGAGACAGTTTATTCCTCGAGACAGTCCGAGTAGCGAAACTACTCACAAAACCGTTAGAGTAGCAGAAATACTCACAAAACCGTTAGAGTAGCGGAAATACTCACAAATAGGTCGATATAGGGAATTGGCAACAAACCCCTGTGTCACGACGACCGCCGTTAGAGTGGCAGAAACACTCAAAACCCAGGTCAACACTAGTGTTTATTAACCCACTTTGGTGAAAAATGACCAAATTGTCCCTTGGACCTTTTCCGAGACTTTTCAGTCAAGATAACCATTTTGCCCCTAGGCATCCGAATGCCCCGGGAACCACACCGGCTCTGGGTATCAAACCGGTAATATCCCGAGAATACTTTTTATAGTATTCTCAACCTTCCTTTACCTTTCCGGATCATTCCGAGTCAGTTCCGGCCAACCCGGTACAAAATGACCGTTTTGCCCCTAGAGGGTCGGTCTCATTCTTTGACCACCCCGACTCTGGGTATCAACCTGGTAATGACTCGAGAATACTTTTTATAGTGTTCTCAACCTTCCTTTACCTTTCCGAACCATTCCGAGTCAGTTCCGGCAAACCCGGTACAAAATGACCGCTTTGCCCCTGGTGGGCCGGTCTCCTTTTTCGACCATGCCGGCTCTGGGAATCAAACCAGAAACCTCTAGGAACATTCTGAATAATGTTTCCAGATCCCAAGTCTTTTTTCGGGACAATCCGAGTTCGCCCCGGCAGTTTCCTAGTCCGATTGACCGTTTTGCCCCTAAAGTCCCGGTCAACCTTTCCGACACATCTTATCCTCACTTTTCAAGTCAAATACCTCTGAGACACTATTTTAAGTGTTCCTGCTCCTTTTTGGCCTTCCGGGTCATTCCCGGCTCCTCCAAATCATTCCCGGACTTTCCGGAGTGACTCCTAGTGAAGCCAGGCTAAAAGTTACATGGTAGTCACTAGTACAGGCGCCCAAATCTAGTCAAAGATACGTTGCTTGCCGACTTATAAAGTTTCCCAAGTGGCTGGCACCACTAGTGGTGTTGCCAAGCCAAGAATTGGCCTGGCGCCACTCCTAGTGGCACCAAGAGAAATTTTGCCCTAGTGCCACTGGAACAGGCGTCAGGTTTGTCCAACTTCTATAAATACAGAGCCTCATTCAACGTGAAGGGGGTCTGCAAACTTAACCTAAAAATCCTATAATTCAATATACAGAGCTCGAGCACCTCCTAAACCCTAGCCTCCTATACACTCCTATACACCCCCATACATTCATACACTAGCCTTCAACCCTCCTTCAAAGACTTGAAAAGCTGCAATCCAAAGCTTGAAGATAACTCTTGAAGACTGAAGGGGAAGATCAAGACGAAGACCGAAGACAGCGCGACGCGCAAAATAAACAAGTCATACGGTAGGTTCCCTATTTAAATTTTCGCACTTCCCCCCTCTCTCTTCTCTCTCCTAACCCACTTGGGTTTTCTCTATTTTAATCCCCCATCTCTTTCCCCCCCTTTCTTTGCATGCTTGAAACAAGGGGATTCCCGGTCCATGTGTAGGATTGGGCTATTGGAGAGTCACCGTGTCGGGGGCTTTCTTCTAGTCTAAACAGAGACCACGTGGGTCTGGCCCCCTTGATTATGTGGTGAAACCTTACCCTTGTATGTTCACGACCCCAAATTGCATTGTGCATATCATAGTCTTGCATCTTCCAAAAATCGTTTGCAAAGTTGTTTTTCAAAACGTTTTCAAACTTGTTTTTAAAATTGCATCAAAATCTCTTTTTCAAAAACTTGTTTTCAAAACCACAATTCTAGGGTGATTCTAGCCTTTCCATGGCTGGGGTTGCTTTAGGAAAGTGTTACATTAAAAGTGACCTTTTTGGTCTATATTTTCAAATCTTGTTGTTTTCCAAAACCAATTTCTTAAAATGGTTCTAGCCCTCTTTTGGCTAGAATCGCTTTAGGAAAGTGAGACGTTTTCATGCTTTCCAAAAAACTCTCTCTTCAAAAATCCCTTCCTAAAAATCTCATTTTCAACATACTTTCCTAAAACTTTCCTCTTCAAAATTGTTTTCAAAAACTCCCTCCTAAAATCTATTTTTCAAAACTCCCTTTTTCAACTCCTTTCCAAAATCCTCTCCTCAAAATCCACTTTCTAAAAACGTTCCCCAAAAATCTTTCCTAAAAACTCTCTTTCCAAAAATCTTCCTTCTAGAAACTCCCCTTTAGGATTTCCTCCCAAAATCTATGTTTCCGAAAACACACTTTCCAAAAACTCCCACTTTCCAAAAATCTTTTCAAAAACTCTCTTTCCAAATTCAATTTCCAAAAACTCCTCCCTAGGATTCCCTACTAGAAAACCTTCGTTTCCAAAAACGCACTTTCCAAAAACTCTTTCCTTAGAGCCCAAGTCAAGCCCTAGAACCCACGATTAGGAAACCCTGATTTTCTTTCCAAAAACATAGTTTTCAAACTTTGCCCCAGACCTAGGTTTCCAAAACCTCTTGTTTTCACATTCAAACTATACATGTTTCCAAAACCTCTTTTCTACGTTAAAATTTCACACTTTCAAAATTGGGATTTCTAGAATCTCCCTTTCTAAATCCTCGCCAAATCCTATCTTCCCTTTAGGAAACCAAATCAAATCTCCCCGTTTAGGAAACTAGATCCCGTCCTCCGTTTTTGGAAACAAAATCAAATCTTTTCTTTTAGAGACCAAATCCAATCCCTTCAAAATCCAAATCTTTCCTAATTCAAATCCTTCCTAATTTTTCACTTTCCTAATCTTAAGTTTCCAAAACTTGAACATAAAAATCTCTCTTAAAATTCTAGAATTCAACCCTTTCCTAATTTAACCCCCTTTCTAAATCTTAAGTTTCCAAATTCAAGTTTTCAAAACCTTTCCTAAATTCAAGCCTTTCCTAATTTCAAGACTTTCTAAAATTCAAACTCTAAAACTTTCTAAATCCTAAACTTTCCAAATTTCAAATCTTTCTAAAATCAAAACTTTCTAAATTTGAAACTTTCTTAAGTTAAATCTTTCTAAACTTCCAAACTTTCTAAATTCTAAACTTTCCAAAACTTCAAAATCTTTCTAAATCTAAGGCTTTTCTAAACTCAAAACTTTCTTAATTCAAACATTTCCTAAACTGAAAGCTTTCCTTTTTCAAACCTTTCCTAAAACGAAACTTTCTTATTTTCAAAACTTCCTTGTTTTCAAAGCTTTCCAAATTCAAAACTTCCCTTTTTCAAAACATTTCTAAATTCAAAACTTTTCAGTTTTCAAAACTTTTCAATTTTCAAACTTTCTTAAGTTCAGAACTTTCCTAATTTCAAAACTTTCCTAAACCTAAAACTTTCCTAATTTTGAAACTTTTCAAAAATGACACTTTCCTAATTCGAACCTTTCCTAAATCCAATCTTTCTTAAACTCTTGAGTCTTTCCTAGGTCTCCTATCTTTCCTAAGTCTAGGTTTCCGAAACCTCCATCTTTCCAAAACCAAGTCTTTCCAAAATCAATCTTTCCAAAACAAGTCCAATCTATCTTTTCAAATCAAAGTCCAATCTTCTCAATTTCAATTTTCAATCTCCTCTTCTAATTTCAAATCAAATTCAATTTCCAATTCAATCTTTTTCTTCCAATCCAACCTTCTATTTTCAATCGGACTCCAGTCCAAACTACGACTGACCTGATTCCCCCAAAGGGATACGTAGGCAACCTTCATAGGTGCGGTCACAATACTTTTCAAACTTTCAATTCCACCCTCATGGGTGCGGTTTCCTAAAATCTTTCCAAATCTCAAATTCCAATCTATTTTCAAAATTCTAATTTCAAAATTTCTATTTTCAAATTTCTACTTTCAATTTTCAAACTTTCCAATTTCAATTCTATCTCTTCAAATCTCTTTTCAAATCTATTTTTCAATTCTCTTAATTTGCACTTGTATATCATGCATCATATTTTTCAAACATTATTTTTCTAAAGTGAATAGGGTTGAACACAAGTTAGTTAAAGACTCTCATAGGTGAATCTAGGGTAGATTGACATGTAGGTACCGAAAGGGTGGGGTAGGGTGATAGCTTAGTGCGTCTTCCCTACACGAAACCAACCTCCAAACCTAGATCACTTTTTTCAAAGACCAAAAAGGAGTTATTTTTCAAAAAAGGGCTAAATATTTTCCAAAGGTTACCAAACAACCTGTTTTCTTTAAAACCCTCTCTTGAGGAGATATTTTCAAAACCTTTTTCCAAAAACCGTAAGTGTAGTCTTCGGATTATGCTTAGTTTTTAGGTGACCTAACTCACCTTAATTAAGTTAGGTGGCGACTCCAAATGTTTTTCAAAAGCCCTTTATTCAAACCTGTTTTCAATTCAAACCTAGTCGCACTCATTCTTCTAGGAGGGTGAGTTCTAACGAGGGAGTACAGTATTTTTCCCGCTTGGGTGAGTATTCCTCGAGTGCGAAAAATTTGGGCGCGACAATAGCCTTGTATGAATTCATGACCCCCTTGCATATTGTTACCATAATCATGTATTGCATGCTTGGTCTCATTTTCACGTCGATCATCATTTCATAAAAATTTTCACTATCTCCATTTCTATGTCTTCTTCAAAATTCATATCGAAGTGTTTTCCTAAAAATGGTTCTAAGAGTTAGTTCCTTGAAGTCTAGGCCAATTTCCATGTCTTAGAAAACCCCCCTTTAAGCCTCTTGACTTCATTTTGCATCCTTATGTTTCTTTGCATTTCATGTGACATAAAATTGGTTTTCAAACTCTTCTCTTCTATATTGATTTTGTAGAATCCACTCTTTTGAACCTTGTGGTTGAAATGGTTTTTTGGAACCCTCTTTTGAGTGGTTTTCTTGTTATCTTGACCATATGAACCCTAGTTCATCAGAGTTGGTTTCTAGACCCGAAAAAATGTTTTCCAAAAGCGACCCCCTTTAAGAAGGGTTCTCAAAAGTTCATTCTCTTCAGTTTGCATAAAAAATGATTTCTCAAAACTACCATTTTTCATCTTGATTCTTAGAAGTTTTGCTCTCTTGAATATTATGGTTAGAGTGGTCCTATAGAGTCCCCCTTATGCATTAGAGTGGTTTTCAAAATCTTAAAAGTGGCTTTCCAAAACCTCCTTTCGAAAACTAATTTTCGAAGGTTCATTCTCTTTAATTTTCAAGTCTTCAAAACTATCTATTCAATGTTGATTTTCACAAGTTTTACTCTCTTGAGTTAGTGGGTGAAATACTTCCAAGGCAACCCTCTCTTGAGTGGTTTCCAAATACCAACCATAAGACCTCAATACTTACTTGAGTGGATTTCATAAAATGGATTTTCAATACACACTTTCAAGTTTCATCCATAAAACCACTGTTAGCACCCCATTTTAGCTACTCGACAATCTTCGGCTTGGCCGGAAGCACCTCCAAATCAACACAAACATACTCAAGCCCAAACCGGCTTCCCAAATCCAATCCAATCTATCAACCGCCTTACAAGCCCACTAGGCCCAATAGAGGCAAAATGACCGACATGCCCTTGTTGCATTAATTAGTCCAATCCAGATCGGCATGTCTTCCATAAGACGATAAGTCCATTCAAATCCAAAGTCAAATCCATTTGTCCCGTCATTCGAGAAAGTTGATCCCTCATTGACAGTAAGACCATTCAATCCAGCACGACACGATCACCGAGAAGGTTTACTCTTCGGATCGGTAAAGCCCCTTTCACACTCATCTCCAGAAAGTATCTAAGTCCCTGAGATGGAAGAGCAGTTTCACTTCTGGTGCCTTCTAGCCTGCCAATGTAGAATGTTCGCTAATCTGACACGTTCTTTGAGAAAGCATAAATCCCTTAAGAATGGAAGACCATCCTAGTCCAGTACAACCTTCGAGATAGTTTATCCCTTAAGGTGGTAAGACCCTTTCAAGCCTGTCCACCGAGAAAGTACTAATTTCTTAGACAGAAGTTTAGACCAGATCTAGACCGGTCAACACCAATGCTTACTAGCCCGTCCCGGTGAAAAATAACCATTTTGCCCCAAACGGGCTCAACACGTTCCTTGAGAAAGTACAAAGTTCTTGAAACAATAAAACCACCTTCTAGAGTTGTCCCTAGACGGTCCGGCATGTCCAATGCCATCCAGTCAACCCCGGTCCTTTTCCCAAGGTTCTCCAGTCAAAATGACCGCTTTACCCCTAGGCATCCAAATCCCCTAGGAAACCACACCAGCTCTGTGTATCAAATTGGCAACACCTCAGTCAACTCTGGTCAACCTCAGTCAACTTTGGTCAACCTGATCAGCCCCGGTCAATCTTGGTCAACCCTAGAACTCCCGGGATAAGGTGACTGCTATCCGACCACTCTCTTTAACCATACCGGCTTTGGGAATCAAACTGGCAACCTCCGAGACACTTTTCAGAGTATTCCCTTCTATTTCTAGCCAGACCCCACCGTCTGGCACCTTCCCTTTTCAAACTAGAACCTCCTTGCTCCACTTCTAGTGAAGCATGACCTTTCTTTACTCGTGCACCACTAATAGTGGCGCATAACCCTCGAGAATCAGTTACAAATCGACCAGTCCCATATCTAGCCTTTTTTCAAGCATTCATTAATGCCTTGTGCGCCACTCTTAACCAAATCTAAGTCGTGCGCCACTAAGATTGGTGTACAACCTCCCTGAAATTGCACTAAAAATACAAACCTTCCCGCTCTCTATCTTGGGTCAAAAAAATTCTCTAGAAACTCTCCTCTTCTATTCCAGATAGCTCTAGAAGCCCCCCCTCTCTCTCTCTCTCTCTCTCTCAATCCTGCCAGCTGAGTTTAAGCTTGAACTCTCGAAGCCTTAGCTTCCAAGCTCCAGCGAAGGTCCGCCTCGTTGCCCAGAAGCTCTTGAAACCTTCACAAGTCAAAGGCCCAAGCCTCCACCAAAGAAAGAAACAACGAGATAAGCTAATCCTTATTTTACTTTTTCGTACTCCCCCACTTTCTCTTCTCCCTCTGAATTCACTTGGGTTATTCTCTTTTTTAATCCCCTGTCTCTAAACCCCCCTTTCTTGCATTCTTGAAACAAGAGGACATTAAGTCCATGTCGAGAGTGAATAAAAGGAGATTACTGATCAAGACTTTGTTCTTGGCCCTCACTTGCTTCACGACATGGCCTTAGGGCCCTCTTACAATGTGGTGATATCTAAACCTTGTATGTTTTATGTCGTTACTATTGTCAAATTGTTTTTGCATTCATGTCACTCCTCTACCTTTTAAAACCATTTTCTAAAGTAGTTTTTATAAAACCATAATTCTAGGCGGATCCTAATCCTTTATGGTTAGGGTTTTCCTAAAAAAGTGTGACATTTTAAGTGGCTTCCATTAGCCTACATTTGCTTTTTTTCAAAAATCCAATCTCAGAATAATCCTAGTCTTGTTATGACTAAGGTTGTTTCGAGAAGTGTGTGAAATTCAAAAGGACCCGAAAGGTCTACATTTTTGGCTTCGTGCTTTTATTGCTTTTCAAAGCCACAAGCCTAAAGCCATTCTAGCCATTCAATGGCTAGAATCACTTTAGGCAAAGTGTGATATTCATTTGGATGTCTAAAATCTAAGTTAGGGTTTCGGGCCCTAAAACATCTTTTTAAAAGACTTAGTTTTCAAACCATTTCCAAAACTCATATCTGTTAAACCCTAGAAGTCCAATCCTATGAAAATCTCATTTTTTCCAACTTGAAAACCTTCCATTTTTAAGCCAAAATCCTACCATTTTCAAACCCTCAAAATCCTCAATTTTCAAATCAATCGAAACTTTCCTTTTCCAAACTTTCCATTTCAATCAAATCAAAACCTCCCATTTCAAATCCCTCAAATTGCTCCTTTTTTCAAAATCTTCCAAATTTAAACCTAATCTAACTCCTTCCATTTTGGAAACAATCCAAACTTGCCTTTTTCAAAATCAAATCTTTTCAAATCTTAATCTTCCTGAAAAGGAAACATTTCAAAATCAAATCAGATCTTCCTAAAAAGGAAACTCTTCAAAAATCAAATATTCCTGAAAAGGAAACATTTTCAAAACCTAATATTTTCAAATTAACTCAAATCTTTTCAAATCAAATCAAATCAAATTTTCCTAGAAAGGAAACATTTTCAAGTTAAATCTTCCTGAAATGGAAGCATTTCAAAAGTCCAGTCTTCCTAAAAAGGGTACTTTCAAACTCAAACTTTCCTGAAAAGGAAATTTTCTAAAAATGAAAACTTTCTAGAAATAGGAACCCATTTCAAAATTTCAACTCTTTCGGGCTTTGTCCGAATTATGAGTGACCTGATCTTCTTTAAGGAGGTACGTAGGCAACCCTTCATAGGGTGCGGTCACAAACCTTTTCAAATTCCCTATTCCATTTTTCAAACTCAACTCCCTTTTTCAAACTCATCTTCAAATTCTATTTTCAAAAGTTTTTTTAAGTGGATAGCATTAAATATAGGTAATCGATGAATCATAATTAGGTGAGTAAAAGGTGATCAGACATATAGGTACCACAAGGGCGGGGTAGGGTGATAGTCTTAGGACATCTTTCCTACACGTAACCAATCCCCGGACTTAAGAATTTTTGTTTCAAAGATCAAAATCGGAGTCAATTTTCAAAAGAGCTTTCCAACGTAAAAGGATTGTCAAGCAACCCTACCTTTTAAAACCCTCTCATGAGGATGTTTTTCAAAAATAAAACCTTTTTCAAAACCTAAGTTTAACCTTCGGGTTTTACTTAGTGTAGATGACCTAGCACATCTTTAAATATGTTTGGTGGCGACTCAAAAGACCTTTTCAAAAAGCCCTAATCAATTCCATTTTCAAAATTAAAACCCTGTTGCCTTCATCATTCTAGGAGGACGAGTTCTAACAAGAGAGCACCGTACCAACCATCTTTCTAAAGCCACTAGGTCCAAACCCTAGTTCAAAACCACCTTTCCAAAACCACTATATCAAAACCATCTTTCAAAACCACCTTCCAACCCTAAGTTAAGTTGACCCTAGTTGTCCAACCTCAACTCAACCAAACCCTAGGTTAACCTAATCTTAGTTAGTTAACCTTAAGTCACCTCAACCTTAGGTTAACCTAACCTAAGTTAGTTAACCTTAGGTTACCTTAACCCTGGGTTAACCTAACCTAAGTTAGTTAACCCATGGTCGCCTTAACCCTAGCTTAACCTAACCTTAGTTAATTAACCCTAGGTCACCTTAACCCTTGGTTAACTTAACCCAAGTTAGTTAACCCTAGGTCATCTTAACCCTAAGTTACCCTAACTCCAAGTTAGTTAACCTTAGGTCAATCCAGCTCTAGTCCAACCTAACCTGACTTGTCCAACCCTAGGTTAACCTAGACCGAGTTAGTTAACCTTAGGTCAATCCAACCTAGGTTAGTAGGCTTGAAGGTTCCAATCCGGAGACCCCTCTTCAAATAATTCTTCAACTCAAAAAACTACTTTCATAACAAATTTTGAAAAACATCCTACTCTCTTGAGATTTTAAAAATCAACTCCAACACCTTTTCAAATATTCCTATATTCCATCTTAAAAAATACTTCCAAGAAATTCTCTTAAACTTGTCTCAACTAAAATGGCTAGACAATTAACATTTTTCAAAAACTATTTTTAAAATGTTTTGAAGAACTCACAACCCTAAAATGTCCCTAATCTTACATGGTTGGGGATTCCAAGGGAAGGTGGTACATTAAAATGCAACCTCCAAGGTTGTCCATATTAGGGTTCCAAAACTCTACGTGTTTTTCAAAAGCCTTTTTCTAAAATGATTTTCAAATATCACGTTCTTGAGGCAATCATAATCCTTCCATAATTAGGATTGATCAATTATAATTGAGAAATTCAAGAAGGGTTCTACGACCCTAAAGTTTTAAAGAGCCAAAAGGGAAGTTTCTAGCCTACTTTTTCAAACATGTTTTCAAAATTCATAGCCCTAAAGGAGTTTAGTCCTTCAATGACTAACCTCTTAGAGGTAATGAAACATTAAGTATGCCTTTCAATAAAGTATTCAAACACTACTTTCAAAAGCTTTTTGAAGACAAGTTTGCAAGAGCATTTCCAATCCAAACTCTACCTCAAAAGTTTTGAAAACAAAACCTCAAAACATTTTCAAAACTCCCTTGAGTTAACTCCAAGAATGTTAAAAATCATCTTCAATCCCGATTTCAAAAACACGCCAAACATCCTAAGTCCTCTTTCAAAGGCATTTTCCAAAACTCTCAAGTTCTCTTTTTTAAAAGACCTTAAAGTGTTTTCAAAACTTTCCAACGGCCTCAATGCACCTCTTTTCTATCTACCCCTTGCTCGTACTGCGAATGACCTAATTCTCACCAAATAAGACACGTAGATAGCCTAAAATGGTACAGTCATAACTTTTATTCTAACTCAAGTTCCCTTTTCAAAAATTTCTGCCAAGTCAAAACTTCCTTTCCAAATCACTTCAAAACTTTCTATTTTCAAACATTTTCTTCAAAACATACATCATGCATCATTCATCCAAAAAGTAATGACCAAACCCCATTTTCAAAACTCTAAAATGGATATTAAGTGGACAATAGTAACTGGTTATTCAAGTGAGTGAACTAAGAGTGATTAGACATGTAGGTACTGAAAGGGTAACGTAGGGTGATGATCTTAACATATCTTCCCTATACGTAACCAACCCTCGGACCACATATTTCTATTTCAAAGACAAAAACTGGAGTCACATTTTCAAAAAGACTTTCAAAAGTTTATTCAAACCTCTTTTCCAAAAACCTTCTTAAAAAGGATGTTTTCAAAATCTTCTCGAAAAATACCTAAGTTTAGTCTTTGGATTACACTTATTTTTAGGTGACCTAACACATCTTTAACTATGTTAGGTGGTGACTCCAAACTGTTTCAAAAGTCCTTGTTCAAATCAAGTTTTCAAGTTCAAACCTAATCGCACTAGTCCTTCTGGGAGAATGACTTCTAACGAGAGAGTGTCGTGCTTTTTCCTGAGCCAATAGGGCTTGGTGTCCAAAAACTAGGGCGTGACACCTAGGTTCTTTTTTTTTTTTTTTTTTGGTGACCCAGGAACCACCCCAACCCCGAGCCCTTTGGACCTGTGGCTAGCATGTAAACCTGGGGGCAAGCAACCACCCCACAAGACAACGCGCCGAGCTAGTCAAGGCCGAAGCCTTGGTGGGTGGCCTTAAGGGGGAGAAGCACCTGTGGAATTTCGAACACACAACTTATCCGAGTTTAAGGCTCAAGAGTGCACCTTCTATGCCATTGGGCTACCTCTTAGGGTTGACACCTAGGTTCTAGTGTGAATCTTCTTCCATATTCTGTTTATAAATAACTGGGTCTAGGAGAGTTGAGCCCTACCTGAGTTATATTTGAGTTGGCTGATCGTTCTGTTAAGGTACCTAGGAGAATCATCGAGGATGTTCTCATTCAAGTGGACAATGCCTACTACCTTGTTGATTTCATTGTATCAGATACCCAACCAATAGATATGAAGTCCTTTAACCGTTATATTCCTATCATTCTAAGATGACCCTTACTTGCAACAACTAATACTATTATTCAGTGTAGGAATGGGTTACTGAAGCTTTCATTTGGCAATATGACATTCGAGATGAACATATTCACGGTGGGTAAGCAGAAAGGAGAGGTAGATAACATTGAGGAGGTAGACTTCATTGAGTCTATTATCCAAGAGCATATGGACCGCGAGTTCATAAAGGATCCAATTGAGAGGGCTCTAGTTTGGAGTGAGCCTAATAACCAATTGGAATCCGAGAGTACAAGTCATAGGGAGCCATCTAAAGTTGGGGAAAGGAGTGAGAGTTGCATGCATGTGGGTCATTGGATGTAATACCCATTAAATTTTTTTTCCTTGACTGCATTAACCATAACGGGACTAATTAAGACACAACCATAGGGTCATAAGTCATAAGAGTAACCTTTTCAAGCCTAACGCCGTCTGTTTGTAGAAACTTGATTCCCCGGAAAAGAGTTCGAATCTCGTTACCCGACAATTTGCATCAGCTAGCACTCTAACTTTAAGCGGAGCTTTCTCTCTCGTCTTTCATTAGATTTTGACGAATTAGATGTCTAAAATTATCAAATTTTCGAGCCTGATACCTTGGTAATCTCAAAACTCCACTTTGTAGAGTGTTGATCCCCCGGAAAGCCCCCGAACGGCACTGCACCTGGAAATTCGCACCCAAATCTCCCGAAACTTCGTTTTGAATTTTCTCTCTCACCTGATATTGGAATCGCATGAAATTTGAGTCTAAATCAATTAAGTTTTCGAGAGCCTTCTATTTAGGGTCTCAGATTGCACATCCGATGAAAAGTGAAAACCTTAAACTCAGTCGCTTTAAACTAGGGTCTCCCTTCCATATTGCGAAATTGCCCCCACTCCACCAACTTGCATGGCCAGCACCTTATTTAATGTCATGTGTAGTATATATATGTATATATAGATGCAAGCATGCCTGTGTATGTATATACATATTTATGCCTATCCTATTGCACATAATACAACTAACACACATATTTTAAACGCACACACACATATCACATTGAACTAATCGTTATTTTTAAAACCGTTGCTATACACTTGTGGGACAAAACTTCTCATTCAACTAATAGGAATCAAGGATTAAGGGAAGAGGGAGAGATCGGGGACTAGGAGACGGGAAGGAAGGTCACCGAGGGGAATGTCGTCTTGGAGTCTCGGGCCAAAAATTCTCTATGCTCCCCACATGTTGGGCCGGCATAAGAAAAAGCTATGTGCACAGCATATTGTAGAGAGAGAGAGAGAGGGACGTTGAAGAAGGTATAGTTATAGAGAGAGGAAGAGAGAGAGAGAGAGTTTATTCCTCTTCACCCTGTTGCACACACCCACATCCCTATAAAACATGCACGTCCCTCCCCTCATTCGAGTTGTTCTAGAGAGAGTTTAAGAAGAAGAGTTGTAGAAAGAGAAAGAGAGAGAAACTGAGAGAGAGAAGGAAGATAAGGCGGGGAAGAGACAGGTTAGGGTTGCACAGTTCAAAACCCAGGTGAGGAGACTACCTTCACCTTACTAACCTCCCAAACCCAGCACAAAACATCCCATAACCCCACTGTAGGACCCAAGATCAGAGAGAGAGAAAATGAGCGTCGAAAGACACTACCCATCTCACTCCGGCAAACCCAGGAGCCGAGGGCTGTCATAGGGGCTTGGGACTTCACGAGGACCCCTTTTGGCTGTCCTAGGGAGGTCCACAGCCTCTGTGCGTGCACCAAAACCCCCTAAAGTGCCAAACCCGCCAGAAATACTTCAGAAATCGTAACTCCGGCCACCAGCAACCTTTACCAATTGGATCACTTGGGGACGAATCGTCTCTAGGCAAGGAACAAAATTCGTGAAGGAATGATGGCTGAATTATCATGGGAAGCCGGCCGAAAATGCGGTTGCAGGTCGATAACCCTAGGGTTCCACCATGCAGCCGACGTTTCGGGCCATGCCGGCCACCTCTGACCATCTCCGGCCAAGCACTAACCATGAGTGTGGGACCTAGGTCCTTACCAATTTGTGGGTCGCACATGCATGGCCAGGAGGTGCCGGGAATTGCCGAAAAACAGGCTAGAAGCTCTACCAGTCACGCAGGAGGAAGAAGAAGGCCAAGCCTTCCACCCCCATGTGCGACCGATGGCGTATGCAGGTGTGTGGCAAGCCTGATGACTTTGAAGCAGCCCTTATACTGCTACAAGAGGTTACCCTTAAAATTTTAGGGAAATCGGAGACCTTTGTGATTTTTCATGAATTATTTACAATTGAAAGGATGGAAATTCACAGAAAATAATTTATAAGTAGAAAAATTCTAGAAAATTATCGAGATACCCCCAAATATTTAGGGAACCCAGAAATGGGAGAGTGGCCTTAATAGCCCCCCTGAATGGAAGCTTCCAGAATCTCTCTACCTTGAGTCATAGGCAGTTTTGTTCCTAACTTGGCGACGTATATCACCCCAAAGAGGGAGCCCGAACCTTCCACCTCGTTTAACTTGAGTGTTCACTGATTTAGCTCATCCTCCCCACCTAACCATGTTTTAACAAAGTCTTTTTATAATAAGCTAACAAAGAGACTAAGGCAGAATATTCTCTTCTTTTACAAAAATACTAATTTAAGAACAATCTTAATCCAAACAAATCCTAAGGGTAGGAATCTATGAATTTCCTTAAGATTCATGCTCACATCTTTTCCTTATTGAATGATCTGAATATTGCTATGGTTTATGCTTACTTGCCAAATTATCTTTCTGTTCTAAATATCTTTCTATCATTAACTGCAAAATATACAAGTATTGTTTACATGACTACATCACTGAGGAGGTATAAGGGTGGTACAACCAGAAAGGAAAAGACCCCGGGTTTTATATCATGGGTGTACCTGACTGGCTTGATATCTGGGACTATCATGAGTCGATATCACTGTATTGATATCAGGCTAGATGACCATGGATGGGCCCCACTAGACTTGATGATGGAGGATAAATCATGGGTAGGCCCCATTGGCTTGAATTGGCCCGGGCAGGACATACTTGCAAGGATCTGGATATTGATGAAAAGAAAAAGAAATTACAAGGGCATATGCATGCCATGACATTCTTTTACTACATTATATTTTATCCTGCACCTTATAAAAATCTTAGATCTCCTACTGAGCTTTGTCGCGCATTCCTATCTTATGAGACATTTTTAGGAATAGAGATACCAAAATGATTTCCAAAGGGAATGAGCATACAAGATCAAGTCCCCCTATTATCTTATGTCTTTTAAACTCTTGAGTTAGTTTATGCTGGATTGTAATATTATGAGACTTGCATTGGTTTTACGGCGTTGATGTAATATTTCTAGACCATTTATGTTATTTCATGTTTATGTTGCTGTGTTAAAATTATAAACCCCATCGCCTACTTTCAAACCCAACCTTAAACCCTTCACTGTCGCGGCCTAGTGAGGGCGAAGTCGGGTTGTGACATTGGACCCCCGTTTTTTAACCCCTTATCGCAAGTACCATAAAACTGGTCCCTTTTGAGCAAAAGTCACCCACTCCAAAGAGGAAACCCTTACCTTCTACCTTGAAATATGCATTTTTAGCTGAGGGTAAATCCTATCCGGTTGTCATATCTTCTAGCCTCTCTGAAGGCCAAGAGGAATTTGTGTTGAAAATGCTCAAGAGTTATAGAAAAGCTCTAGGTTGGACTATAGCGGACCTTCATGGTGTCAGCCCTCTCATGTGTACTCATTGTATATATCTTAAGGAAGATTCTAAATCTGTGCGTCAAATGCAAACACGCTTAAACCCTAACATGAAGGAGGTCGTTAGAGAGGAGTATTGAAGCTTCTCGATGCAAGTATTATATACCCCATCTTTGATTCTAAGTGGGTTAGTCCAACCCAAGTTATCCCTAAGATGTCGGGAGTTACGGTAGTAAAAAATGAGCTTAATGAACTAGTTCCCACTAGAATTCAAATAGGCTGGCGAATGTATATAGATTATCGTAAACTCAATGCAGCCACTAGGAAAGATCACTTCCCACTTTTGTTCTTGGACCAAGTCCTAGAACGAGTAGCGGACTGAGCATATTTTTCCTAGATGGGTATTCTGGCTACAACCAGATTGAGGTTGCTCTGGAAGATCAAGATAAGACTACATTCACGTGCCCATTTGGCACCTATGCATATTAGAGAATGCCGTTTGGCCTATGTAATGCACCGGGCACCTTTCAAAGGTGCATGATGTCCATTTTTAGTGACATGATTGTGAAGATCCTCAAAGTTTTTATGGATGACTTCCTGGTTTATGAGGATACTTTTGAGGCTTGTTTAGAGCACCTTGAGAAAGTTTGGAGAGATGTGAGGAGAGCAATTTAATGCTCAATTGGGAGAAATGTCACTTCGTGGTGACACAAGGTGTAGTTCTTGGACATATTATGTCCAACAATGGGATAGAGGTAAATCAAGCTAAGGTTGAGTTAATCCAATGCCTCCCTACCCCTAAGTGTGTCAAAGATACTCAGTCTTTTCTTGGGCATTCCAAATTCTACTGGCGATTCATTGAAGGGTTTAGTGCTATTTCTAGACCTCTGTGCCATTTACTTTCCTAGGAAGTTTCATTTGTTTGGACACCTTAATGCCAAGAAGCCTTTGACAAGCTCAAAGAGCTTATAACCACTGCACCTATTATCAGATCACCCGATTGGTCTTTACCTTTTACGTTGATGTGTGATGCAAGTGATTATGTGATGGGGGCTATTTTAGGGCAAAGGGTAGACAAGAAGCCATACGTGATATACTACGCTAGCGAAACCCTCAATGGAGCCCAACTGAACTACACCACAACTGAGAAAGAGCTTCTTGTCGTGGTCTTTGCATTAGACAAGTTTAGGTCATATTTAGTTGAATCTTTGGTTATCATTTACACCGATCATTCCACACTTAAATATTTGTTAATTAAGCCCAATGCAAAACCACGACTCATCTGGTGGATTCTCTTGCTTCAAGAGTTTCATATAGAGATTAGAGATCCAAAAGGGTTTAAAAATGTCGTTGCTGACCATCTCTCGAGGCTCTCTACTGATGGGGATGCCTAAGATCCCCTTCCAATCAATGAATACTTTTTAGATGAGCAATTCTTTTATGCTTATACACTTACACGGTCCATGGCACCATGGTATGACGACATAGCTAACTACTTAGCTACCAGTACGATTCCCTTGCAATGGTCTAGCATTGATAGGAAGAAATTTTTTAGAAATGTGAGGTATTTTTCTTGGAAGGATCTATATCTATTTAAATATTGTCTAGATCAAGTGATCTGTCAGTGTGTTCCCGACAATGAGTTGAAAAGCATTATCGAGTTTTGTCATTCACAAGTATGCAGTCGACACTTTTCCTCACATAAACCCATTGCCAAAATCTTGCAAAGTGGTTCCTATTGGCCTACTATGTTTAGAGACGTTCACATCTTTTATACATCCTGTGACAGATGCCAACATCTAGGAAGTCTTTCTAGGAGGCACACTTAGATTACAATCACATATTGAAAAGTAAGAAAAATAATGAAAGGAAATTATTATGATTGCAATTTTCATTTGGACTAATTAGGCACAACAACTAGCAAAAGTGTTAAATTAACACAAGTGAAACTTATTTCCAATCAATCCATGTCATAAATTTAATATAAAAGTACAAAAATATCAGGATTTGATAAACCATTTAATTAAAGTTTGATGGGTTTTTCTCAACACAAAGAAACTACATGACAAAACCACAAAAATAAAAATATCACAAACACATCAAAAGAATTTCATACTTAAGGGCCTGTTTAAACACGATTAGTCAACACATGATAATCGCATGAGTAACATCATATAAGAGTCAAAGTCAAAACTCTCTCCCTCAGTCGTCAAGTTCATTGCTTCTATAAGAGAACAACAATTAGAGACTCCAATTGTACCTTTTAGCCACATAAAATATATAAGTTTCTAACCAGCGTAGAGTAAACTAATATCTACTCTACTTTTACACTAAAAATATCTATTCTAAACTTGGTCACAATACATGTAACCATTACGTACATAAAATATACGTGTACGTGTCCGTGGCCATACATGCAATAGACTGAACGTGTGAAAAAACACTAAGTTTTCAAATGAATCCGAAATGAAAAGGCAAACCTGAATTAATTATCCCGATTCAGTCAAGTGATCTTCCCAATTAACTCCAAGAATAAAATTAAATACTAATATTTAAAAGACTTGGGAAAAATAACTCCATAAATAAAATATTTAATACACCAGAAATAACTAAAAAACAACTTAAATGAGATAAATAACAAACTAAAACTACTCCTAAAACAAAAGAATTGAGGGAGCCCTAAACTAGTCTCCACGGACTCCCCTCTCTCTTCCTCTCTACCCTATCTTTTATAGCCGAAGATGAGAAGTTTTTTTTTCTTCTTTCTTCTTTTTCTTTCTCTCCACGCCCATATCCCACCTCCTTTTTTTTTCTTCTTCCTTTCTTTCTCTGTCTCCTTTTTTTGTATCGGCTGCCCTTCCTGTCATTGTATTCTGCAAAGATATATATAGAAATATGTTTTAATAGAATCCTACCAAAGATATATATATATAATATAAAGTATAATATATATATAAAGTATAAATATAATATAATATATATAAAGTAAAAGATATAATATAATAATATAATATACACATCTACTCATATAGATAATATACATAACCTTGCTTTATTTTGCTTGGTTTTACCTTCAAATCTGTTCAAGGCGTGTAAAATGTCAAAGATACTAAATTTATATAAAAATGATAAATAACACACAAATAACAACTAATATTAGCTTGCAATTAGGGACTCTAATTGTACTTTTTAGAGTACAATCATAAGTTCTAACAGAGAGAGCATTGGGTTTTCCTAAGCCAAAAGGGCTTGGTTAAAAACCGAGGTGCTATAGTTTGTGACTCTACTGGGGATTACTTAAAAGGTTAGGCCATTAACATGTCTCTTTACCCTTCACTCACTCAGAATCTCTAGTTACTTTGTCTAGTTTTATCCAATTTTCAAACAAAGTTTGAAACTAAACTTTCAAAAGTTTTCAAAATCATAAGTGTTCCAAATCAAAAATTATTTTTCAGAAGTTTTCAATAAGTGTCATCACTTGCATTCATTATGTATTATTCATATTCTTGCATTGATTTTTATGTTCATGCTCTTGCATTAATTTCGATATTCATACTCTTGCATTGATTATCCGTTTATCTTAATTTGAGTTTGTTGAAAAGTACTAACTCTTTTTTTTTTTTCTTTTGTAGGTGAACCCTTGTTCACATTTACTTTATGCTATGCGAATCCTTTAACTTCCATGAATGCATGAAACTTACAAGATGGATGTAATGTGTTGATGGGCTTTTTCCTACAATTGCAAAAATTCCACACACATGGTGCGAATCACAAAGCATTTCCATTTATACTTGCATTATTACCTGTTACTACCTTCTAGTTAGAAGAAGAAACAGTAGTGTGGCTATCAGCAGATGCCGGTTTACTTCTTACTTGATGGCCAATCAATAGTTTCCCCACTCGAATCACAGACCAAAGATGGGGTTCACCCTTTCGGGGGTGTATGCCAAAGGTCTAAAGATTCAGGAATTGGACTTTTTGGGAAGTATTAGTCAACCCCAACCTCATACTGCATATAGCACCCCGTGCATAGCTGAACCTCTGCTGGAATTAAGATACATGTGTCAATTTAAAAAATCAAGGAGGAAAAAGTGATTGTTTTTATGTTTCTTACTTTGTCTATTCAATTGCTTATTTACTGTTATTATTCTGGCCATGCATTGTTATCCTTGTTATGATAGAACTCCAAGATGTTCAAAGTCATTGCATTCTCATGCACAAAATCAACCCAAAAAGGATGGTCCAAGTCCAACCTTGTCCAAATCAAGGCCTACCCAAACTGCTGAGAGTTTCTCACAACCCTAAGGACTCATGGCATGCATTCAAATGGCATCTTATAAAAAGGGGCCCCAATCCCTCTTTGTTCATAGAGATAAGGGTGCCAAGAAAACAAAGGGCAACCAAGAAGGAAGGTCTCTCACTAACCTTTGTTTAAAGCAAAAGAAGGCAAACCCGAAGATTCAAGAGTAGTTTAGAAAGCCAATGTATAAAAAGATAGGCAAATGATCCTATGGAAAATGTTCCCCTTCCCCTATAATGTATTTCAATTTCATGTACAAAAGCAATTCAATATAATGAAGTTGTCATTTTTACTCCTTTTGAATGAATGGATGTATGAATGAATGAATGCCACAAGATACAGATACAGTATTATAAGCACCCTATGTTCGCTCGCTCGGTAATCTCCAGCTTGACTAGACTCACATTCAAATTCATGGACACATTCAAGCCCAAACTAGCTTTCTAGAATCCAATCCAACCAATCAATTGCTTCTCAAGCCTATTGGGCCCAATCGAAGCCGAATGACCAAAATGCCCCTAAGGCATCACTCAATCCAATTCAATTCAGCACGCTCTTCGAGAAGGTACCTAAATTCTTAGAGTAATAAGTGCACTCTTTTCAAGATTGTCCCAGACAATCTGACCTTCTCAAAATGCCATTCGAACAAATTCTGGACCCATTCTGATGGTTCCTAGTCAAAATGATCATTTTACCCTTGGGGGCCCCGATTGCCCTTATTACCCACACCGACTTTGGGTACCAAACCGGTAAACCTCTGAGGCACTCCCACAAGTATTATCGACCTCCTAATCCCCTTCTAGTCAATTCTGAACCTGTTTCGATGTTTCCCATTCAAATGACCATTTTGCCTCTGTTGGGCCGATCGTCCCATTCAACCACGCTAGCCTTGGGTGTCAAACTAGCATCCCCCTAGGAAACTTCTGATAGTGTTCCCAACCTTTAAATCCCATCTCGGTCAACTCTGGACCAATTTCGGTGTTTCCCAATTCAAATGAATGTTTTGTCCCTAGTAGGCCGGTCATCCTTTTCAACCACACCGACTTTGGGTATCAAACTCTTAAACCCCCAAGACACTCGCACGAATATTCCCAATCTCCAATTGACATCTTGGTCCATTCTGACATTTCTTGGTTTAAATGACTATTTTGTCCCTGGTGGGCCGGTCATCTTTTTCAACAATTTCGGGGCTTAGTATGAAACTGGCAACCCTTGGGGCACTCCCAAGTGGATTTTTCTACTTTCCAGCTGGGCCCTATTGTTCAAAAGCTTTCCAGATCAAACTGGAGCCACTTGTAGTGGAGCCAAGCCAAAAAATAATTGTAAGCCACTAAGAGTGGTGCCTAGATCTTTGCCTTGCAGCCCAAGGTCGAATCAAATTAGTGAGATCAAATCCATAGTGAGGTGGCGCCACTAGCCACAAATTGGCTTGGTGCCACTAGCAGTGGTGCCACCTCCTCTAACTTTTGCCTATAAATGTAGTGCACCCCCAACATATTTGAGGTCTGAAAAATTGCAACAAAGCTTTGCCAAACTCTCTGCAGGCCCTAAAAAGAATAGTCCTAGAAAAGAGGCTGAAAGGTTGACATATAAGAGATCTCCTTTTCTGAAAGGAGAGAGGGGGGAGCAGACAAGTCAACAGATTAAAATCTTTGAATAAGGCAAGTGCTATCACGTCTTGGCAAGAAAAGACCAGGATTAGAAGGGGGAATCTCGAGAGAAGAACAGAGACTCAAAGGATTGCCTGTTAATATGATATAACAGTTACAACCAAACATAAACCCTGGAGCAACCCCGAGACATTCATTCATTTCTATTTCTATATAAACCTGTGTATTCATCAAAAAGTATAACATGCATATGTTTTTCAATCCTACATAAACCTATTCATTAAAAAGTTTGACATGCATCCATTTTTCAATCCTATATAAACCTGTGTATTCCTCAAAAAGTATGATATGTATTCATTCTAATCCCTTATGCATGTATTCATCCTAACCTATATATAGCCTATACAGACTTTCATTTGATAAACTTGTACATCCATTAAAAACATGATAATAGAAATCCCATTGCCTATCAAAGGCTGAGCATAAAAAGTGTTCTATCTAAACGTAGGATCATCCTATTTAAAGTTGCATAACAGTTATCCATGAAAGCCAATCCACGACATAAAAACAAATCTATATAAAACAACATATTTAACAGAATACATTGATAAATGTCTAGGTGACTACAAAGAAAAGACATCTTAAAACAAGAGAGTGTCAGGGGGCAGGATCCTCATCCAAGTCAAAATCTCTAATGTTCAACCCATAAGGAGGAGACTGGCTAGAAGAAGCTCCCACGTCATATGGAGCATGGAAAGGAGAAAAAGGAAACAGAAAAGAAGCTAGCATCAGAAAGTCAAGGACATATGAAGAAAAAAAGGAAAGAATTGTGATAAGCCTACCCAACGAGCCTTCATCATGGATATCCTGGTAGCTGGGACGTCTACCTCAGCATGTTATCTATCCTTGGCTTGACAAGTGGCTTCATACTCCTCTCGAGTCGTGAAACCTAAAGTGTGGCACCAAAGGTCAACTACCTTGCAGCCTACAGCCAATCCCCCAATAACATAGTCCACGTAGGTCAAAGGACTGATCGACCTTACTCTTAAATGAGCCTCATAGTTCATGGCTAGTGGAAGTAAAAAGGCAGTAGCAGGTTCACTAATCAAGTACGGAGGCTCGATCCCTGGATGGTACACCCCAACCATCTATCAAGAAGGATACGCAGTAACGTGGAAATCAGAATGGTACTGCTGCCAATGTCGTTGGCTAAGATACATCTCCCAAGTAAGGGGGCCCTAAAGATGATTCTCATCCCAAATAGTCGCACAAGGTCCCTTATGGCAGCATACTGAATGGACCTAGTATAAGGGATCCATGTCACCTAACCCGACTATAGCAACTCCAAGTTGGCCCGTAAAATGACAAGGTTAGTCAGCTGCGATTGTTGCACTACGTGACACCGGTCCCATTAGTTGGTTCGAGGGAAGGTGTCTACCTCCAACACATCTGATCGTCGAATAGGCAAGTACTTATAACTCCACTAGAGTAAAAAGGCTAGAAACTAGTAAGACTGCCCCAGGCTCCTAAAGTCCTAACCCACATGCCTCATACAAAACTAACAAAGGTGAAGGTCCCTCAAGTTAACATGCTTAACAACATCCAATTTTGCCACCAAGCTAACCAAAGAAAGAGGGATTACTAACCTGTTATCGTTGTAAAAGCAATTAAAGACTATATACTGTTGGCCCAAAAGGTAACCCAAGAGGGGGGTGAATTGGGTTTTTTAAAAATTAATAGCAATTAAGATTAATTAATACCTAATTTAATCAATTGAACAGTGAATCAAGATATATGCAATACAATGTAATTAATAAGGAAATGAAAACAGAACAAGAGAAATCACACCAAGAATTATCGAGGTTCAACCACAACTTGTGGTCTACATCCTCACCCCAAGATCCCCTTGAAGTCTCCTTCCACTATGCAATCTCCAATTACAAAGAAGGTGCTAATTTACCAAGTGCTCAGCTCACTTTTACACAAGAACTTCTTCACAAGTTCTTCTAGCTACCAAGTGGTTTTGTCCAAGATCCACTTCAACTTACAAGAGTTTTTCTTTTACAAAAGAACTCTAAAACTCTCACTTACAGGTCTATGAAAGTTATACAAACGAAATACAAACTCTCTATCAAGAGTGGGTAGGAAAATAAAAGCTCATTTAATGCCAAAATGAAGACAAAAGAAATTTTCAAATTTTCTCAGCTTGATCAGTCAGTGGATGTTGTTTTTCTTGACTTTTTATTGTTTTTAAATGCAGTTGGAAGCTTGTATATAAACCCCTGTATTGATTTTGTCTGTTGGTGGTTGTTGGGGCTCATTTAATGCAAGTACAGTCCGTTATAACGTTAGAAAAACTAGCCGTTATTTCCTAGGTGTTAACACTTGATTTCATGTGTTGACACATCCAGCCTGCATTTTTTAAATGTTGTCCATTGTCTCCATGTGTCGACACTTAATCATTCTATCTTCAAACTTTAACCTCTATCCTCATGTGTCGACTCTTCATTTTCATGCGTCAACACATTACGTAGAAATCTGTATTCATTCTTTCAATGATCAAGTTCAGCATCAGCAATACTATAAGATCTTCAATGAATCTTCTCTTTGGGGTATGATGATAGATCAAACTCTTCAATTCATCAAAGTTGTCTTCTATTCCATTTGGATTAAATTTAGCTTTTGATAATCATCTTCTTTTTTTTTTTAATTTCTAAGCTGCCATGACTTCTTTCCATTAATGCCGAGCTCTTCATCTTCATTTCCGAGCTCTCTCCATCTATTGCTAATGACTTCTTCATCCACGTAGAGCTTCATATTCATGATGCCTCATTGTTGAGCTCTTCTTTTTGCTACTAATCTTTTTTCACTTCAATGAGTCATTTATAAGCTTGATGAAGTCTACTCTTGAATATCTTCAATTTCTTTGAAAACATACCATCTTCATTGACTCTTCACATCCCAGATGAAGTCTACTATTAGATTCTTTGTAGAGATTTTATAATTATGTTGAATTCTCTTTTTGAACATCTTTAATCTCTTCAACTTCAAGTCAACTTCATTGAGTCTATACACACTTGATGAAATCTTCTTTTGAACACCTTCAATCTCTTCGAATGCAAATCTTTTGATTGAAGTTGGAATAGGTGTTATTTCTTTGTTTGGTGCATTGCACGACTCTTAGAGTGTATTGTTTGATTTGGCTTGTTGTGCATCCACTTTGACATGTATTAGACTTTTCAGTTAAAACCTTTAAGTCTAAATTATAATCTTTATTAATCTGCACACTAAGTAGATGTATTAGTAAAATAACACAACGTTTATTTATCATCAAAATCAACATGGGGATCAACCTTGAGTCAACAATCTCCCCTTTTTTGGTGATGACAAAACCTTTGCAAATGAAATTAATATAAGATTAAAAGAAATGGACAAGATCAAATTGCATACCAGTAGAGAACTCCCCCTTTGTTTTATAATTAGGTAACTAATGCTTAAGAGACAAAGTCTTTTCAAAAACAACTTTCAAAGAGTTTCTATCATTCAATTTCATAACAAATTGAGGGAAATGATTGAGGAAAATAATTCATGTTACTCCCCCCAAGAATATGCTCTATCGTTCATCAATTATCACTCATTGTTCATTTTATTTCCATTCAATGCCATATACGGCCAAGTTATCAATACCAATTTATCAAACACTCATTGTTCATTTTTCATTTTTCTTTATTTTTCTTCATTTTTCTTCAATTCTTCTCTCCTTTTTTGTCAATTCATCAAAAAGAAGAAAATGTATAATGAAGACATGTATAATAACAAAAAAAAATTTATAACCAGATAAATAGTATAATCAAGAAAGCAAGCAATCTACATAGCCTCAAATTGGCAAAATAACAGAGTTATATTTCATTCAAAACATAGTACAAAAGATTTGACAATTGTTATCCACAACAAGGTAAAAAAAATGTAACTGCACCATGTCAATGCAAAATGATGGGGCAAGAGGGAATGTGAGATGGAGAGAAGTAAAAGAGGTAAGGGTAGATAGGATAAGGAAAGGAGAGTCTAGTGAGCATCAAATTTGGTGGCCAAAGAGTCTTCCTTTATTTCAAACCCTTTTTAAGCATTTCCTTCCTCTTCTCTGGCTTCGTCTCCTTCCTGTTCTTCTTCCTCATTATCTTTATTTTCTTCATCGATTTCCTCTTCCTCTTCTTCATCATCTTCTTCTTCTAAGATTTTGCCTTTCCCATTTCTCAACATTTGTACTTCCTTTTCGAGTTCTCTCACCTTCCCTTCGATGAACATTATTCTTGTGCCTTTTTGTTCAACTTATCCAGAGATTCCATTACTTAAGTCATAAAAGCACTCAAATCCCTTGTACTTTCTTCAAATTCAGAACTCAAACTTTTTTTTGTGCTTCTCTACCTAGAGCTGCTCCCAAATGGAGCCTTTCCTTTTGAAGTACTTTCTTCTCCAGTTTTCTTTGGAGTCCAATTGTTATTTTGTAGAGTATACCCCATTCGTTTGATTGTCTTTTCATTGTATTCATTACTAATGGCTTTGGGGGTTCTTTTTTTCTCATTTTTCAAATCAATTTCAAAATGCTTAAAAACGTTAGTCAAAAAAATTCTATAAGGCAAGCTAATTCTAGAGATGGTAGCCTTGTATATAAAATCTAGAATAAATAGAGGCAAATCAATCATTGAATCAGTCAAATATGCCTATAAGAAAAAAAACTCATTTTCCAAAACATATTCATACTTTCTAGTTTTAGGAGTGAAAATAGTGTAGGTAAAATGATGAACTAACCTCAATTCAAGAGGCAAATTAGTGGCAAGAGGTTGTATGCTTTCATCTACATCTCTTCCATATAGAGTTTTTAGTTGATTTTTTCTAGAGATATTATCTCTATAAACCTCCCTACCAAGTTTGATTTCAGGAATATGTCTAATCACTTCTCTATCTAAAGTGAAGGAAACACCCTTAACATAACTCTTGATGAACACCTCTCCAGGATCCCTTTCAGCATTAGCATAAAAATGAGCAACCAAATCAGGGTATACATCATCCCTGAGTGTTGTCATAGATTTTCAACCTAGGTTCCCCAATTTGGTACCAAATTCAAACTTGTGATGATTAAAGAACTTGTAATCCACCCATCTACCATTAAATACCTTTCTAATAGAAAATTTTGAATTATACCTTTCCTGGGCTTTGGCCTCATTGAAATATAGTTCATTACATTCCAGGGCTATTGTGGATGCTGGTTCTCCAGTCTTACTCCTCTTTCTTTTCCCTTTGTCCTTGCCAAAATCCCCTTTTGATTTCCTCTTCGGTTCTTTCGAAATAGGGGCTATTGCTACGACTAGGGCTTTTGAGATCTTTTTAGGTGTAGAGGTCTTGGGAGCCATTGAAGGATCAAGAATAGTTGAGAAAGGTTGGAATGTGACTGATTAGGGTTTATAAGGAGAGTGGAGTGAAGATTGGTGATGGTTCGTAGTTAACGGTTGAGTTTGGTGCGAACAAGGGAGCGGGAGAGAAAAAAGGTGAGAGTGAGAGAGGAAAAGTTCGAATGTTTGTAAAATTCGTTAAGGTATATAGGCCCGACTCATGTGTCGACACATAAACTTGCTGTGTCGACACATGCGTGTCAACAAAATAATTTAAGTCCACTGTCGTGATGTGTCGACACATGAAAATGGTGTGTCGACACATGCAACCATACTGGGGCATGTGAGGTATAAGGAATTCAGGGAATGACCTTTTTTAATTTGGGAGAGAAAAATATGTTTTAATATGATCATGCAATGAATTATGAAGTCACAAAAAGCAATTCACATAAATGATAATCACATTTAAAACATACATAACATGAATTTCACTTAAATTTAACAAGTATTAAGACATAGAGTCACTCATCCCCAATTCTCTTCTTATTATGCAAAATCGATCTTCACTCAATGGTTTAGTAAAAATATCAGCCAATTGCATGTTTGTGTATACAAAGTCAAGTTCAATATCACCCTTTTACACATGATCTCGTATAAAATGATATCTAATTTCCATGTGCTTTGTGCGAGAGTGTTGAATAAGATTTTTAGTTAAGTTTATAGCACTAGTATTATCACATTTAATAGGAACATGATCAAACATGATTCCATAATCTTCTAGCTATTGTTTAATCCATAACATTTCAGCACAACAACTACCAGCTGCTATATATTTAGACTCAGCTATGGAGAGAGCAACTGAATTTTGTTTCTTGCTATACCAAGACACAATCATGTTGTTTAGGAGTTGGCAAGAGCCACTTGTGCTCTTCCTATCAACTCTACTCCCCGTATAATCAGCGTCAGTGTAAGCAATCAAATTAAAACAAGTATCCTTTGGATACCACAATCCAAGGTTAGGCGTGTGCTTAAGATAATGAAAGATTCTTGTCACAGCAATCACATGAGATTCTTTAGAATTTGATTGAAAACGAGCACATAAGCAAACACTAAATATTATATCTGGTCTACTAGCAGTTAGATACAATAAGGTGCCTGTCATTCTTCTATAAAGTTTAGTATCTATTGATTTACCTTTTTCATCGCTATCTAATTTTATTGTAGTACTCATTAGAGTACTTATAGGCTTTGCATCTTTCACGGCAAACTTCTTGATCAAGTCCTTGATGTATTTAGCTTGGTTAATGAAGATGCCTTTCTTTAATTGCTTGATTTGAAGACTGAGAAAATAGTTGAGCCCACCCATCATACTCATTTCGAATTCTCCCTACATGCACTAAGAAAAATCTTTGCAAAGCGACTCATTAGTAGCACCGAATATAATATCGTCCACATATATTTGCACTAAAAGCATGTCATTATTTTTTATTTTGAAAAAAAGAGTGGCATCTATTTTTCCTCTTGAAAAACCTTTTTCAATAAAAAACTTACTCAATCTTTCATACCAAGCCCTTGGGGCTTGCCTCAAACCATATAAAACTTTTGTTAGTTTGAAAACATGGTTAGGGAATTTCGGATCTTCAAAACCGGGGGGTTGTTCAACAAACACTTCTCCGGTGATAAAACCATTTTGAAAAGCACTTTTAGCATCCATTTGATATAGTTTAAAATCTTTAAAACAAGCAAATGCAAGTAACGATGTAATGACTTCTAATCTAGCTACCGGAGCATATGTTTTATCAAAATCAATGCCTTCTTCTTAGCTATAACCTTGAGCAACAAGTTTTGCCTTGTTCCTCACAACAACTCTGGGCTCATTCATTTTATTTGTAAAGACACATTTAGTTCCAATAACAGGATAATCATTTGGCCTAGGGACAAGGTACCATACCTCATTCCTTTCAAATGGGTTCAATTCTTCTTGCATTGCATTAATCCAAAACTCATTATTTTCAGCATCATTAAAACATTTAGGTTCTATTTGTGATAAAAATACAAGCTGATTACATATATTTCTAAGAGAGGATTGAGTTCTTACTCCTTGTGAAGGATCACCTAGGATTTGTTCCGTAGGATGGTTGTGCTCAAACTTTCATTCCTTAGGTAGACCTTCATTGATTTCTTGTTGGCTTGTGGAGGCTTCTTGCACTTCTCTCTCCTTTTGAGATTCTTCATTTGAGCTTGGTTGGATGTCCAGCTTTTTTATGTTTTGTTTTACCTCACCTACATCATCACTTACAACATTATTTGAAGGAGAGTTATATTTATCAGAAGTGATATGGACTGATTCTTCAACCACTAGAGTCCTCTTATTAAAGATTCTATAAGCCTTGCTATGTGTTGAATATCCAAGAAATACACCCTCGTCAGATTTTGCATCAAACTTGCCGAGCTTGTCTTTATTGTTATTCAATACAAAGCATGTGCATCCAAAGGCTCTAAAGTATGAGACATTTGGTTTCTTATCTTTCCAAAGTTCATAAGGAGTTTTGTTCAAAATTTTCTAAATAAAATTCGATTTAGAACATAACAAGTTGTGTTAACAGTTTCTGCCCAAAAATATTTTGGTAAACCGTTTTCACAAAATATGGTTCTGCCCATTTCTTTCAAAACTCTATTTTTCCTTTCAACGACTCCATTTTGTTGAGGTGTTCTAAGGGCTGAGAAGTTGTGATCAAAACCATTTTCATTTCAAAAGGTTTGCAGTCAAATTCCCTGTCATGATCTGTCCTAATAGAAGTGATTGAAAAATCTTTTTCATTTTGAACTTTTCTACAAAATTTTGTGAAGTAAACAATTTTCTCATCCTTGTGAGTTAGGAAGAATGTCCATGTAATTCCATAATAGTCATCAACGATAACAAGTGTATATTGTTTCCCACAAAGACTTAAAGTCCTAGTTGATCCAAATAAGTCCATATACAATAGTTGTAGTGGCCTAGAGGTAGTGAGCATATTTATAGATTTGAAAGAAATTCAAGTTTGCTTACCTAATTGACAAGCATCACAGACTCTATCTTTGTCAAATGTTATCTTTGGAAGTCCTTTGACTAAATCATTTTTAGAAATCTTTGAAAGTATGCTCATACTAATGCGACCAAGTCTTCTATGCCACAACCAACTTTCATCACTATTCATAGTGCCAAGACATTCAATTTTGCAAGAAGATAAATCATTACGATCGAAAATATATATATTACCTTGTCTATGCCCAATGAGAATAGTCTTGTTACTATTGATGTCAATTACATCACATTTAGAGGATTCAAATACAACCTTGCATCCTTTGTCACAAAGTTGACTAATGCTTAAAACATTGTGTTTGAGTCCTTTAACAAGCAAAACATTTTCGATAGAGGTAGAAGAATTCTTACCAACACTATGTATACCAATGATCTTCCCTTTGCTATTGTCACCAAATGTGACAAGACCTCCATCTTTTGGTGAGAGAGAAGTGAATTGTGCTTCATCTCCTGTCATATGCCTTGAGCATCCACTATCCAAGTAACAATAGTCTTTTTTGGATTTTACTTGAAGGCATACCTACAAAAGGAATTTATTTGACCTTAGGCACCCAAATCATCTTGGGTCCTTGGGGGTTAGTCCTCAATGGTCTTCTAGGGACCCATGCATTGCTAGGAGCAATATATTTTTGTAAAGGATAGCATTTATTAGCAATATGTCCTAGTCTGTGATAATAAAAGCATGAAATTTTTGGTTTTCCAGTTGAAGAAATAAATATGCCTTTCGAAAATTTCTTTCTTTTAAAAGGATCAAAGCCAAGACCAACTTTGTCTAGTGAGCATTTTTGTTTTCCCAAGATTGCATCCAATTTTTCTTTTCCATTGACACATCTTAAAAGAGTTGTTTCAAAACTTTTAACCTTATCAAGCAAAATTTGGTTTTCCTTTGAAGAATCCTTTGAAAAAGAGTTTTTCTTAATCTCATCATTCAAAGCACAAACTTCATTTTCTTTTTATAAATTCTTATTTTCCTCTATAAGCGTAGAGACCATCTTTTTAAGAAGTCTATTTTTTATTCCCATTTTTCTGAATTCACAAAGTAGATCATCAAATACATCTTGTAATTCATTGAAAGTAAATTGGGAGGAGTCTAATACCTCATTGTCTTCCTCATGTGCCATGAGATAGAGGTTAGCCACCTTTTGAGGTTCGGCTTCTTCTTCAGAACTTGATTCTTTATCATCACTCCATGTCATAGTTTTCATTGCCCTCTTCCTTTGGTATTTCTTTCCTTTCCTTTTGAGCAGCGGGCATTTAGCCTTTATATGACCAGGCTTCTTGTATTCATAGCATATGATAGTGGATTCTTTACTAGAATCTCCTTTAGCTTCATGCTTCTTTCCACCTTTCCATTTCTTTTTAATAAATCTTCTTAATTTTTGAGTGATGAAAGCAATTTCTTTCTCATCCTCCTCACTTGTTGATTCATCATCTTGACTAGTGGACTTGAATGCAACTGCTCTTTTCTTGTTTTCTTCATTCTCTTGAGCATGTTGCTTTTGAGTGACCTTATGAGTCACGAGAGAGCCCAAGAGTTCTTCATGAGGCAATGTATTGAGGTTCTTTGCTTCTTGAATTGCTGTGACCTTAGCTTCCCAAGCCTTTGGCAATGACCTTAGAATCTTTCTCACCTGCTTATTGTTAGGATACACATTTCCAAGAGATTTCAAGCCATTAATAATATCGATGAATCTTGTGAACATTTTGGTGATAGAATCATCAAATTTCATATTAAACAATTCATAATTATGGCCCAAAATATTGATTTCAGATTCCTTAACTTGATTGGTACCTTCATGTGTGACCTCTAGTCTATCCTATATTTCTTTAACTGATTCACAAGTAGAAATGCAATTAAATTCATTAGGATCAAGTGCACAATATAAAATATTCATGGTTTTGGCATTAGATTGCAACATTTTCAAATCATTCTCATCCCATTCGGATTTGAGGTTAGGGACATCAGTTCTTTCTACACTTGTTGTAGGAGTTTTGGGACCATTTACTACAAGTTTTCATAATTCATAATCTACCGATTGAATATAGATTCTCATTCTATTCTTCCAATAGTTATAATTGGTGCCATTAAATATAAATGTTCTGTTTGTGGATTGACCCTCACTGAGAGAGCTTCCAAAGTTGGTTGCCATGGATTTATTCCTAAGATGTTAAGCCTTAAAACAGGAATACAGCTCTGAGACCAATTGTTGGCCCAAAAGGGGGGTGAATTGGATTTTTTAAAAAATTAATAGCAATTAAGATTAATTTAAAACTAATTTAATCAATAGAATAGTGAACCAAGATATATGCAATGCAATGTAATCAATAAGGAAATGAAAACAGAACAAGAGAAATCACACCAAGAATTACTGAGGTTCAACCACAACTTGTGGTCTACGCCCTCATCCCAAAATTCCCTTGAAATATCTTTCCACTATGCAATCTCTAATTACAAAGAAGGTGTTGATTTACCAAGTGCTCAGCTCACTTTTACACAAGAACTTTTTCACAAGTTCTTCCAGTTACCAAGTGGTTTTGTACAAGATCCACTTCAACTTACAATAGTTTTTCTTTTACAAAAGAACTCTAAAACTCTCACTCAAAGGTGTATGAAAGTTATAAAAATGAAATATAAACTCTCTATGAAGAGTGGATAGGAAAATAAAAGCTCACTTAATGCCAAAATGAAGACAAAATGAATTTTTAAATTTTCTCAGCTTGATCAGTTAGTGGATGTTGTTTTTCTTGTATTTCTTGTTTTTAAATGTAGTTGGAAGTTCGTATATAAACCTCTGTATTGATTTTGTCCATTGGTGGTTGTTGGGGCTCATTTAATGCAAGTACAGTCCGTTATAACGTTAGAAAAACTAGCCATTATTTTCCAGGTGTTGACACTTGATTTCATGTGTTGACACATCTAACCTGCATTTTTCAGATGTTGTCCACTGTCTCTATGTGTCGACACATAACTCCATGTGTCGACACTTTATCATTTTGTCTTCAAACTTTAGCCTCTGTCCTCATGTATCGACTCTTCATTTTCATGCGTCGACACATTACCCAAAAATCTTTATTCATTATTCGAATGATCAAGTTCAGCTTCAGCAATACTATAAGATCTTCAAGGAGTCTTCACTTTGGGGTATGATGATAGATCAAAATCTTCAATTCATCAAAGTCATCTTCTATTTAAGTTGAATTGAATTTAGATTTTAATAATCATATTTTCTTTAATTTCTAAGCTGCTATGATTTCTTTCCATTAATGTCGAGCTCTTCTTCATTTTCGAGCTCTCTCCATCTACTGCTAATGACTTTTTCATCCATGTAGAGCTTCATATTCATGATACCTCATTGTCGAGCTCTTCTTTTTGCTACTAATCTTTCTTTCTTCTTTAGGATCACTTCAATGAGTCGTTTATAAGCCTGATGAAGTCTACTCTTGAACATCTTCAATTTCTTTAAACACATATCATCTTCATTGACTCTTCACATCCCAGATGAAGTCTACTCATGGATTCTTTGTAGAGATTTTACAATTATGTTGAAAGCTTTTTTTCAACATCTTCAATCTCTTCGAATTCAAGTCAACTTCATTGAGTCTATGCACACTTGATGAAATCTTCTTTTGAATGCCTTCAATCTCTTCGAATGCAAATCTTTTGATTGAAGTTAGAATAGGTGTCATTTCTCTGTTTGGTGCATTGCATGACTTTTACAGTGTATTGCTTGATTTGGCTTGTTATGCATCCACTTTGACATGTACTAGACTTTTCAGTTAAAACCTTTAAGTCTAAATTGTAATCTTTATTAATCTACACACTAAGTAGATGTATTAGTAAAATAACACAAGGATTAGTTATCATCAAAATCAACATGAGAATCAACCTTGAGTCAACATAGACAACACTAATTGATGCCTCACATTGTCCCGACACTCTAGAGACGGCTTTGTGGCAAAATTCATCTTAGTCTGGCTTAAGAGAGAAGCAGGAAGTGCCGAGGTGAAGCTCCCCATCAAGCCCAAAAGTGCACAGGCCTCCAGAGAAGATATTGGCCTCAAGACTATCCGGATACCCCCGAAAGATATCCTAGTGATCATCACCCAATCAACGAGGGTTGACCCAAGCTAAAAGCTTATCAGATGTAGGGTCCTCATCTCTCCACTAGCCCAAAAACCAGCCTATGATCAAGATAGTCGGTCTACAGGGTCATGAAAGCTCCAAAGCGAATCCAAAGAAGAAAGTCATGATAAAAAGCTGTAGTTAGCTACTTGGCCTTCAGTGCACTAATACTAGATCCTCAGAATAAATTATGAGAAACTGACGGCATCCGTCCATGGCGAGATTATATACTAGGATGATAGGCCAGATCCTATAAGGGTGCAACATTAGGAATCGCCATCTCTACTGTGAAGGTAGGGTTAGCGTGCCTATCCCTAATATAGGCGACCCCAAACCCCGTCACTAGATCTAAAAGGATAGAGACCTCCTCTAGGGAAACTAAAGGGTCATTTTCAGTATGACTTCTACTGGAAGCTACCTGACTAGAAGATTGGCATAAGCAACTGCTCTTGGTGCATACTGAGCCACTCTAGCTAATTGCCTCCTCATCCGGGCCTATCTGAGGCTCCTTCCTCCAGCATCGCCACCTCCATGAAATGTCGTCTACAGTGTCAACCATCCTAAAAGCAAAACTGTAAAAGATAAAAATGTAAGAATCAATTAGCCAGACAATATCCATATACAGAAATAAAATAAAAAAAGGAAAAAAAAGGAGAAAAATAAAAAAAGGAGCAAGAAAAAAAGAGAAGAAAAAAAAGAGAGTTTTAAATTTCGAGTCAAAATGAGCTTTCTAAACTTTTTCCTCAAAAAGTCACAAATTCCAAGAGAAGATGAGTTTTTTAAACTTTTTTCTCCAAAAAGTTTCCTACTTCAACTTCAAAAAAGTCTTTGGTCAAGTTGAGTTTTCTAAACTTTTTCTTCAAAAAGTTTCAAATTTTGATTTCGAACGAGTTTTCTACAACTTTCCATCAAAAAGGTTTCCAAGATTCAAGTTCAAGTGAGTTTTTCTAAAAAACCCCTTCAAATGGTTTCAAGTTTCTAAGTTTTCCAAATTTTTTCCTTCAAAAAGTTTCATTCCAAAATCATTTTCTAGGTTTTCCAAAACTTTTTCCTTCAAAAAGTTTCGTTTCAAAATTCAAGGTTTTCCAAACTTTTTCATTCAAAAAGTTTCATTCCAAAATCATTTTCTAGATTTTTAAACTTTTACCCTCAAAGGTTTATTTTCTAGGTTTTCAAACTTTTTTCTCAAAAGTTTTGTTTCAAAATTATAGGTTTTCAAACTTTTTTCCTTAAAAGTTTTGCTTCAAAGTTTCGGGTTTTCAAGCTTTTGCCTAGAAAGTGTATTTTCAAAATTTCGGGTTTTCAGGCTTTTGCATCAAAAAAAGCCTAACTTCAAAGTTTTTGGAGTTTCAAGATTTTGCCTCAAAAATCCTAATTCGAAAGTTTTTGGATTTTCAAACTCTCACCTCAAAAAGCCCAATTTCAAAACTCCAGGTTTTCAAGCTTTCGCTTAAAAGAGCCTATCTTTCAAAATTTTGGATTTTCAAGTTTTCGCCTAAAAAAGTTTGATTTCAAGACTCCAAGGATTTATGAGCTTTTTCCTTAAAATGTTCCGTTTCAAAATCAACTCAAAGGTTTTTCAAACTTTTCTCAAAAGATTACTTCAAATTTCAAAAGGTTTTTGAGCTTTTCTTCTAAAAAATTCTATTTCAAATCCATCATTTCAAGGCTTAAGACTTTTTCCTACAATGATTCTGTTTCTAAAAATTTTTGAGCTTTTTCTTTAAAAAAGTTTCATTTCAAATTCAAAGTTTCTACTTTTTCTAGCCTTTTCCTTCAAAATGTTTTTCAAAAATTCCAACCAACCACAACAATGAAAACTTATGCTCTCCACGACATTCCAACCATCCAACTATAGCAATCAACTTAATCCCATCCTAAACAACCACACAATGCACAACCAATCATTTCCAAGTATTCAATTTCCAAGCAAAAATGCATTTTCAAAATTCAAATTCTTCAAAAATTTTTGAAAGCTCCCAAGCGACAATCGAAACATGTTTTCAATGTTCAATTAGTAGGAGATTAGAGCCTAGCAAGCTACATTGTCCAAACACCCAATTCCGGGGAAATCCCTTTTTCTAAAACATGCTTAGTCACCCAAACACACTCAAAACATCATCAAACTCAAAACCAATCTGCCTATTACGATCTAGCCGATCCGTCTAAAGCCGCATGAAAGAGTTGAAGCCTATGTCGACCAGGAAGGTCTGGTAAGATGGAGCGGCTAACCTCATCGCCCAAAGAGCCAGATAGAATGCCCCTCTGAAGGTGGAATATCTTTGTGGAACCATGTGCTAGCGATCGTAGGCACTAGGATGGTAGGCTAGGTCACCCAAGGGCGGGATGTCGGCCACCTTTAGATCATCCAATGTAAGGTCAGCGCGCCTAATCTTAACGCTCGCCCTCCTGTAACCTATAAGAGGGTCCTCTAGCCCTTGAGCCTCATCACTATCATTGCTACCGCTCTCCTTAACGTTTGGCTCAAAAGGTGGCTCACTAGCCGTCTAGTTACTGTTAGTGGCAACCTGACTGGTCATCTGCCGACTGCTCCCAGAACGAGAGCTGCTTCGGCTGGCCTCTCTGGTATTTGGATCTCCTTGAACGTCTGATGCCTCCTCTCGGATCCACTCTCACCTGCATTAGCCATCTTGGAAAAGAGAAGAAAGAAAAGAAACATGTCAAGATCTGTCAGTCAGCAACATGAACAATGGCAAAGGAAAAGAAAAGAAAAAAATGCGGAAAAAGAGGGATAGGCCTAAGAAATGCTTCAAGTTTCCCAAGCAATTTCTCAACTTCGGATTCTCGATATTATAAACTTTTTATCCTCAAAAAAGTTGTTTTCAAAATCAATCCTGGTTTTATATACTTTTTATCCTTAAAAAAGCTATTTTCAAATTCCATCCCGATTTTATAAACTTTTTAATCCACAAAAAAGTTGTTTTCAAAAATCAATTCCGGTTATATAAACTTTTTATCCTCAAAAGTTGTTTTCAAAATCAATTCCAGTTTTATAAACTTTCTATTCTCAAAAAAGTTGTTTTCAAAATCATTCCTAGTTTCATAAACTTTTTATCCTCAAAAAAGTTTTTTTCAAAATTACTCTGGGTTTTCAAAACTTTCCCCTCCAAAAAAGTATGGTTTTTAAGACTTTTTCTCAAAAGCCCGATCCTATAGTTTCTTAGGGTTTTCCTTCTAAAGTCCCGGTTCGATAGTTTCTAAGGTTTTCCCTTCAAAAGCCTATCCCTCTCCCAATCTTAAAGAAACCTTTTTAAAATTTTCCTAAAACCTTTTTTCACAAAAATTCCAAGTGTCAAATTTTTTGAAAATCAGGCAAAATCCCATTTGTCAAAGGCCCCTACAACGCCATGCAACCACAAATTCACAACGTCACCAAACACATAATACCCTACCACCCACCCAACACGAGGCACAGACGGGTAAACACTAATTGTTTCTAAAATTTTCAAGGCTATTTCCTCACCTTTTTTCAAACACCTTGAAAAAAGTTCACAAGTTTTTCAAACACCTACACAAAAATTTTCAAAAATATTCTTAGAATTTTCTAGCAACAATCAGACACTCTTGAGATTTATTTCCCAAATTTTCCCTAATTTTCCACATTTTAAAACATTTTTCTAATTTTTGAAAAATCAAAAAAATACAATTGCTTCCAGAAAATTACAAAACTTCACACGGTTGCTCAAAACATTTTTTTAAGGCAACGTATGCAAAAATATTGTAGAAAAACGCATTACCCAGTGTCCAAATCGCTAGTTTTTCTAAGCCTATAAAAAACCCCTTTCGCAAAATATGACAATCTACACAAACTCACTCAAATGATCGCCAAAATGCAAAAATGACTTTATAGATGCGTTCAAAACATTCAAAAACATTAATTTCCACTATACACATGCTTCAAATGGAAATCTACGCTTTGAAATCAACCAAAAACAAGAAAACTCACTTTCTGGAATTTTCTGGTGATTTCTTCTTCTTCGGCAACTTTTCGGCTATGATGTCACTTCCCGGCAACTCACCGGCACTCCACAAACACTCCCTAACAATGCCCAAGTGACATGCCTCGAAGAGCTTTGGAGAGAAATCTTAAAAATTGCAAAAACCAACTCAAAACCTTGAAACCTGTGGCTGCTGCTATAGAACCCCCGTAGGCCGTGCGCCACTTATAGTGGTACACAAACAAAGTGCACCCTGGCACCACTATGAGTGGCGCACAACCAAGATGGGCCCTGCCTCAGCATTTTGCCGGCCAAAACGAGTTTTAAATGGCCTCCTAGCCACATTTTCAAGCTTCAACCTCCAGTTTTCAAAAATTTCAAACCTTCGGTCCCTCCGACCGCCTCCCAACCTTCATTGGGTACTTACTTTTTCATTTTCTACCTTCAACATGTAAAGAGAGAAAAAGAGGGGCAGCTATTAACACCCCATTTTGGCTATTCAGCGATCTCTGGCCTGACCAAAAGCACATTCAAATCGACAATAGCGTACTCAAGTCTGAACTAGCTTCCCAGATCTAATTCGCTCTGTCAACCGCCTCGCATGCCCGTTAGGCCCACTAGAGGAAAGATAACTAAAATGCCCCTATTGTATTAACCAGTCCAATCCAAACCGACACATCTTCTACAAGGTGATAAGTCCATTCAAATCCAAAGTCAAACCATTTGTCCCGTCATTTGAGAAAGTTGATCTCCCATTAACAATAAGACCATTCAATCTAGCATGGCACGATAATCGAGAAGGCTTATTTGTCCAATTAATAAAGCCTCTTTGACACCCATCTCTGGAAAGTACCTAAGTCTTTGAGATGGAAGAGTAGTTCATTTCTAGTACTTACTAGCCTGCAGTAAGCAACCCATTTTTGCCCGCTTGGCAAATCTCCGGTCTCTCCAGACTCATTTTCAAACCAACGCATACATATTTGAGTCCAAATCAATTTTTCAGATTCAATCCAATTAATCAATCGTTACATGGGCCCACTAGACCGAGCAAAGGGAAAATAACCAAAATGCTCTTGGGGTATTGCTCAGTCCAATCCTAGTTGGCACGTCTTCCTAGAGACGGTAAGTCCCCTTTTCAAACTCAAGTCCAATTTCAAGTCCAACTCCAATTCAAATCAAATCCGGCATGCCTTTTGAGAAAGTTGATCCCTCAGGTGGTAAGACCATCCAGTCTGACACATTTTTTGAAAAAACTTTTTGAAATGGTAAGTCCCTTCAAACTCGTCAACCGGGACAGAACCCAAGTCCCTGAGATGGTAGAACAGTCCACCTTTAGTGCTTGCTAGTTCGCTAATAAAAAATGTTCGTTATTCGGCAGGCCTTTTGAGAAAGTTGATTCCTCAGACGATAAGTCCACCTAGCAGCTTCCCGAGATCAGGCAGTCTCTGGAATGAACGTGAACTGTCAGTGTGATAGAAACACTCGTACACATCGCAACCGTTAGTGGCAGAAACACTCGCAAACAGGTTGACATTAGGAATTGCCAACAAAACCCATATGTCACAAGACTAAATTCGCCTCTTAGCTGTGACACGTTTACCGAAAGGAAGAGATACTTTTGGAAACTAACTTGTCACAGACCATCAGAGCGACGAAAACACTCAATACCCAAGTTAACACAAGTGCTTGCTAGCCTACACTGTGAAAAATGACCAAACTGTCCCTTGAGCCTTTTTTGGCATGCTTCTCAAAAAACTACCTAAGTCCTCAAAGTGGTAAGTCCATCCTTCCAAGGTCGTCCCAAAGACAATTCGACATATTCAAATACCTTTCAGTCGGTTCTGGACCAATTTTAAGATCATCCGGTCAAAATGACCATTTTGCCTCTAGGCATCTAAGCACTTTCGGGACCACGCCGGCTCTGGGTATCAAACTGGTAATCCTCTCCCCCCACCCCCCCAAGAATCCTTCTTATAGTATTCCCACAGTTTCAATGCCTGTCCGTATCATTCCAAGTTTATTTAAGCAAACTCGGCTTTGGGTATCATTCCTAGTGGGCCAATTGCCTTTTCTAATCATACCGGTTTTGGGTATCAAATCAGAAACCTTCCAAAACACTCTAGATAGTGTTTCCAACCTTTAAGTCCTTTCATGAATCATTCTGAGTCCATCTCGGTGGTTCTCTGGTCTAGTTGACCGTTTTGCCCTTAATTGCTCAGTCGATGATCCCAACTTTGTTTTTCAAGCCCGTTACCCTCAGGGCACTATTTCAAGGTTTTCTACCCATTTTCAGCCTTCCAAAAAATTCTTGGACCTTCCGGAGACACTCATAGTGGGGCCAAACCAAAAATTGCATGGTAGTCACTAATACAAGTTCCCAAATCTTTTGCCTTGCGTATCAAGGGTTGAAAGATACGTTGCTTTGTGACCTAAAACATTTCCTAAGTGGCGCCAAACCAAAATTTGACCTAGCCCCACTTTTAGTGGCGCTAGTAGAAAAATTGCCCTGGCGTCACTACAAGTGCTAGGTTAATCTTTTGTCTGTAAATACAGAGCCTCCCCCTGTGTGAAAAGGGTCGGCAATCTAAGTCCAGAAACTCTATTTCTCTGCATACAAACCCCGAACTCTCTTCAAACCCTAGTTTTCTTAGGCCTCTTCAAATCTTAGCCCCCCATACACTTAACCCTAGCCTATATACACCTCATACACTCATATATAAGCCTCCAACATCCATTAAAGACTGAAGTGCTGCAAGTTTGAAGCTTCCAAAGTCCAAGAAAAACAAAACAAACAAAGCAAAGAAGATACGATATTGGTTTTCTCTTTACGTCTATGTAATTCCCTCCTCTCTCTTCTCTCACCTAACCGACTTAGGTTTTATTCTATTTTAATCTATCTTCTTCCCCACTTTCTTGTATGCTTGAAACAAGGGTTTCCTCGATTTATGTGCAGGATGAATGGTTGAAAGTCACCATGTCGGGGGCTTTCTTCTAATTCAACCTTAGACCATATCGATTCGGCCCCCTTGATTATGTTTTGAAGCCAAGCATGTATATTCACAACCTTATTTGCATTGTGCATATCATGTTCGTACATATCTTCAAAAGTGTTTTTAAAAGTTGTTTTCAAAACTTGCGTCAAAATCATCTTTCAAAACTTGCATTCAAAATTTTGTTTTTAAAATCACACTCGTAGAGTGATTCTAGCCAATTCATGGTTAAGATTGCTTTAGAAAAGTGTTATATTCATTGTGACCATCAAGGTCCATATTTTGGGTGTAAACCCTAACTTTGTTTTTCATCATAACCACAATCTTAACGTGATTCTACCCATCCCATGGTAAGGTTTGTTTTAGAAAAGTGTGATACTCAAAGTGATCAAATTGGTCCATATTTTAATCCATATTGTTTTCAAAACTACTAACTTAGAATGGTTCTAATCTCTTCATGATTAAAATCATTTTAGGAAAGTCAGATATTCAAAAGGTTCTTAAAAAGTCCATATTCAAACCTATTTTAAAATTGCTTTTTCAAAATACTTACAACAAGCTCTCTCCAAAAATCCACTTTCTAAACAATCTTTCGTAAAAACTCTCTTTAAAAATCTATTTTCTAAAAATCTCTTATCAAACTCTTTTTCAAAAGTTCTTTTCAAATATTCATTTCCCAAAATCTCTATTCAAGTTTCCTTCCTAGAAACTCTTTTTAAAAGGTCTACTTTTCAAAAACTCTATTTCTTGGAGTCCAAGTCAAGCCTTAGATCCCATGGTTAGGAAACCCTAATTTTATTTCCTAAAAACGTAACTTTTTCTTTTGTTTCAAATCTTTTACATCAAATCTTAAATTTTCAAAATCTCTTTCTTTACACATAAAACCATAGGTTTTCAAATCCTAGATTTCCAAAATTCATCCTTTCCAATTCCATGTCAAATCCAATCTTCTAATTTTGGTAGCTAGATCAAATCCTCCAATTTTGAAAACCAAATCAAATAATCTCTTTTTGGAAATAAAATCTAGTCTTCTACTTTAGGAAATGTAAATCAAATATTTCCTAACTCTAACCTTTTTAAATTTCAAAGCTTTCCTAAAATGAAACTTTCCTAATCTGAAGATTTCCAAATCCAATCTTTCTTAAACCTTAAGTTTTCTAAACTCTTTCAAATCAAATAATCAAGTGTTTTCAAATCAAATCAAATCTCTTTTCAAATCTTCCTTAAATCCAACTTTCCTAATTCGAACCTTTCCTAAATCCAACTTTCTAAAATTGAATTTTTCCAACCTAAATCAAATCCTTTCTTAATTCAACTACATGTTCCAAACTTAGGTTACCTAAACCTTAGGAGGCCAAAACCCTAGTTCAATCTTAACCCTAAAGTTAGGAAGCTTTAATCCTTTTTTAAAACTCCTTTCTAAACCAAGATGATTTTCCAATTTCAAACTTGAAGATGTTTTCAAAACTCAACTCTATCTTTCCTAAGTCAAGTTTAAGTTTTCTTTCCAAGTTCAAACCATTTTTTAAAGTCTAAGTTCAATTTCAAATCAAATCTTGATTTCAAATCCTCTATTCTAAGTTCAAATCAAATCATTTTTCAAATCAAATCATTTCAAATCAAACTTTTCTAAAATCTCAAAATATCTATTTTTAATAGGACTCCTGTCCGAACTATGACTGACCTGGTTCCCAAAAAAGGGATACGTAGGCAATCCTCATGAGTGCAATCATAACATTTTTTCAAATTTCTAATTCCATAACCTTTTTCAAGTTTTCAATCCCATAGCCTTTGTTTAAACTTCCAATTCCATGATCTATTTCAAGTTTCTAATTCTAAAATCTATTTTTAAATCTCCAATTTCAATTTCTAAAAACCTTCTTTCTCAAATCAAATCTATTTTCAAAATCAAATCAAGTCTTTTCAAATTTACTTTCAAAATTCAAATCAAATTCTTGTACTTGCATATCATGCATCATATCAAACTTCTTTTCATAGTTTTTTTCAAAAGTGGATAGTTTTGGACATTTATTAATCAAATATTCCGAATGAGTGAACCTATGGTGAATTGACATGTAGGTACCGCAAGGGCGAGGAAAGGTGATGGCTTAGTATGTCTTTCATACACGTAACCAACTTCCAAACTTAGATCACTGTTTTCAAAGACCAGATGGAATTATTTTCAAAAAGGGATTAAATATTTTCAAAGGTTTCCAAACAACCTATTTTCTTAAAAACCATCTTTTGAGGAAGTTTTCAAAATCTTTTTCAAAAACCCTAAGTGTAATCTTCATATTGTGCTCAGTTTTAGGTGACCTAACTTACCTTAATCAAGTTTGGTAGCGACCCCAAATCTTTTTCAAAAGCCCTTAATTCAAATCAATTTCTAATTCAAACCTAGTCGTACTTATCCTTCTAGGTTAATGAGTTCTAAAGAGAGAGTACTGTGTTTTTCTCACTTGTCTTTTTCGAGTGCAAAAAATCGAGGAGCAATAGCTGCCGACTCCACTAGGGACGCTTAAAGAGTTAGACCATTGTCATATCTCTTCACCCTCACCCATTTGGAGTCTTTGATTAATTTGTCCAATTCTATCTAGCTCAAACTTTCAAAATCAAGTTCTGCTAAGTTGTTTTCAAAAACATGTCATAGCATGCATTCAATTACATTCAATTATTCAATCTTACATAAAGTTCATCATTCAAGTACTGACTTTTGCATATTTATTTTGTAGGTAGACATTTGTTCACATTTTGTTTCATGTTATATTAACTGCTACGTATGTCATGAATGTATGGAAAATATAGGATGGATGGGAGTTGTTGGGCCCTTTCTTTCGCTTTTTAAAATTTCACACGCACACTGCACATACTCAAGCATTTGCATACTTGCATTCTTTACCTAAAATGTCCCTTCTAGTTAGAAGGGGGAACGGTATATTAGTTGTGGACAAGATGTTGTGTCAGTTTCTTTGCCTACGGCCTCTTGATGGTTCCCCCGCTCGGATCACCAACCGATAATAGCACCACCTCGGGGAGTGGGCCTAGGTTTGAAGATCTGGGAACCAAGCCTTCTTAGAAAGCATTAGAAAACCCTCAACCTCATGCTCATGTAGACACCATGTATAGCCAAACCTCTATCAAATTTAAGGCATGCACATCGATTTCAAAGCCATGGAGGAAATGATGACTGCTTTACTTTCCTTTAAGCTTATCTATTCCGATGGTATTCCTGCTGTTATAATGCCTGTATAACTGCTCATGCATTCATGTTTACTTTGCAATTGCATTCTCTCCCTCTCTACTCTATGCATACATGTTCATATATTCAATATTTCATGTCAAGACAAGAGTTCCAAGATAACTCAAGTCACTGCATCTTCATGCATATGAATAACCCAAAGAGAGTGACACCAAGTTCACTCTCCTTTACATTAAACCTACCAAAATCCTAAGGATTCCCACGTAACCCTAAGGACTCATTGCATGCATTTCAAGTCATTCCATAAGAAGGGCCCCAATCCCTCTATGCTCACGGAGATAAGGTTGCCATGAAGACAAGGGGCAATTAAACAGTAAGGTCTCTCAACGACCTCCTCGACATCAAACTCAAAGAAGACTCATCCGAAGACTCAAGAGTAGTTTAGAATCTTAAATGTAAAAGTAGATAAGGGAAAGTCCCCAGGAAAATGTCTCCCTTCCCCTTATTAAAATGTATTTTAAATTTCGTTGTATTTAAACTCCAAAGTTTAATGTACTTCTTTCTTTTTCATGAATGAATGAATGAATGCATGAATGGACAAATGAATATTCCCACTCAAACAGTAAGGTATCTGCATACAAGGGCAAATCCTCTATCTCCAAAAAGTGAGTCAAACCCATCATGTTTAGTTTTCCTATCAAGAACGGACACCCTTAGGACATACATTGCATAAAAACTTTCAAATCAAGACGCTAACTTATCTTTTCTTCCTTGCCTTCTATTCCTTCCTCCCTCATCTTTGAGTACCAAGAAAATGAAAGCAAAAGCAAGACAAGAAAGGAGGTCTTCTAAACCATTCATTTACAATTATCATGTTACTCACATATTCACTTCCATTATGCTCATACGTCCATATCTATTCCAAGATAAGAGTTTCTAGAAACTCAAGTCATTGCATTCTCATGCCCACCCAATTCAAACTCATGCAAGGATAAGCCCAGTTATTGGGAAATGTCAAACCTACATTAAGGAGTAAGAAGAACTAACCATCCATCAGCAAGACAATACCTCTAAGCAACTACCTCTGCGCCATGGGATGACAATCACCATCCATGCAGAAGAGGACTTCACCATTCGCAAAGTCCAATCAAATTCATGCATTGCCATAACAGAATCCTCTAACTTTGAAATGCATGCCAAATGATGTAAAAGATCTATCAATTCACCCTCCATTGATACACATGCCGAATGAACCACCAAGGAGGTTGGCATAGTTCCAAAACCCTATTAAGGGTTCTCACCAAGGGCCCAAAAGAAAAGGGAGGTTTCCACAAAATTTATCTATTTTCTTTCTACCTTTCTATTTCTTGCATATTTCTCTAAATAAACATTACATGTCATGCCATCATAATTTGAAATGAAAAAGAATTAGTTTTTAGTTTATCCCCTCTGTCTCATACTCTCGTGGATGATTATTACTTTTAGGGATTCTTTCCCATTTTGTAATAACTCAAATGGAAGGATAGGATAGCATGGGCAATCCATTCAATGGGGGTTAAAACCTTCAAAGACACAAAGAGAGAGTGAGAGATAGGAGGAAAACAGATTCAACAAAGAAGTGCAGAGTTTACTGAAAAGGGGACACTCAAGTGATATCCTAGCTAAGTGATAGGCAGTTGAGTCTTCAAAATGATAAGAAGTCATTGTTCTATTTATCCAAAAAGAAATAAACACTACCCTTTGCTTTGTCCACTAGAGCCGTAAATGATTTCCATTCAGATATCCCAAAACCAAGAATCATGCCTCACATTGGGGCAATCATAGAGTAGTTGATTTGATAGAATATGTAGGGGTTTACTAGCAGAAACACACCATCACTAGGAATATTGTCTAAATTTTGTACAAAGGCTTTATGGACTAAGCAATTCAATTTAAAATGATGAGAGGCCCTCAATTCTGCTACCATACACAAAGAAAATCCCTTTGCAAAGCCCACTTGAGCTGGTTCCATTTTTAAAGAAAACTGACCAAATGATCACCACCCACATTGGGTTAAGAAAAAGCCATGAGTAGGAACTAATGAGTAACGATGAAAGTGGTGATTTCCAAGAAATTATGTTTTGGTGGTGATCTTCAAAAGAAGATATCGTCATCTGAAAATAGAAATGAAAGGTTGGCATTTTTAAAAGTCAAGATTAAGATCAAATTCTTGATGAGAAAATTGTAATCAGAAGGCAAGGAACGGTCTAGAAGAACAAAAGGAGTTGGAAAGAAAGAAGAAAGCAGTGAATGGAAGTTAAATTCCCAAAGGTGATCATTGGTCTTTTGAAACCCCACAATTGATAATGTTTGAGCCTTTATACCCTTTCATTCATAAACCCCTTAACCTAGCCTACGTTACGGTCCAAATCAAAATCCTCTCTGATAAAAAAAAATTGCTTAGTCCAAATAAGCCTGAACAATACTAAGACAAGTAGTTAAAAAAAAAAAAGGGGCAAGAAAGGAAAGCTAGGGAGGAATGCAGGGGCAATCTCATGCTCCAAAGTGTGCTCAGATGGTTTTGGTTTAAACAACCCACTAAAAGAAAAACTTTAAGCCTAAATATCCCTTCGTTTCTTATAACCCCTAAACCCTGCCTACAGTATGGTCCTAAAAAAAGTCTTCTCAGATTGAGGGCTAAGCTGTTTATCGCTCTGCAAAGGGCATGTGAGTTTTCGCTCAAGCCACGTTGGCATTTTGAAAATCTAAAAGAGAAAACTAAGTGAGGTCAGAAAAACCCCAAACAGTAACCCTATAGAAAGTGGGGATAAGATAGCAGATGGCAAACCAAAAGGTCAAGATCCCTAGAGAATGGTGCAAATGCTATCACACCCCGATGAGAATGGGACAAAACCAAATGGGGCATAATCCTGGAAGGAAAACAAAATCCTGAGAGTATGGGCCTAGGGGCAATCCTAGCACATTCTTTGTAAATAGCCTATATACATGCAATACTAGTGCATCCATGACATGTATAACCTGTACATCCATTAAATTCCTGTGTAGTTTGTATCTATTTATGCATTCATCAAAAAAAGAGGACATACATTTAATTCTATTTCTAAATATACATTTATTAAAAAGTATGACATGCATTCAATTTCATTTCCATATATGCGTTTATCGAAAAGTATAACATGCATTCACCCATTTTCCTGTACATTTTTAGAATTGACATAAGTAAACTATTTTTGCACAAAATTAACTCTATGTCTTTGTCTCTCTCAAATAGGAAACAAGGAACGAGGTAAAGCACAAAAAGAAGCTAAAGCTACCCCGCGACCAAGTAAGCTCAGACATTCATAGCCGACGAGAAACAAAATGGGGCAATAGCCTACCCTTGACCTCCCTAATCAACCTTGGACTTCCCTAGAGGGACATCGTTCTGTTAGATGGAGTGTTGGTTCAAGAAGTAGCGGTTTCAAGTTGTCTACCTTGGAATTTCCTAGAGGAGTATCATTCCACAAGACGGAGTGCCGGTTCAAGAAGTGGTAGTTTCAAGACATAAACCTTGGACTTCCCTAAAGGAGCATCGTTCCACCAAGCAGAGTGCCGGTTCAAGAAGAATCAGATATCAACCTTAAACTTCCCCAAAGGAGCATCATTCCACTAGACGAAGTGTTGGTTCAAGAAGTTGCAGTTTTAAGACATTAACCTTGGATTTCCTCATAATAGTATCATTCCGCCTGACAGAGCATTAATTTCCCCAGAAGAGTATTATCCTGCTAGATAGAATGTCAAACATCGACCATAGGGTCGCCTCAAGAAGTAACCTCAACCTCAACCTCGACATCAGCTCTAACAGCAGCACTCTCAACATCTTTAACAGTCTAATTTTGGGCATCTTCTATAGTAGCCCTAGCGAGGCCACCTTTTTGGCATCAACAATAGTAGTCCTCTCCTCAGCCAGAGTAGTTTTCATCGTCACCAGTTCAGTTTTCAGTCAAAAAGCTTAACTCCAAATTCAGTCAGCAAGGCAACCTCTCCCGCGTTAATCATCCCGAAGGTAAGGCAGAGGAAAAGGGAAAACGTAAGAACTCATCAACTCGAAGAACATATAAGTAAAAAAGAGAGAGAGAGAGAGAGAGAGAGAGCGAGAGGGAGAAGAGAGAAAATAAGCACATTCCCGAGGATGCAGTGAAAACTCGAAAGGGCGTCGTAGGTAAAAGAGTAGGGATATGGCAAGATACAAAACTATCAACCTTGGTGAAAACCTGCAAAGGTGTCTTGGTGCAAAAATGATAGAGTTAGGGGCCAGGGCATAAGAAATAATCTGAGGCATGAGCATTCCCAGAAGTCACGAGTATAAAAGCAGCAGTGAAAAAGTCAGAAGGTGTCTCGAAAGTCATTCTCCAGATTAGTCCAATTAAGATTAAAAAAAGCAAAGGTTCCCCTTTCGGGACAATAAGTCAGTCAAAGCATCAAACAAAAAGGAGAATAAATAAATCTAGGAGCGATGGGCAAAAATATATCGCTCTCCATAATTATCATAAGAGGAGTCAACTAGTAAGGGATCAACCGACTCACCACCTGTAAGAGGAGCACTCGAAGAAGCACCAATCGTCAAAGATCCAAGTTCGTCCTGCTCATAGTTTGAACATCTAGTCAGAAGCATATCCCTCTCCTTGGTAAGAGACTCCACGATCTCTCACAAAGTCTGAATATCAACAGTATCATCCTTTGGGGGAATGGAAACGTCTTGGGCAACTCGTGATTGCTTATGTCCCCATGAAGTACCCAAGGGTAGGCTATCGTGTGTTGATCTGGCCGTTGCTAGCTACATCTCTAAAGAAGCTACCTCAGTGTCTCTCACCTTTAGCCAATCATATAATACTTAAATCAATCTTTGGTTTTGTTGCCTGTGACGATGTCCTTGAACAATCATAGCTATCAAGAAGTCTGTGTACCCCACAGGGGGCAAAGGAGTCTCAAAAAGTCAATCCTTAAGCCTGCTAGGAGCTAACACGTATCATCGGAGGCAATAATGGTAGTTCTCAGTCTCAAGGGGCATGTCAGAAAATGGACCGTCATCATCCACGTGAGGAAGCAAAGATCTCCATATATCCAAGACTCTCTCTACTAATGTCCTCGCGATCGATGCCTCAAAGACAAGGATAAACTTTGTCATAGATGCCTGATAGGGGATGTCTTGACTCCTACCGAGCTATCGCAAAACTCGAATCCCAAAGAAGGGGTAGTGCCTCGTAGGCCCGCTAAAGGCTCAAAAGCCCTCTCAGGAGGTCTAACTCTCAAGCAGTACCTACCAATCAATCCTAAATACCACCTGACCATGCCTGATCTCATGCTCCAAAGGTAGTCAACCCATGCCACAACAGTCTGTGGAAACCTCCCATCATCCGCGATAGCCCTCTGAGATCTTGCCAAGGGGCATATATAGTCAAGCTCAGGGTACCATGTATGCTGGAATAGAGGAGTGATAAACAATTGTCTAATTGCCTAAAGTTGGAAGAGCGCAACACATCCCCGAAAGTGAGCATCAACCCTCTGTTGAAATTTAGTAAGGCTCACAAAGGTTTTTCTCACAACCATGGGAGCATAGGAGTGCCCCTCACGAACCCTAGTGAGCAATGCACATAATCGGCAGTTAACCAAATCATCTTCTCATGGAAAAATCAAGAAGTTCATAAGAAGCAGAGCTAGAGCAACCATGCGAGAAACATACCAGTCTTGAAAAGTATGCCAATCACCCGAATGAGCCCTCATAACCGTCACAAACTCAAAGTGGGAAAATAGGAACTCCACTGGAATGCAAAGAAACTGGGGCAGAAAGGTAGACGAAAGAATTGCGCGCTGGAGTCTAAGTTGGGATAAGACAACTGTGATGCAACCGTTAGGGAAGATAGGTCCCACAATGTTGGCAGAATCATCTCAGAAACCAAGGAGAAAACTATACTCATGAGGAGTAAGGGTAAGCTCACACTCCCTGAAGTGGAAAAGAGACAAGGTAGGCTGCCAAAAGGGAATCACTGCCTCCATGAATGCTAGAATAACCTGCACCGACAAGAGTGAATCCACTCGACCAAAGGACCGGTGAAAGATGTCCTGCTCGTCTGGGATATAGCTACTATGGCAACCTCTCAGCTGACTCAAAATCGCATCTGTCATCCTGAAGATAAAGGTAAGAATGTCAACATATGGTAAGTATAGCTTAAAAACGTAAAAGAGTTAAGAAGATAGGAAAAAAATGAAAAAATATTTCAAATGATAAGTCAAAATAAATTTTTTACACATTTTGATTTTAAAAGGTTAAGTTTCGAGTCAAAATAAATTTTCTATACATTTTGTCTTTAAAATTTCCATTTCAAGTCAAAATGAATTTTCAAGAAGTCAAATTTCAAGGCAAAGCGAATTTTCTATACATTTTTTCCAAATTCCAAATTTCAAAATGGTTTCTAATCCAAAGTCAAAGGTTCATTTCAAAATAAAGTTTCAAAAATTTTCAATTAAAGTCCATTTCAAGTGTGTTCCTCAAAAAGCTTTCTACTCTAGTCAAGTTTTAAGGTTTTCCACAAGTTTTTCCTCCAAAAGTCTTCTTCAAAATCAATTTCTAAAAAATTCTCAAGTTTTCAATCTTCAAAAATTTTTATCAATTCTTGAGTTTTCCAAATTCAAAATCCATTTTCAAATCTTTCAAAATATTTCCCTCAAAAGTTTTATTCAAAATTTTATTTTTTTCTTAAGTTTTTCTCCCAATAATTTTAAGGCCCTCGAGTTTCTCAAGGCCTTCTCCACCAAAAAGGCCCCTCCCTCAAAGGTTTTATATCTTTTTCCTTCATAAATATTTCATTTTAAAAACATTTCCTAACTCTTTCCTTAATTTCAAAAAAAAATTTGGCAGATTTTCGTTTAAAAATGGCCCCTACAATGTCCACGACACTACAACAAAACACAAACAATGCGCTTCACAATATCACAATCATATAATACCAATACACACAAAAGAATCTGTGCATATTTTCAAGAGTTTTAAAATTTCAAAGACATGTTCTAATTTTCAAAAAATTGCAAAAATTTTCAAGATCATTGCAAAAGTTTTTCAAAACCACTTCAAATCTTTTCTAAAATATTCTCACATTTTTTTGGGGATTAAAAGTTAGATATTTCTATTATTTTATAATTTTCCTTATTTTTAACCTTATTTTCTAGTTTTCAAAAAATAAGAAATTCACAAAGTTTTCAAAAAATAACGAAATTGCATAGCTATTAAACACATTTTTCTAAGGCACATAGTAGGAAAATCTAGCCAAAAACTCAATACCCAAAGCTGTAGGAGTAAATCTCCAATTTCTGGAGAAACCCTCTTCACATAAAACACGTAAAACTACCCAATAACTCCATCAAAGCTTTCAAAACACGTCAAAGCATCAATTTTGACTATTTACACGACTCAAATGGAGTTCAATGCATCAAAATCAACACAAAACAAAAAATTTACCTCTTAAAGTTTTTCGGCAAAATCTCTTTCTCCAACGACTATTCCGGCAAAGGTGACCACTCTCGGCACTCCTTCGAAGTCCCCGAAAGTCACTACTCCAAATGCACACGGCAAACACTCGAAATCCCTTAATTTTTCTCTCTCAAACATCCTAAAACTGCAAACTTCGAATTTGAAGTTTGCTGGTTTTATTCCAGCACCTGGCGCCACTAGCAGTGGTGCTAAGGTTATTGCAAGACAGGTGCCACCAGTGTTAAGTTCCAGGTAGCTTTGCCTTTTTCCCCCCAAAACCGGATTTCAAACGCCCCCTTGGGCTGGATATCCATTTTTAAAGATCCAGTCTTCGAACATTTTCAAGGTCCAACCCTTCGATTGCCTCACAGTCAACATGGAACTCTTACTTTATCCTTTTTTGTCTTCGTCAAGTAAAGACAGAAAAAAAGGGGCAGTTGTAAGCACTCAATTTTTGCCTGCTCGGCAATCTCCGATCCGTCTGGACTCATATTCAAACCAACGCATACATATTTAAGTCCAAATCAATTTTTCAGACTCAATCCAATCAATTAATCGCTTCGCGGGCCCACTTAGCCTAACAGAGACAAAATGACCAAAATGCCCTTAGGACATTGCTCTGTCCAATTCCAATTGGCACATCTTCCTAGAAACGATAAGTCTCCTTTTCAAACTCAAATCCAATTTCAAGTCCAACTCCAATTTAAATCAAATTTGGCATGTCTTTTGAGAAAGTTGATCCCTTAGGTGGTAAGACCATCCAGTCTAACACGTTTTTTGAAAAACTTTTTCAAAATGGTAAGTCCCTTCAAACCTGTCGACTGGGACGAAACCCAAGTTCCGAGATGGTAGAATGGTCCACCTTTGGCTCCTGCTAGCCCGCTAATGAATAATGCCCATTATTCAGCACGTCTTTCAAAAAAGTTTATTCTTCATACGATAAGTCCACCTAGCAAATTTTCAAGATCAGGTAGTCTTCGGAATGAACGTGAACAGTCAGAGTGGCAGAACCACTCGTAAACATCACAACCGTCAAACTGGCAGTAACACTCGCAAACAAGTCGATATTGGGAATTGCCAATAAAACCCCTATGTCACGGGACTGAATTCACCTCTTGACTGTGACACGTTTACCAAAGGACGAGATAACTTTGTAAACCAACTCATCATAGACCATCAGAGTGATGAAAATACTCAAAATCCAGGTCAACACCAGTGCCACCCACTCTGGTGAAAAGTAACCAAACTGTCCCTTTGGCCTTTTTTGACACGCTTCTCGAGAAAGTACCTAAGTCCTCAAAGCAGTAAGTCCATCCTTCCAAGATCATTCCAAAGATGAGCCAACATGTTCAAATGCCTTCTAGTCGGTTCTGGACCAATTCCGAGACCATTCGGTCAAAATGACTATTTTATCCCTACGCATCTGAGCATCTCTGGGAACCACACCGGCTCTGGGTATCAAACCGGCAACCCCCCCTGGCGCCTGAGAATGCTTCTAGTAGTATTCTTGACCTTCTAATACCTTTCCGGATCATTCTGAGTCTATTCCGGCAAACCTGACGCAAAATGACCATTTTGTCTCTAGTGGGCTGGTCGCCTTTTCCAACTACACCGACTCTGGGTATCAAACCAGAAACCTTCCAAAATACTCTACATAGTGTTTCCAACCTTCAAGTCCTCTCATGAGTTATTCCGAGTCCATCTCGATGGTTTTCCGGTATAATTGACCATTTTGCCCCTAATAGCTCAGTTAACCATCCCGACTTTGTTTTTTAAGCCCGTTACCCTCAAATTTTTTCGCCTCCCAGACCATCCTTGACCTTTTGAAACATTCCCAGACCTTCCGGAGTCACTCCAAGTTGAGCTAAACAAAAAATTGCATGGTAGTCACTAATACAAGCGCCCAAATCTTTTGCCTTGCATATCAAGGGTTGAAAGATACGTGACTTGCCAACCTAAAACATTTAATAAGTGGCTGGTGCCACTATGCTAGTGGCGCTAAGCCAAAATTTGGCCTGGCATAGAAAAATTGCCCTGGCTCCACTACAACAGGCGCGAGGTTAATCTTTTGTCTATAAATACAGAGCCTCCCCCTGCATGAAAAGGATCGGCAATCTAAGTCTGAAAACTCTATCTCTCTGCATATAGACCTTAAACTCTCTTTAAACCCTAGTTTTCTTAGGCCTCTTCAAACCCTAGCCCCCCATACACTTAACCCTAGCCTATATACATCTCATACACTCATATACAAGCCTCTGACATCCATTGAAGACTGAAGTGTTACAAGTTCAAAGCTTCCAAAGTCCGAGGAAAGCAAAGCAAAACAAAGCAAACAAAGCAAAGAAGATACGAGGTTGGTTTTTTTTTCTTTACGTTTATGTAATTCCCCCCTCTCTCTTCTCTCACCTAACCCACTTGGGTTTTCTTCTATTTTAATCTCCTATCTTCTTCCCCCCCTTTCTTATTTGCTTGAAATAAGAGTTTTCCCAATTCATGTGCAGAAAGAATGGTTAAAAGTCACCGTGTCAGAGGCTTTCTTCTAATTTAACCTTAGACCATGTGGATTCAGCCCCCTTGATTATGTGGTGAAGCCAACCTTGTATGTTCACGACTCTACTTGCATTTTGCATAGCATGTTCATACATATCTTCAAAAGTGTTTTCAAAAGTTGTTTTCAAAACTTGCATCAAAATCATCTTTCAAAACTTGCATTCAAAATCTTTGTTTTCAAAATCACACTCCTAGAGTGATTCTAGCCAATTCATGGTTAGGGTTACTTTAGAAAGTGTTATATTCATTATGACCTTCAAGGTCTATATTTTGGATGTAAACTCTAACTTTGTTTTTCATCAAAATCATAATCTTAAGGTGATTCTAGCTATTCCATGGTTAGGGTTGTTTTAGGAAAGTGTGATACACAAAGTGATCAAATTGGTCTATATTTTAAATCCATATTGTTTTCAAAACGACTAACTTAGAATAGTTCTAATCTCTTCATAGTTAGAAAAGTTTTAGAAAAGTGAGAAATTCAAAAGGTTCTCAAAAAGTCCATATTCAAACCCCTTTTAAAATTGCTTTTTCAAAATACTTTCCAAAAGCTCTATCCAAAAATCCACTTTCTAAAAAACTTTCCCAAAAACTCTCTTTAAAAATCTATTTTCCAAAAAGCTTTTTTCAAACTCCTTTCCAAAAGTTCTTTTCAAAGATTCACTTTCCAAAATTTTCCTTCAAGTTTCCTGCCTAGAAACTCTCTTCAAAAGGCCTACTTTTCAAAAACTCTTTTTCTTGGAGTCTAAGTCAAGCCCAAGATCCCATGGTTAGGAAACCCTAATTTTCTTTCGAAAAAACATGACTTCCTCTTTTTCTTCAAATCAAAGTTTCCAAAAACTATCTTTTACATCGAATCTTAAATTCTCAAAATCACTTTCTCTACACATAAATTCATAGGTTTCCAAATCCTAGATTTCCAAAATTTAACCTTTCCAATTCCATGTCAAATCCAATCTTCCAATTTTGGAAACTAGATCAAATCCTCTAATTTTGGAAACCAAATCAAATCATCTCTTTTTGAAAATAAAATCTAGTCTTCTACTTTAGGAAATGGAAATCAAATCTTTCCTAATTCCAACCTTTTAAAATTTCAAAGCTTTCCTAAAATGGAACTTTCCTATTTTGAAACTTTCCTAATCCGAAGATTTTCAAATCCAATCTTTCTTAAACCTTAAGTTTTCTAAACTCTTTCAAATCAAATAATTAAGTGATTTCGAATCAAATCAAATCTCTTTTCAAATCTTCCTTAAATCCAACTTTCCTAATTCGAACCTTTCCTAAACCCAACTTTCTAAAATTGAATTTTTGAAACCTAAATCAAATCCTTTCTTAATTCAACTACATGTTCCAAACTTAGGTTACCTAAACCCTAGGAGGCCAAAACCCTAGTTCAACCTTAACCCTGAAGTTAAGAAGTCTCAATCCTTTTCTAAAACTCCTTTATAAACCAAGATGGTTTTCCAATTTGAAACTTCAAAATGTTTTCAAATCTCAACTCTATCTTTCCTAAGTCATGTTCAAGTTTTCTTTCCAAGTTCAAACCCTTTTTTCAAGTTTAAGGTCAATTTCAAATCAAATCTCAATTTCAAATCCTCTATTCTAAGTTCAAATCAAATCCTTTTTCAAATTGAACACTTTTCAAATCAAACTCTTTTCAAATCAAATTATTTCAAATCAAACTTTTCTAAAATCTCAAAATATCTATTTTCAATCGAACTATTGTCCAAACTACGACTGACCTGATTCCCACAAAAGGGATACGTAGGCAACCCTCATGGGTGTGGTCACAACCTTTTTTCAAATTTCTAATTGCACAACCTTTTTCAAGTTTCCTATCTCATAACCGTTGTTTAAACTTACAATTTCATGATCTATTTCAAATTTATAATTCTAAAATCTATTTTCAAATCTCCAATTCCAATTTCTAAAAACCTTCTTTCTCAAATCAAATTTATCTTTTCAAATATATTTCCAAAATCAAATCAAGTCTTTTCAAATTTACTTTCAAAAATCAAATCAATTTGTTGCACATGCATATCATGCATTATGTCAAACTTCTTTTCAAAAGTGGATAGTTTTGGACATTTATTAATCAAAGATTTCGAATGAGTGAACCTAAGATGAATAGGCATGTAGGTACTGCAAGGGCGGGATAGGGTGATGGCTTAGTGCGTATTCCTTGCACGTAACCAACCTCCAAACCTAGATTACTATTTTTAAAAAGCAAATGGAGTTATTTTTAAAAAGAGCTTAAATATTTTCAAAGGTTGCCAAACAACCTATTTTCTTAAAGACCCTCTTTTGAGGAAGTTTTCAAAAACCCTAAGTGTAATCTTCAATTTGTGCTTAGTTTTAGGTGATCTAACTTACCTTAATCAAGTTAGGTGACGACTTCAAATCTTTTTCAAAAGCCCTTAATTCAAATCAATTTCTAATTCAAACCTAGTCGCACTTATTCTTATAGAAGGATAAGTTCAAATGAGAGAGTACTGTGTTTTTCTCATTTGTCTTTTTTTAGTGCGAAAAATCGGGGGGCGACACCCGCCAATGTAGAATGTTTGCTAATTTGGCACGTTCTTTGAGAAAGCACAAACCCCTCAAGAATGAAAGACCGTCCAAGCCCGACACGTTCTTTAAGAAAGCATAAATCTCTCAAGAATAAAAGATTGTCCCAGTCTAGCACAACCTTCGAGAAAGTTTATTCCTCAAGGCGGTAAGACCCTTTCAAGCTTATCCATCAAGAAAGTACTAATTCCTCGGATAGAAGTCCAGACTAGATCCAAACCAGTCAACACCGACGCTTGATAGCTCGACTCGGTGAAAAATGACCATTTCTGCCCCTAGTGGGCCCGACATGTTCCTCAAGAAAGTCCAAAGTCCTTGGAACGGTAAGACCACCTTCCAAAGCTGTCCCTAGATGGTTAGACATATCCAGTGCCATCCAGTCAACCCCGGCCCTTTACCGAAGGTCCTTGGTCTAAATAATCATTTTGCCCCTAGGCATCCAAATACCCTAGGAAACCACACTAGCTTTGGGTATCAAATCGGCAACACCCCAGTCAACTCTAGTTAACCCCAGTTAACTCGATCAACCCCAGTCAACTTTGGTCAACCCAATCAAACCCAATCAATCTTGGTCAACCCTAAAACTCCCAGGATGAGGTGATCGCCATCTGGTCACTCTCTATAACCATATCTGCTCGGGAAATCAAACCGGCAACCTCCGAGATACTTTCCCGAGTATTCCCTTCCATTTCTAGCTAGGCGCCGCCATCCGACACTTTCCTTTTTCAAACCATAGCCTCCTTGCTCCACTTCGAGTGAAGCATGACCATTCTTTAGTAGTGCGCCACAAATAGTGGCGCATAACCCCCCAGAATCAGTTATGAATCAACCAGCCTTCTTTCAAGCATTCATTAATGCCTTGAGTGGCGCACAACCAAATTTAAGTCGTACGCCACCAAGAGTGACGCACAACCTCCCTGAATTTGCACTATAAATATAGACCTCCCCCCTATCTATTTTGGGTCAAAAAAATCCTCTAGAAATTCTCCCCCTCCATTCCAGACATCTCCCGGAGCCCTCTCTCTCTCAAAGTCCTGCAGGTCGAGTCTGAGTTTGAGTTTGAACTCTTGAACCGAAGCTTCCAAGCTCCACCAAGGTCCGCCTCGCTGCCCAAAAGTTCCCCAGGCCTTCCTAAGCCAAAGGTCCGAGCCTCCACCAAAGAAAGAAGTAACGAGACAAGGTAATCCTCATTTTACCTTTCCCTACTCCCCCACTTTCTCTTCTCCCTCCAAACCCACTTGGGTTCTTCTCTTTTTTAATCCCCTATCTCTAAAGCCCCCTTTCTTGCATGCTTGAAAACAAGAGGATGTTAAGTCCATATCGAGAGTAAACAAAAGGAGATTACTGATTGGGACTCTCTTCTTGGCCCTCACTTGGTTCACGACATGGCCTTAGGGCCCTCTTATAATGTGGTGATACCTAAACCTTGTATGGTTCATGCCATTACTATCGTAAAATTGCATTTGCATTCATGTCATTCCTCTACTCTTTAAAACCATTTTTCTAAAGTAGTTTTCTTAAAACCACAATCCCAAGCGGATCCTAACCCTTTATGGTTAGGATTTTCCTAGAAAAGTGTGACATTTTAAATGGCTTCAATTAGCCTACACTTGCTTCTTTAAAAAAAAAAAAAACAATCTCGGAATGATCCTAGTCTTTTCATAACTAGGATTGTTTCGAGAAATGTGTGACATTCAAAAGGACCCGAAAGGTCTACATTTTCGATCACGTGCCTTATTTGTTTTTCAAAGCCACAAACCTAAAGCGACTCTAGCCTTCTAATGGCTAGAATAGCCTTAGGCAAAGTGCGATATTCATTTGGATGTCTAAAATCCAGTCAAGGTTTTAGGCCCTAAAATATGTTTTCAAAAAACTCTGTTTTCGAACCATTTCCAAAACTCATATTTGTTAAACCCTAGAAGTCCAATCCTAGGAAAACCCCGTTTTTGCCAACTTGGAACACTTCTATTTTTAAATCGAAACCTTCAATTTTCAAATCAAAACATTCCATTTCAAATCCCTCAAATCGCTTCTTTTTCAAATCTTCCAAATTTAAACCTAATTAAACTCCTTCCATTTTTGGAAACAATCCAAACTTACCTTTTTCAAACCAAATCAAATCTTGATCTTCCTGAAAAGGAAAAATTTCCAAATCAAATCTTTCTCAAAAGGAAACATTTTCAAAACTCAAATCTTTTCAAATCAAATCAAATATTATCAAATTCTAATCTTCCTAAAAAGGAAACATTTCCAAGTCAAATCTTCCTGAAAATGAAACATTTCCAAAACCCAATCTACAAATCAACTCAAATCTTTTCAAATCAAATCAAATCTTTTCAAATCAAATCAAACATTTTCAAGTCAAATATTCCTGAAAAAGAAAACATTTTAAAAGCCCAATCTTTCTAAAAAGGAAACACTTTTAAACTCAAACTTTCCTGAAAAGAAACTTTCTAAAAATAAAAACTTTCTAGAAATATGATTCCATTGCAAAATTCTAACTCTTTCGAACTCTTATCCAAACTACGATTGACCTGATCCTCTTTAAGGAGGTACGTAGGCAACCCTTCACAAGGGTGCGGTCACAATCCATTTCAAACTCCCAATTCCATTTTTCAAACTCAACTCCTTTCAAATTCTTTTTTTTCAATTCTGTTTTTCAAAAGTTTTCTAAGTGGATAACATTAAACATAGATAACTAGTGAGTCATAGTTAGGTGAGTAAAAGGTGATTAGACTTATAGGTACCACAAGGGTGGGGTGGGGTGATAGTCTTTGGACATCTTCCCTACAAGTAACCAACCCTTAGACTTAAGAATTTCTATTTCAAAGACCAAAATCGGAGTCAATTTTCAAAAGGGCTTTCCAATGTTTTTAGGGTTGTCGAACAACCTACCTTTTAAAACCCTCTCATGAGGACGTTTTTCAAAATCCTTTTCCAAAACCTAAGATTAACCCTTGGGTTTGACTTGGTTTAGATGACGTAGCACATCTTTAAATATGTTAGGTGGCAACTCTAAAAACCTTTTCAAAAAGCCCTAATCAATCCCATTTCAAAAATTCAAACCCCGTCGCATTCGTCCTTCTACGAGGGCGACTTCTAACAATAGAGCACTGTGAATGTTCCCGAGCCAAGAGGGCTTGGTCCGGTCCAAAAATGGGGCGCAATATCTTGGCGACTCCACTGGGGATAATTAGAGAGTTGGGCCTATGTTATGTCTAGTTACCCCTTACTCACCTTAAGTTCACCAGTTACCTTGTTTAGTTATATCCACTTTATAAACTTTTCAAAACTCCAAAATTTTCAAAATGGTCTTTATTTTGCAAAAAAGTCAAACATTGTATTCATTACATGCTCTTGCATTGTTTATACATCAATATTTTATTTTGCATTTGAGTTCATCAAAAAGTACTAATTTTGTGCATTTGTTTTGTAGGTGGACCCTTGTTCACATTTTAATTTATGTTCATAAACTGCCATGACTATTATGTATGACAGGATGAATGGGAGTTGTTGGGCTCTTTCCTCCTATTTCAAAAATTACACACACATTTACATATGCATTTTCATGGAATATTGACCTTAGTTACTACATTCTAGATAGAAGGGGGAACAGTACATTGATTGTTGGTGCTAGGCAGATGTGTCACCTAACCAACGCTCTTTAAATAGTTCCCCCGCTCAGATCACCAACCTATAATGGCACCAACCCGGGGAGTTGGCCTAGGTTTGAAGATTTGGGAGCCAAGCTTTTTAGGAAGTATTAGTAGTCCTCAGCCTCATGTTCATATAGCACCTCTGCATAGTCGAACCTCTACCAGATTTAAGGTACGTATTTTTCAAAAACTAAGGAGGAAAGAACGACTGCTTTTCAATTTTCTTATTCTTGTTGGTATTATGCATACATACATGAATGCCTTGTTGTCAATATCTTGTCATTCATGCTATTAAATTGCCCATGCAAATGTAATCATCTTAAGGCAAGAGTCCCAAAGTAACTCAAGCCACTTGCACTCCATACATATGATCAGCCTCTAAGAGAATGGCCCACGAGCCAATCCCAAATCATAAGCCTACCCAATTCCTAAGGGTTCCAAACCCTAAGGGTCATGGCATGCATCCAAGAATCATTTCATAAAAGGGGCCCCAATCCCTCTCACTCATGGAGATAAGGTTACCACAAGACAAGGGGCAATCCAGAGACAAGGTCATTCAACAACCTCCCAACATCAACAAAGTGAAATCGAAAGCTCGAAGTGTTGTTTAGGTAGATAGGTGGAAAGTCCCATAGAAAATGTTCCCTTCCCCCAATCTATGTAATTTCAGCTTTTTATCTCAAAAGAAATAAATTGCTCTTTCTATTTCCCTTGAATGAATGGTTGTGTGGGATGAATAAAACAGGCACGAGTATGGTATCTGCATATAGGGCAGTCCCTTATCTCCAAAATGAGCCTTTGTATCATACCTAAGTCTTGAAAAGCAAGGACACCTCTAGGGCGTGCATTGCACAAATGCTTTTCAAGGACAAGTGCTAACTTTTCCTTTTTTTTCTTTGCTTTTTTGTTTTCCTCTCTCTTTCTCTCATTCCACAGGAATTAAAATGCATTCAATTCACCATTGCTCCAAAAAAAAAAAAGGAAAGAGAAAGGCCTAGTATCGTCTGCCACTCAAGAACCAATCATCACCAAACACAAAATATCACTAATGGCCAATGGAGTAGACACCACCGTTGATTGGCCAATTGAAGAATTCATGGAGGAGGTCCTTCTTGCTGATAGGTGAGGAGAAGAATTCCTGCACCCGAGATATGCTAAGGCTGAAGCCCTTCTGGCCAGGAATCTCTGGCCCGCAACTGAGTATGACTACGAAGATATGGGTTGGGGATCGGTTGAGCCCAAGCTACCAACGGCACCATTTGATTTTGTGGAAGGCGACCTCGTTTGTTTGTTTGCAGAACATGAAGAAATGGAGGAAAAGAAATCAATGACTGCACCAATCACCCCTTGGAAGATCTGTCCGTCCACCCTACACTCAATGAGTTTGACACCAAAAAGGTTAGCAATTCCCAAACCCTACTGAGGGTTGTGGACCAAGAGCCTGCAAGGGAGGGATGTCTTCTAAAGTTCATCCACTTTCTTTCTGTCCTTTTACATTTCTTGTCGTTAATTTGCATGCTTCATTTAATAAACGCGTTCCACGTTAAAGTTTGTTGAATGACATAATTGCATTTTTTTCTATATTCTTGTGAATGGTGGAATACTTCCAGGAAATTATTCTTTAACCAATAAACCTCGTTTGGTGGGTGTGATAGCATTAGCAGCTCATCTAAAACAAGAAATCCTTGAATAGAGAGAGAAAACAGATCTAACTCGAGATGTGAAGTTTACCTAATAAGCAACACTTCAATGGCATCTGAGCTAAGCGATGGGTAGCCGGGCTATAAAAAGGAAAAGGAGCCATTGTTCTATCTTCCTGCAAATAGCAAATGATTCCTTTTGCACAACCAATTGGAGCCGAAGACGTTTCTTGGTCAAAAACCCAAACTAGAGTTGCTTCGTGCATGTTGGAGCAAATGCCGGTAGTGAAGGAGCCCATACATCAACAATTGTCGTCCGAAATACGTCATTGGAACTTCAAGCTGAGCTTTATAGACTAAGCAATTTTACTTGAAATGAAGAGAGGCCCTCAGTTCTTCCACCATACAGTCAAAAGATGACCATTGCAAAGCCTATTTGAGCTGTTTGCATTCCTTTTCAAAAAAACCAACCCAATAATCACTGCCCACATTGGGTTAAGGCAAAGACAGGGGTACAATGAAGCTAGAAAGCAAGCATGGCATAGTACAAAAAAAAAAAAAAAAAGAAGGATACAAGTACTACACAATGATCCTTATAAAGGACAGAAGGTCTACAAGAGAACAAGTCTTTTTATCCTTTAAAAAAAAGACTAGGAACATGGGAATTGCAAGAAAGCAAGTCCTTTATGCTTACAAAATGATAAATAATTCTTATCAAAAGTGATCATGGGTTCTCACTAGCCAAGTAGAGATAAATAGGATTTTGAGCCTTTATCCAACCTTTCAAACACCCCATAATTTGGCCCATATTACGGTCCAAAGAAAGGTCCTCTTAGATCAAGGAAAAAATGCTTAGTCTAAATAAGCTTGGATAAAGTGACAGTAACACATGGATAGGATGGCATTCACAGGGGCAAATTTCATTACCAAGAGCAGCTCTGGTCTTGTGCCACCTCAATTGAAGATAGTAGTTTTATGCCTACAATCCTTTCATTCTAGCCCATGAACCCAGCCTACGTTATAGTCTAAAGAAAAGTCTCCTCGAATTGAGGGCTTAGCCGCCTATCGCTACGCTAAGGTCATGAAGGTTGTTGCTCAAGCTATGTCTGGAAAGGTCAACCATCCCTAAACACTACCCCCCTGAGAGGCAGCATCAAGAGTACCACTTTCAGAATGATGTGATATGCTATCATATTACAACCAAAAAGGGGATAGAGGATGAAGGGGCAAAAACCCCAACAAGAAAGTTACCCCCATTTTCAACAATATAAGTTTGGGGCATTCAAAAAGGCTTTTACTCTCACAAGTGCACATTCATGATGTTTGCATTCCTATTTTATAAAAATTTTGGGATGAGCTTTGCATACATCCAACAAAGCCCCTTGTACAAACAAGCACACAAACACATCCTGCACATATCATCCAATCATCTCATAAATATTAGCATATCCATCCTGTTTTAAAGCTACAATACCAGAATGAAAAGGCATAAAATAAAAATTTTCTGACAAAGTCTAAAATGTCTAAATACTCATGAAAAGGCAAATCATAGTGGAGGTGAATCCAAATCAAAGTCGCCCCAGTCAGCTGGATCAGGAAGAGACAAATTAGGGGCAACCTGTGAACCACCGGCTCCCTACAAGAGAATCAAAAAACCCAAGTCAGTACAAGTGATAAACAAATACAGCTAGTACAAATATAGAAAGGAAGAGAAAAAAAAATGGGCTCACTGGATCACCACCCATCCGAGCCAACCGAGCAAACAAATCAACCACCTTCGCTTGATACCGGTCCGGCTCGCCCCTATACTGGTCGCGCTCTGCCTGGAACTAATCCCTCTAGTCTCTCATGGCTGCAAACTCCCTTTGAGGTATATAACCCTGTGAACAGCGCCATAAATCCACCACCTCATGGCCTACGACCACTCCTCCTACCACTACATCAAAGGAAGTCAAGCCTCCTATGGCTCTCTTAGCAAAATGGGTCGTATAATCAACATATGGCGGAAGTAAGGAGGTAGCACTATTTGTGGCTCAATTAGTAGTATAGCAGTATCCCCACAGAGAAACCCATACATATACTGGGGAGGAACATCGGCAGCTCAAAACTCCATATGGAACTAACGCCAATGCCTCTCTCCCAAATATGTCTCCCAGGACTCAACTCCTATAAATGAGACTCTGGACAAAGATATCAGTACAAGATACCTCACAGTCTCATAATACTCTGAACCAGTGAAAGGTCTCCATGTCACGTCATTTGGTACCAATAACTCCAAGCTCGCCTGGATGGTGACAAAATCTATGATCTCGAAACGATGGTCAACCTGACAACGTGCCCACCTCAAGGCCCGAGGATAAGAGTCAGCCATACGAACCCGAGGACGGCAAACGGGTAGGTACTCATAGCTCCACCAAATCAGAAAAGATTAGAAGCTAGTCATGCTGCTCTAACAAGCCGACGTCCTCCATCGCATACTCCCAAGGAAACATGCAAAGGTAAAAGATCACTAGTCTACACCCGTCAAAGCATCTAGATCAGTCACTAGAATCACTAGTGAAAGAGGGATAGTGGACCTGTTGTTGTTGCAAATGCAGCTAAATACTAAAAATAGCACCAATCAGAGTCTCATAATGGCCCGGCAGGCTAGGGGAGGCTCAGTACTAAAATCCAAAATATGCTGGTAGAGAAGGGTAGCGGGGAATGACGGCCCTATGAAGGGTGATATATCCAGCAAATGATAAACCTTAGCCACGTCAACTGGCCTCAGCTTAATCCGAAGACTTGTGAAGGATATCCCCGTAATTATTGCCCAGTCTAATGGGGTCGGCCGAAGCTCAAATCCAATAAAATGAAATGTTTCGGTCTCCCCGAACCACCTCTCAACTAAAGGACGAACCAGTCGACGATCCAACCTATTTGTCTAAAGCTGCTTGAAAGAGCTTAAGCCTATGTCGAGCAGGAAGGTCTGGTAAGATGGAACGGCTGACCTCATCACCCCAAGAGCCCGATGTAACGCCCCTTTGAAGGCAGAATGTCTGTGTAGAACCATCTGCTGGCGAGTATAAGCACTGGGATGGTAGGCTTAGTCACCCAAGGGAGGGATGTCAGCCTCCTCCAGATCATCTAATACAAGTTTGGCGCGCCTAATCTTGACGCTTGCCCTCCCGTAACCTATAAGAGGGTCCTCCAACCCTTGAGCCTCATCACTATCATTGTTACTGCTCTCCTTAACGTCTGGCTCAAAACGTGGCTCATTGGCCATCCGGCTATTGCTAGTGGCGGCCCGGCTGGTCATCTGCCAACTGCTCCCCGAATGAGAGCTACTCTGGCTAGCCTCTCTAGTATCTAGATCTCCTTGAACGTCCTTGTCAAGGCAGCACCTCCTCTAGGATCCACCCTCACTTGCATCAACCATCTTGAAAAAAAGAAGAAAGAAAAGAAACATGTCAAGATCTATCAATCAACAACATGAAAAATGGCAAAAAAAAAAAAAAAAGAAAAGAAAAGAAAAGAAAAGAATGCGGAAAAAGAGGGATAAGGGCAAGAAATGCTTCAAGTTCCCCAAGCAATTTCTCAACTTCGGATTCCCGATTTTATAAACTTCTTATCCTCAAAAAAGTAATTACTAAAATTAATACGGGTTTTATAAACTTTTTATCCTCAAAAAAGTTGTTTTCAAATTCCATCCCAATTTTATAAACTTTTTTATCCCCAAAAAAGTTGTTTTCAAAATCAATTCAGGTTTTATAAAATTTTTATCCTCAAAAAAGTTATTTTCAAAATTACTCCGGGTTTTCAAAAAGCTTTCCCCTCCAAAAAACTATGGTTTTTAAGACTTTTCCTCAAAAGCCCGATCCTATGGTTTCTTAGGGCTTTCCCTCAAAAGCCCCAATCCTATGGTTTATTAGGGCTTTCTTTCAAAAGTCCTGATTTAATAATTTCTAAGGTTTTCCCTTCAAAAGCTTATCCCTCTCCCTGTCTTAAAGAAACCTTTTTAAAATTTTCCTAAAACCTTTTTTTCACGAAAATTCTAAGTATCAAATTTTTTGAAAAATCCAGCAGAATCCCATTTGTCAAAGGCCCCTACAACGCCACGCAACCACAAATTCATGTCACCAAACACGTAACACCCTACCACCCACCCAACACGAGGCATAAACGGGCAAACACCAATTGTTTCTAAAATTTCCAAGGCTATTTCCTCACCCTTTTTCAAACACCTTCAAAAAAGTTCACAAGTTTTTCAAAAACCTACACAAAACTTGTCAAAAATATTCCTAGAATTTTCTAGCAACAATCCAACACTCCTGAGATTTATTTCTCAATTTTCTCTAATTTCCCACATTTTCCAAAATTTTTCTAATTTTTGAAAAATCAAAAAAATACAATTGCTTCTAGAAAATTACAAAACTTCACACAGTTGCTCAAAACATTTTTATAAGGCATCCTATACAAAAATATCGCAGAAAAATGCATTACCCAGTGCCCAAATCGCTAGTTTTTCTAAGCCTGCAGGAAACCCCTTTCGCAAATTATGGCAATCTACACAAACTCACTCAAATGATCACCAAAATGAAAAAATGACTCCATAGATGCATTCAAAGCATTCAAGAACAACAATTTCCGCTATACACATGCTTCAAACGGAAATCTATGCTTTGAAATCAACCAAAAGCAAGAAAACTCAATTTTTTGAAATTTTTCAACGATTTCTTCTTCTCCAGCAACTTTCCGATGATGACGTCACTTCACGGCGACTACCTGGCACTCCACATACACTCCCCAACAATGCCCAAGTGAAATGCCTCGAAGAACTTGGGAGAGAAATCCCAAAAATTGCAAAAACCAACTCAAAACCCCATAACCCGTGGCTGCTGCTATAAAACCCCCGCAGGCCATGCGCCACTCATAGTGGTGCACAAATAAAGTGCACCCTGGCGCCACTATGAGTGGCACACAACCAAGATGGGCCCTGCCTCAGCTTTTTGTCGTGCGCAGATTTTTCGCACTCGAGAAATACACACATAAGCGAGAAAAATACTGTACTCTCTCGTTAGAACTCATCCTCCTAGAAGAATGAGTGCGACTAGATTTGAATTGAAAATTGATTTGGATAAAGGGCTTTTAGAAAACAATTTGGAGTTACCACCTAACTTGATTAAGGTGAGTTCGGTCACCTAAAAACTAAGCACAATTCGACAACTACACTTAGGGTTTTTGAAAACGATTTTGAAAATACTTTCTCTAGAGAGGGTTTTTAAGAAAATAGGTTGTTTGGCAACCTTTGGAAAACTTTTAAGCCCTTTTTGAAAATAAACTCCATTTTGGTCTTTGAAAACAGTGATTCTAGGTTCGGAGATTGGTTACATGTAGAGAAGATGCACTAAGCCATCATCCTACTCTGCCCTTGCGGTACCTACATGTCTATTTACCTTAGAACTCTCGGGATGAGGTGACCACCATCTAGTCACTCTCTTCAACCATATTGGCTTTGAGAATCAAACCAGCAACCTCTAGGACACTTACCCGAGTATTCTCTTCCATTTCTAACCGGACCCTACCGTCCAGCACCTTCCTTTTTCAAACCATAGCCTCCCTGCTCCACTTCGAGTGAAACAAGACCATTCTGTAGCTGTACGCCACTAATAGTGGTGCATAACCCTCCAAAATTAGTTACAAATTGACCAGCCCCATATCCAACCTTTTGTTAAGCATTCCTTAATGCCCTGTGCGCCTCTTAGTGGCGCACAACCAAATTTGAGCTGTGCACCCCTAAGAGTGGCCCGCAACCTCCCTGAATTTGCACTATAAATACAGGCCTCCCCCCTTTCTGTTTTGGGTCAAAAAAATCCTCCAGAAACTCTCCCTCTCCATTCTAGATAGCTCCTAGAGCTCTCTCTCTCTCTCAGTCCCGCCGGCCGAGTCCGAGTCCGAGTCCGAACTCTTGAAACCCTAGCTTCCAAGCTACACCGAAGGTCTGCCTCGCAACCCAGAAGTTCCCAAGGCCTTCCCAAGTCAAAGGTCCAAGCCTCCATAAAAAAAAGAAGCAACGAGACAAGGTAATCCTCATTTTACCTTTCCATACTCCCCCACTTTCTCTTCTCCCTCCGAACCCACTTGGGTTCTTCTCTTTTTTAATCTCCTATCTCTAAACCCCCCTTTCTTGCATGCTTGAAAACAAGAGGACGTTAAGTCCATGTCGAGAGTGAACAAGAAGAGATTACTGATCGGGACTCTCTTCTTGGCCCTATCTTGCTTCACGGCATGGCCTTAGGGCCATCTTGTAATGTGGTGATACCTAAACCTTGTATGTTTCATGCCATTACTATCGTCATATTGCATTTGCATTCATGTCATTCCTCTACCCTTTAAAATCATTTTTCTAAAGTGGTATTCTTAAAACCACAATTATAGGTGGATCCTAACCCTTTATGGTTAGGGTTTTCCTAGAAAAGTGTGGCATTTTAAATGGCTTCCGTTAGCTTGCATTTTCTTCTTTTCAAAACCACAATCTCGGAATGATCCTAGTCTTTTCATAACTAAGGTTGTTTCGAGAAAAGTGTGACATTCAAAAGGACCCGAAAGGTCTACATTTTCGGCCCTATGCCTTATTTGTTTTTCAAAGCCACAAGTCTAAAGCAATTCAAGCCTTCCAATGGCTAGAATAGCCTTAGGCAAAATGTGATATTCATTTGGATGTCTAAAATCCAAGTTAAGGTTTCAGGCCCTAAAACATATTTTCAAAAGACTCGATTTTCGTACCATTTCAAAAACTCATATTTGTTAAACCCTAGAAGTCCAGTCCTGGAAAAACCCCATTTTTGCTAACTTGGAACACTTCTATTTTTAAATCAAAACCTTTCATTTTCAAATGAAAACCTTCCATTTTAAATCCCTCAAATCGCTCCTTTTTCAAATCTTCCAAATTTAAACCTAATTAAACTCTTTCCATTTTGGAAACAATCCAAACTTACCTTTTTCAAACTAAATCAAATCTCAATCTTCATGAAAAGGAAACATTTCCAAATTAAATCTTCCTGAAAAGGAAAATTTTCCAAAACTGAAATCTTTTCAAATCAGCTCAAATCTTTTCAAATCAAATCAAATCTTATCAAATCTCCATTCTCCGGAAAAGGAAACACTTCCAAAACTCAATCTTTTCAAATCAACTCAAATATTTTCAAATCAAGTCAAATTTTTTCAAATCAAATCAAACATTTTCAAGTCAAATCTTCTTGAAAAATGAAACATTTCAAAAGCCCAATCTTCGTGAAAAGGGAACACTTTCAAACTCAAACTTTTCTGAAAAGGAAACTTTCAAAAAATAGAAACTTTCTAGAAATAGGAATCCATTTCAAAATTCTAACTCTTTCGGATTCTTGTCCGAACTACGATTGACCTGATCCTCTTTAAGGAGCTACATAGACAACCCCTCACGAGGTGCGGTCATGATCCATTTCAAGCTCCCAATTTCATTTTTTAAACTCAACTCCTTCTTTCAAATTCTTTTTTTTCAATTCTGTTTTTCAAAAGTTTTCTAAGTGGATAGCATTAAACATAGGTAAACGGTGAGTCATAGTTATGTGAGTAAAAGGTGATTAGATATATAGACACCGCAAGGGCGAGGTAGGGTGATAGTCTTATGACATCTTCCCTACACGTAACCAACCCCCAGACTTAAGAATTTCTATTTCAAAGACCAAAACTAAAGTCAATTTTCAAAATGGTTTTTCAATGTTTTTAGGGTTGTCAAACAACCCTACCTTCTAAAACCCTCTCATGAGGACGTTTTTCAAAAAAAATTTCCCAAACCCAAGATTAACCTAGATGACCTAGCACATCTTTAAATATGTTAAGTGGCGACTCCAAAAACCTTTTCAAAAAGCCCTAATCAATCCCATTTCAAAAATTCAAACCTTGTCGCAATCGTCCTTCTACGAGGACGAGTTATAATAATAAAGCACCGTGCATGTTCACGAGCTAAGAGAGCTTGGTTTGGTCTAAAAACGGGGCGCTACAACAGGCTCGCCAACATGGAATAACTTCAGGATGAGGTGAAAGAGTTGGGAGGCAAGTTAGGAGACATCACCACCCAGCTTAATTTGCTAATGCGGGCAGTGGGTAACTCAACCCCTCACACCTTAATCTTTGACACAACAAAGGTATGCATTCTGAAGACCCATGCCTATGGTAGAGCATAGGATGCCAAAGACTTAGAGAACTATCACTTTGACATGGATCGATACTTCAAGGCCGTCAAGAACAATTTAGAAGAAACCAACTTCACCATGGCAACAATGTATTTAAGCGGTAATGCTAAACTATGCTAGTGCACAATGCATGAAGAAATCCTACAGGGCCGCTGCACCATTTACATATGGGAAGACTTAAAGAGGGAATAGAAGGCCCAATTCTTTCCAGAGAATGTTGAGTACATTGCTTAGTGATTGCACAATAAAAATGTAATTATATAGCCCTAAATTACCTTTGTTTAGCTCTAGTTTGGTATAATAATTGTTGTTCTATTATAACAATTAGTGCTAACACTGTTTTATTTACTTTTATAGGATTTTGGACTTAAATGTACTAAAAAGACATCGAAAAGAGTCAGTGTAGATTAAAGAGAAATTGGATTTGAGCACTACCCGTCTGAATGCCTATTTAGGACCGTCCGGACACCCCTTGCAAATAGCCTGTTCGGACGCTCTGACGTAGGCCTGACTTTTGGATCAACTTGAATTTTAGTCTTTTATTATTAGGAAGAGTCCTAAAGAGAGAATGAGTTAGTTAGAGTTAGAGGAAAATGTTTAACGTTCCTAGTTTTATTCAAGGAGCTTTTTTTTTTTTTTTAAACTTTTTCAAGAATTCTAGTTATGAGGTTATTATTTTTGTCTTTGACAATAATGTTTCATCCCATATTTCATTATTTTTTAATTCAATTTGTTATTTTTATTCCATTTCATTTCAATTCTTGTAGTCTTTACTATAGAGATCAGTAACTAAATATTTTCTTGGTATGGATTGAGAAAGTAATAGGTTACATGTAGATGTTCCAAGATAAATTCCTTTTTCAAAATTTATAACTTCTAAAGCAAGATTTCTTTTCTTCATCTTGGATTCTTTCGAAAACAAAGTTCTTGATTATATCTAGGACATATACATAGACTGCATTAAGCTGGGATGTATATGAATGATATCACTGGTAAGGCTGTTGATTATAACTGTATATAATGATAAAATAGTATTTTTGAGATTTGCTGTTCTTGATTAAGCTTCAAACATACTTTGTAGTCAAGGTAATAAATTGGGACAGGTATGAATGGGACACTGGTATAAACACTAGTAAATAATTGGATTTCAACTCTAAGAGAAGAAAAAGAATCTTGAGTCTTAGTAATCAAAACTATCTTGGGAATCTACCTAGAAGCCTATTGTCTGGATCAATCTTGCCAAGACATTTTTCTATTATTTAATCAAGTTTGTTTAGGTTAAGTTTATTATTACTGTCTAGGATAATTTTCAAGCAATCAACCAATAATCATTTTTCTTTTTCTTTTTGAATAATTTTCTGCATTGATTCCAACCCCTTCTAAGCTCAAGTTTATTTTTCTTTCATTTCAGATCTGTTTGCTTGCTGACAAGATTGTATGTTTCTAGTGGATTGACCTCAGACTTCACTGAGTACTATATTGCATCGCATCCGTTCTCTTGCGAAGCTATCCAACACTATTATGGAGTAATCAATTTTTGGCGCCATTGCCGAGGAAAGCAACTAGCTATAGTAAGTAAATAAAATAAAATAAAAAAGAGGAAGCAAATGAACTTGAAGGAATTGATTCCTGCAAGAAGAGCTTCACCACCAAACTATGACCACAGGTAGACTCAACAGCTCAATTGGGCAAACTTGTTCCATCCTTACTATCTGTGAGCATTGTAGAATTTTCCTTTATTTTCTTTTACATGTTTCTTTGTAGATAAAATTCTTTATTTTTTTTTATAGGAGATAGGCCTAGAGGAGGATAGGATTTATTTTTAAATCGGTGGTTATTTTATGTGGAGATTAATGGTTTAGTTGGATATTTAAATCGGTAGATATTTTATATGGAGATTACTAGTTCGATTGAAAAGAGAAATATAAATTATCTGTGTTTCTTTGTTATGGCGGATTGTTGCATTCATCTGCATTACATTGCATGTCAGTTTTGAAAAGAGACAATTCAGGTAGACTTTTGAGAGCAACCCCACCTCTATCTTCCACCCAGTCTAGAGTTATCCCCGACACCACACCAATCCCTATAGATTTTGAAATGGCCCATATACAAGGTAATGGGAATGGGGTTGATTGTGTACAACCCTCACAACCCTAAGCACTTGCACCAGCATAGAGAACCATAAGGGATTATCTTAACCCTCAAAGATAGACTCCTACTTATTGCATCATATTACCCTCTAACCAAACTGTATTACATCTTAAGTTGGGTATAATGCAATTGATCACACATTTTCATGGAATGGATTCTAAGAATCTATACACCCAATTAAAAGGGTTTGAAGAAGTCTATAATATGTGTTTTGACAATACATGCTCGATTGAGACCATACGTCTCAAGTTGTTTCCATTTTCATTAAAAGATAAAGCCAAAATGTGGCTAAATTCTTTGAGGCTGAGGTCCATTCCATCATGAGATGTACTCTAAGCCGAATTTTTGAAAATATTCTTTCTTTAGCACCTTACAGAGGCGATTCGTAGTCTAATCTCATAGTTCACTCTCCTAAAAACTGAGACTTTTTACCATAGTTGGGAGAGATATAAGAAACTTTTGAACTTGTATCCGCATCATGGAGAGGACCCATACAGGCTGGTTAGTACCTTCTTCTCAACCTTAACACTTGAACTCAAGAGGTTTGTAGAAATAATATGCAATGGATCTTTCCATGGCAAATCTCCAGAAGAAGCCTATGTCTTCTTTGACTTTTGGCAGACAATGCTAAAGATTAGGACACCACAAGGACCAAAAATCCCGAGATTAGGAAAAACCCAAGGATAGGAACTATGTACCCTCTAAAGCATGGAGATGATGAGAGTGCTAAGATTGCCACATTGACTAGGAGATTAGATGCGCTAGAAATGAAAAAAGTTGCATCAGTTGAGAGTGAGACCACAGTTAATTGTAGTGTGTGTGATAGTAATGAACATGGGACCAACTTGTGTCCTATCATACCAGCCTTTAGAGAAGTGTTACATGGGCAATTCAATGACATAGCTCCTTATAACAAGTCAACACAAGCTCCGCAAGGCCAAGGTAACCCATATGCATCTACATATAACCCGGGGTGGAGAAACCATCTGAACTTCAATTGAAGGAATGATGGTTACTCAGCACCCCGACAATACCAACAGTCACAACAGCTTTATAGCCCTCCTAATCAATACTATGCACATGGACAACAATTTCAACCAGCATCACCAAATGCATATAGACCACCTTCTATGAGAACTATAAAGGACCAATTGAAACAGTTCATACAGGCATAGCGAGCAACTAATACCAGATTTGATAGGTTGGTTGACGACATAAAGAATCAAATGACCCTTCTCACACAATCTTTAGCTGTTAAAGAAAAAGGCACATTTCCAGCATAATCACTACCCAACCCAAATAGGCAAGCTCATGGAGTCGATATAAATTCAAATCATCCTAAACACGAGCAGGTTCAAGTAATAACCTGCCTTAGGAATGAAAAGACATTAAATAAAACCATTCCCACTAAAGAGTCTAAGCCTAAGGAGGATACCAACAAAAGGGTAGAAGAGAAAGTAGAAGACCCTAGGGAAATAGTGGAAAAGCCCGATAAAGAGACTAACGAAGAGGTGCCCAAGGATACATCTAGGGACACAGACAACAAGGATTTGTCATATGCCTTGTTCCCTCATAGGTTAGCCAAACCTAAGAAATAGTTGCTCAACTTGAAAACCTATGAGGTCTTCAAACAAGTGAAGATCAATATCCCATTCTTAGATGCCATTAAGCAGATTCCTTCCTATGCAAAGTTCTTAAAGAACTTATGCACAATTAAGAGACGGCTCAATGTGAGGGAGGCCTCTTTTCTAAACCAAGAAGCATGTAAGGCTCTTTAAGTAAACCTTCCACCAAAATACAAGGACCTTGGGAGTCATACCATTTTATGCATAATCGGAGACCATAGGACTGATGATGTCTTACTGGACTTAGGGTCTAGTGTCAATCTACTTCACTATTTGTTCACCAACAGTTTGGGGGGGGGGGGGGGGGGGGGGGGTGGGTTGGGAGATTTGAGACATACTAGAATCTCCCCTATAGTTGGTTGATCGTTCCAATAAGATTCCTAGGGGTATTGTAGAAGATGTGCTTATTCAGGTGGATAAGTTTTATTTCCCGGTGAATTGTTATAATGTTAGACACCGTAGAAAACCTGAATGATCATTCTTCCATTTCAGTCATTTTAGGTTGACCCTTTCTAGCAACATCCAATGTTATCATTCTTTGTCGGGGTTGGGAGTTGAATTTGTCTTTCGGTAATATGACTGTGGAGATGAACATTTTCCATGCAGGCAAGTATCCAGGACAATATAAAGATGTTAGGGACATTAGCGTGATAGATATTCTTGTTTAATAATATCTTGATGGAGACTTTATGATAGATCCCCTTGAGAGAGCCTTAGTTTCAAATGAACAAATAAAGCAGCTAGATGAGAAAGTTGAGGAGAGTTTAGTAAGTGAAGAGGGAGGAGGCGAGTTAGCTCCTCTAATGTCTATGGGTTATGGGACCCAATGTGTAGAGCCTTTAGGGCCCAGTGTTTGTAAACCTAAAACATCATAATTGAAAGCTTCCACTCCCAAGCGAAAGCCATTGCCATAAACTCTTAAGTACATATTCCTAGGTGATGGTGAGTCTTACCCATTAGTGATAACCTTGTAGTGCCTCAATTTTTTGCACTCGAAGAAAATACGCACAAGTGAAAAAATACAGTGCTCTCTCGTTAGAACTCATCCTCCTAGAATGATGAGTGCAACTAGGTTTGAATTAGAAATTGATATGAATAAGGGCTATTGGAAAAAGGTTTGGAGTCACCACCTAACTTTATTAAGATGAGTTAGGTCACCTAAAACTAGGTGCAATCTGAAGATTAAACTTAAGATTTTTGAAAACTTCCTCAAGAGAGGATTTTAAGAAAATAGGTTGTTTGGCAACCTTTGGAAAGATTTAAGCCCTTTTCGAAAATAACTCCATTTTGGTTTTTGAAAACAATGATTCTAGGTTCGGAGGTTTGTTACGTATAGGGAAAATGCCCTAAGCCATCAACCTATCTCGCCCTTGTGGTACCTACATGTCTATTCACTCTAGGTTCACTCATTAGAATATTCGATTAATAAATGTCCAATTATATCCACTTTAAAAAGAATTTTCAAAAGAAGCTTGAGATGATGTATGATATGCAAGTGCAAGAAAAAAATTTTGAAGTTTGAAAAAAAAAAGGTTTTAGAAATTGGAAATTGGAAATAGATTATTAAATTAGAGACTTGAAAAAAATTATGAAATTGGAGATTTGGAAAAGGCTGTGACCGCAATCATGAGGATTGCCTACATATCCCTTTGCTAGGAATTAGGCCAATCGTAGTTCAAACAAGAGTCCAATTGAAAATAGACACTTTTGGATTTTTGAAAAGTTTGATTTGAAAAGATTTGATTAGAAGAGAGTTTGATTTGAACTTTGAATAGAAGATTTGAAATTGAACTTGGAATTGACTTGGAAAGATTGAGATTTGAAAAACATCTTGAAGTTTGAAAAACCATCTTGGTTTATAAAAGAGTTGAAGCATCCTAACTTAGGATTAGGGTTGAACTAGGGTTTAGGTATCCTAAGGTTTAAGTAACCTAAAGTTGGAGCATGTAAGTGGATTAAAAAAGATTTGATTTAGACTTGAAAAGTTGGATTAAGAAAAGCTTATAGTTTGGAAAACTTAGAGTTGGGACTTAGAAAAGATTGGAAAGGATTTGATTTGATTTAGAAAACACTTGACTTGAAAAGACTTGCAAAGATTTGACTTGAAAGAGTTTAGAAAGTTAAGGTTTCGGAAAGATTGAATTCTTAGAAATTTTTGAATTAGGAAAGTTTCAAAACAGAAAAGTTTTCAAATTAGGAAAATGCCAAATTTGGAAAGTTTTCAACTTAGGAAAGATTTGAATTTAAGAAAGTTTCAACTTTAGAAAATATTTGAGTTTTGAAAAGTTTTGAATTTGGAAATATTGAAATTTAGAAAGGTTTGAAATTAGGAAAGATTGAAATTAAGAAAGATTTGATTTCTATTTCCTAAAGTAGAAGGTTGGATTTTATTTTCAAAAGTTAGATGATTTGATTTGGTTTATAAAATTGGAGGATTTGACCTAGTTTCCTAAACGGGAAGATTTTGATCTAGTTTTCTAAATTGAAAGATTGTATTTTGACATGGAATTGGAAAGGTTGAATTTTGGAAGTCTAGGATTTTAAAATTTATGATTTGGTGTAGAAGATAGTTTTTGAAAACTTATAATTTGATGTTGAAAATGAGGTTTTAGAAACCTATGATTTGATGTTGAAAAAGAGGTCATGATTTTAGGAAAGAGAACTAGGATTTTCTAAACATGGATTATAGGGCTTGACTTGGACTCCAAGAAAAAGAGTTTTTAGAAAAGAGATCTTTGAAAAGAGTTTTTGGAAAAAAGATTTTTAAAGGAAATTTTTAGAAAGTATATTTTTGAAGAGAGTTTTTGGAAGGAAGTTTGAAAAAGGTTTTAAGAAATTAGATTTTTGAAGAGAGTTTTTGGAAAGAAGTTTGAAAAGTAATTTGGAAAAAGGCTTGAATATGGACTTTTGAAATCTTTTAAATGTCTCACTTTCCTAAAATGATTCTAACCATAAAAAAATTAGAACCATTCTAAGTTGGTGGTTTTGAAAATAACATGGATTTGAAACATGGAATATAATGATCACTTTGAATATCACACTTTCCTAAAACAACCCCAACCATAGAATGGCTAGAATCATCATAAGATTGTGATTTTGATAAAAAATAATTTAAGGATTACACCTAAAAAGTTGGACCTTAATGGTCATAATAAATATAACACTTTCCTAAAAATAACCCTAATCATGGAATGGCTAGAATAACTCTAGGATTGTGATTTTGAAAACAAGTTTGAAAAAGAGATTTTGAATGCAAGTTTAAAAACTACTTTGAAGCAAGTCTGGAAAACAACTTTGAAAATAATTTTGAATGAATGTATGAATATGATATGCACAATGCAATAGGGTCATGAACATACAAGACTAGGCTTCACCACATAATCAAGGGAGTCGAACCCACACCACCAAGTGTCGAATTTGAAGAAAGCCCCCGACTTGGTGACCTTCAACAACTCTTCCTAGGGATGAATTGGGGACTCCCTTGTTTCAAGCATGCAAGAAAGGGAGGTAAAAGATGGGAGATTAAAATAGAAGAAAACCCAAGTGGGTTAGGAGGGAGAAGAGAGAGGAGGAAATTACATAAAATTAAATCAAAAGCCTACCTTGTCTTCTTCTTGCGTTGCTTGCTTTATTTGATTTTCTTTGCTTTACTTGAACTTGGGAACCTTGAAGTTGTAGCACCTTGAGTCTTCAATGGAGGCTTTGGAGGTTTGGGTTTGAGTGTATAGAGTGTATAGATGTTAGGGTTTAAGTGTATGAAGGCTAGGGCTTAAAGAGGCTAGAGAGGGCTAGGGTTTGAAAAGACTTCAAGCTCTAAATTTCGAGAAGCAGAGTTTTTGGACTGAGTTTGCGGACCCTTTTCATGCAGGGGGGAGGTTTGTATTTATAAATAACTAAATGACTTGGCGCCTGTTGCAGTGGTGCCAAAGCAAAACTCTCATTGGTGCCACTCCTAGTGGCACCCAACCATTTATTGGCTTGGCAACACTACTAGTGGTGCCAGCTAGTTAGGAAAGTTTTTAGGGCGACAAGAAACGTATCTTTTGACCCTTGGGATGCATTGCAAAAGATTTGGGCTCCTGTCCAAGTGACTACCATGCAATTTTTGGCTTAGCTCCACTAGGAGTGACTCCAAAAAATCCGGGATTGATTCGGAAGGTTTTGATTAACCAAACTCAGCCAGGAAGGATAAGAAACCTCGAGAGAGTATCTTGATGGCAACTAGCTTGAGAAGTAATGCTAGAATGTTTGAAAAGGTCGATCGGCCTGCCACGGGCAAAACAGTCAATTGAACTAGGAAAACAGTAGAATGGACTCAGAGTGACCCATGAGAAGGCTTGAAGGTTGGAAACACTATTAAGAGTGTTCTGGAAGATTACCAATTTGATACCCAGAGTCGGTGTAGTTGGAAAAAACGATCGGCCGACTAGGGGTAAAACGGTCATTTTGCACTGGGTTTGCCAGAATAGACTCGAAATGCACCAAAAAAAGTGTTGAAAGGTTGGGCACACTATTTGAAGCATCCTCCAGAGGTAACCGATTTGATACCTAGAGTCGGTGTGGTTCTCGGAGGCAATCAGATGCCTAGGGGCAAAATGGTTATTTTGACTGGATGGCCCTGAAATTGGTCTATAACTGACTGGAAGGCACTTGAACATGCCAAATTATCTTTGGGACAATCTTGGAAGGGTGAACTTACCACTCTTAAGACTTAGGTACTTTCTCGAGAAACGTGCCAAAAAAACCCAAGGGACAGTTTGGTCATTTTTTACAAGAGTGGGATAGTAGGCACTGGTGTTGACCGTGTGTGACAAGGGTTTCCAAAGGCATCTCGTCCTTTGGTAAACGTGCCATGGCCAAGAGGCGAATTCGGTCCTATGACATAGGGAGTTCATTGGCAATTCTCAATATCGACCTGTTTGAGAGTGCTTCTGCTACTTTGACGGTTGCGATATTTGTGAGTGTTTCTATCCCTTTTGATAGTGTGTGTTCATTCCAAAGACTGTCTGATCTCGGGAAGTTACTAAATGGAGTTATCGTCTGAGGGGTCAACTTTCTTGAAAGACGTGCCAGATAACAAACATTCTATATTGGCGAGCTAGTAGGCGCCAGAAGTGAACCGTTCTACCATCTCGGGCACATGGGTTCCATCCCGTCAACAGGTTTGAAAGGACAATCCATGTCGAGGAGTTTTCTCAGTAAACGTGCTAGACTGGATGGATTTACTATATGAGGGATCAACTTTCTCAAAAGATGTTTCCGATTGAGTTTGAACAATCTAGATTGGAATTGAAACTGGAATTTAAAGTTGAAATAGGGACTTACCATCTTTAAGAAAGCATGTCAACTAGAATTGGACCGAGCAATGCCCCAAGGGCATTTTGGTCATTTTGCCTTTATTGGGCCTGGCTGGTCTACGATGCGATTGACTGACTGGATTGAGTATGAAAAAGCTGGTTTGAACTTGAATATGTCTATATCGGTTTGAATGTGAGTCTAGTCAAATCTGAGATTGCCGAGCTAGCAAAAATGGGATACTTACAATCCTCTAGCCTTTCTGAGGGCGAAGCGGATAGTTTGAAGAAAGTGTTTCTAAAGCATTGCAAAGCCATAGGCTGGTCAATGGTTGACCTACACTGTATTAGCCCACTAGTTTGCCCACATCGTATATATCTAGAAGATGAGGCTAAACTAGTTTACTAAATGCAAAGGCAATTGAACCCTAACATAAAAGAAGTAGTAAAAGGAGAAGTTTTGAAGCTTCTTGATGCGGGTACCAATAAAAAATTCTAGGTGGGTAAGCCCTACCCAAGTGGTCCTAAAGAAGTCTGGAGTCACAGTAGTAAAAAAATAAAAATAAAAAGATTAACTAGTACCTACTAGGATCTAGATAGGGTGGCGGATGTGCATAGATTATAGATGTCTTAATCTGTTACTACTAAAGACCACTTCCCTTTGCCATTCCATGACCAAATCATAGAACGGGTGTCAGCTGGAGCTTATTATTATTTTCTAGATGGGTATTCGAGCTATAACCAAATTGAGATTGCCCTAGATGACCAAGATAAAACTACCTTTATTTGTCCCTTTGGCGCTTATGCCTATAGGAGGATGCCCTTTGGCTCATGCAATGCATCAGCCACTTTCCAAAGGTGCACGATGAGTATATTTAGTGATATGGTAGAAACAATTCTATAAGTCTTTATTGATGATTTCTCTGGCTATGAGGATACCTACGACCAATGCCTAGATAATTTGAAAAAAGTTTTACAGAGATGTGAAGAGAACCAAATGGTTCTTAATTCGGAAAAGTGTCACTTTATGGTGACATAAGGGATAGTGTTAGGATACATTGTATCTAACAAGGGGATAAAGGTAGACAAAGCCAAGTTTGACCGCATCCAGAACCTTCCTTCCCCGAAAATCGTAAAGGATGTTCGTTCATTCTTAGGACATGCCGGTTTCTATCTACGATTCATTCCAAGTTTTAGTGCAAGTTCTTGTCCCATGTGGCATGTATTGTCTATAGATATTCCATTTGAATGGACATCTGCATGCCAACAAGCTTAAAGGGCTCTTGACCACAACACCTATTATGCAAGCTATGGATTGGTCTTTACCATTCGAGCGAACGTGTGATGCGAGTGATTTCGCTATTGGGGCTATTCTAGGGTAACGAAGGGATAAGAAACCGTATCCCATATACTATGCTAGCAAGACCTTAAATGATGCCCAAATGAATTACACTACCATTGAGAAGGAGCTTCTTGCTATGGGTTTTGCCCTTGATAAATTCAAATCGTATTAAGTCGATTCACCTGTTATTGTGCATAAGCACCCCATTTTTGCCTACTCAGCAATCTCCAGTCCAGATTAGACATCCAGTCAAATATCACAACACTATCAAGCCTAAACTGGCTTCTCAATCTCTAGTCCAGTCAATTGGTGGTTTCTCAAGCCCATAGGAACTAACTAAGGCCAAAAGACTAAAATTCCCTTAGGCATTCCTAAGGCATTTTTTGAGACCAGGCCATCTCTGAAACCAATGGCCACTGTCGAAGTGACAAAAACACTTACAAACTCTAAACGGTTGACGTATTGCGCCTGCTAGCCCACCAATGTAGAATATCCTTTATGCCCTTTAGCATCCAGTAGCTTCCAAAGATTAGGTAATGTCCAGAACTAACATCAAATGGTTGGAGTGACGGAAGCACTCATAAACCTTTAAGCCGTTGGAGTGACGAGAACACTCACCAGGTTAACACAGGTATGCCATCAAAACCCCAAATGTCACGGGACCAAAATCACCCCTTGGACGTGGTACGTTTTTTGGAAAAAAGAGAGATCTCCAAAAACCAACCTGTCATAATCGTGAGAGTGACAAAAACACTCAAAAACCCTGGTCAACACCGGTGCATGCTAGCTTGACACGATAAAAATGATAAAACTGCATCTAGGGCACTCTGACACGTCCTTGAGGAAGTACTAACTCCTCGAGACGGTAAGTTTACCCTCTCTGACTATCCCTTGATAGTCTGGCATGTTCAAGATGCCAATCAAACCAGTTTTAGACCCGATCAAATTGACCATTTTGCCCCTACGAACTTTGGTACATCCCTCAACAAAGTACTAAGTCCTTGAAATGAAAAGTCCACCCTTCTCAGGCTGTCTCTAGACATTCCGGCCTGTTCGATATACCACACAAATCCATCCCGGTCCCATTTCGGCAAGTTTCAGTCAAAATGACCATTTTCCCTTGGTTACCCGAGCATTTCTTAAATCACGCCGGCTATGGATACCAAACCGGCATTCATCCTGGGTTGTTTAATAGTTATGATTAATCAAATCGCTTGTTTCTAATTAACTATGACTAAGGAGAGATAGAAAAATAATTCCAACGGTCAATATTCAATGTGTAAATTGATATGCTTGCATTAATTATCAGTTGTAAATTCCGATAGTGGATGTTGACCCAGACCAAGGTTTATTCTTTTGATTGATTTCAATACTTTAATCTAAATTGTTTCGTAGTTAGTTATTATTAAAATTGTTTTCATTATAGCCAAGCCCCCCCATCAAAGTTCACATAGCATAAAACTAGACTAAACACTCTTCGTGGGAACAATCCATACTCACACTACTATATAAAAGTTTTTGGGGTATCGGTTCTATTTTTGGGTGCCCGCGACAGCACATACAAATTTTGGCGCCATTGCCAGGTAGTGATTCTAGTTAATTTTTGTGCTTCTTGTGATTTTTGTTTTATTCAAATAAATAAATAAATAAATATTTTACTTATTTTCATTACTCTAGATTTTTTTCTGAATTTTTTTTCAGGCTTGGTTAGAGTTTCCTTGAGTGTTTGTGAGTGTAACTCGATCTTCTAATCAAGGTGATTTGCAGTGCGATCCAAAAATAGAGAGAACTTTACACGGGTCAAGAAAGGAAGCTCGGAGAAATTCTGTAGAGAACGATCCAGCTCTTGATTCCCTATTTGCTAGCAATTATGATTTAGAAGAGGAGGAAATCATGGCTGGAAATCAAACTTTGGAAGAGCTTGCGGCCCCTGATCTAAATCAACAACTCTTATGCATAACCTTCCCTACTTTAGATGTTCCTACTAACTTTGAAATAAAATCTAGATTAATACATCTCTTGCCCACTTTTCACGGTCTTGCAGATGAAGATCCCCACAAATATCTAAAGGAGTTTCATGTAGCATGCACGAGTATGAAACCCACGGGGGTGATTGAAGAGCAAATTAAATTAAGAGCTTTTTCATTTTGTTTGAAGGATTCAGCTAAGGATTGGCTCTATTATCTACCCTCCGGAAGTATTACCACATAGAATGAGATGAAAAGATTATTTTTGGAGAAATATTTCCTAGCTTCAAGGGCGGCCAACATTCGAAAAGAAATTTGTGATGTAAGATAGCACAACGGAGAGTCCCTACACGAATACTAGGAGTGTTTCAAGAAATTATGTGCAAGCTGTCCCCATCATCAAATTAGTGAGCAACTTCTTGTTTAGTATTTCTATGAGGGTTTATTGCCCACTGATAGGAGCATAATTGATACTTCTAGTGGAGGAGCTTTGGTGGATAAAACTCCCGATGCCGCGAGAAATCTGATTGTGAATATGGAGGCCAATTCTCAACAATTTGGCACTAGACTTAAACATTCACCTAAGCATGTCAATGAGGTAAATATTTCCTCCATTAAACAATAAATTGTGAGTCTAACTTCCCTTGTTCGTCGAATGGTTGTAGGTAATATGCAAACGGCGAAGGCTTGTGGAATTTGTTCAGTAGTAGGGCATCCAATGTGTCCAACTCTTCAAGAGGAGCCCATTAAACAAGTGAATGTAACAAGTGGTTTCCCTAGCCAACCACAAAGAAAGTATGATCCATATTCGAGCACGTATAACTTGAGATGGAGAGATCACCCCAATCTTAGCTATGGGAATCCACAAGTGAATCAGCCCGTGATTCAAAACCGCCCAAGTTACCAACAATATAAGCAACCATACCCCCTTGACAACAACCAGGCCAAACTTCTAATTCAGGTATGCCTTTAAAAGATATTGTTAAGTCTCTTGCCACTAATACTTTACAATTTCAACAAGAGACAAAATAGTTTGAACAAGAGATGAGGGCCAGTATTCAAAGTCTAGATAATCAGATGAGCCAGATGGCAACCGTAGTTAGTCAGCTAGAAGCCCAAAGTTCGAAAAAATTACCCTCTTAAACGGTAGTGAATCCAAGAGAAAATGCAAGTGCAATCATTTTGAGAAGTGGTAAGGAGGTTGAGATTCTAGTAAAGGCAGCCCCTGCATCGTCAAATGAAGAAAAGAGGAAAAATGTCATAGCAGACGAGAACTTTCCCAATGACGATGACGTACCTAAGCGCAAGTTTCTGCCTCTTTCTGATTATAAACATGTACCTCCTTTTCCTCAGCCTTTAGCAAAATCTAGAAAAGATGAGCAAACTAAAGATTTATATGAGACTTTGCATAGATACGAGGTAAATATTCCACTTTTAGATGTTATTAAACAAATACCTCGTTATACTAAATTTCTTAAGGAATTGTGTACAATTAAAAGGAAACAAAAACTTAAAGGATGCGAGAAGGTGAGAGTAGGAGAGAATGTTTCTGCAGTTATTCAAAGAAAACTCCCTGTGAAGTGCAAGGACCCAGGTATGTTTACTATCCCTTGTATGATAGGAAACACTAGATTTGAGAAGACCATGATAGATTTAGGAGCTTCTATTAATGTCATGCCATATTTTATATATACTTCTTTGAAACTTGGACCTTTGAATAAAACTGGTGTTGTGATTCAATTGGCTGATAGATCCAATGCCTATCCTAAGGGTGTAGTTGAGGATGTTCTTGTACAAGTTAATGATCTGGTTTTCCTGCTGATTTTTATGTGCTTGATATGAAAAATGGAGACCAAAATGCCCCTATTTTGTTAGGAAAACCATTTTTAAAGACATCTAAGACCAAGATGGATGTTCATAGTGGCACACTTACCATGGAATTTGATGGTGAAATTATTAAGTTTAATATTTATGATGCCATGAAATACTCTTGTGGTGATAATCCTGTTTATTCTATTGATGTGATTAATTCTCTAGCACAGTAAGTTTTTGAACTTGATGGACAAGATGTATTGGAAGTTGCCATCAGTAAGCATCTTGAGGAAGAGAATGGCGAGTTAGCCTTGAGTTCTGAGTTGTAAGAAACTGTTGCAGCATTGAATGATTTTTCAAAGTTACAGCAGTTAGGTAACATGCCTTATATTGCATTACTAGTTTCTAATGAGAGGCCGTTACCCTCTATTTTGCAGGCCCCTATTCCAGATTTAAAGCCTCTCCCCAGTTACTTCAAGTACGTGTTTCTTGGGGACGGAGGAATATTATCAGTGATCATCTCTAGTAAACTTTGTGAGTTGCAAGAAGAGAAACTTGTGCAGGTCCTAAAGGAGCATAAGACGGCTATTGGTTGGGCAATTGTACATATTAAAGGAATTAGCCCGTCTACATGCATGCATCGTATCTTACTTAAAGAAGGAACAAAACCCTCCCATCAGCCGCAAAGAAGATTGAACCCACCCATGATGGAAGTAGTAAAGAAGGAGATCCTTAAACTTCTTGAAGTTGGAATGATTTATCCTATTTCGGATAGCAATTGGGTTAGCCCAGTTCAAGTGGTTCCTAAAAAGACTAGAATAACAGTTGTAAAAAATCAGAATGATGAGTTAGTTCCTACCCGTGTTCAAAATGGGTGGCAGGTTTGTATAGATTATAGAAAATTAAATGCTGTAACCCGTAAGGACCACTTGCCTTTACTTTTATTGATCAAATGCTTGAAAGCTTAGCTGGTCATTCTTACTATTGTTTCCTTGATGGTTTTTCAGGTTATTTTCATATTGCAATTGCGCCAGAGGATCAAGAAAAGACAACTTTTACAGGCCCATTTGGAACTTTTGGATATCGCCGCATGCCCTTCGGCCTCTACAATGGCCCTGCCACTTTCCAAAGGTGTATAGTTAGCACATTTTCAGATTATGTTGAGCATATTATAGAAGTTTTTATAGATGATTTCATAGTTTATGGAGACTCCTTTGATAATTGTTTGCATAATCTTACACTTGTTCTTCAAAGATGCATGGAAACTAACCTTGTGTTAAACTCTGAAAAATATCATTTTATGGTTGAACGAGGTATCATATTAGGTCATGTTTTTTTATCTAGGGGAATTGAGGTAGACAAAGCTAAAGTTGACATTATTCAATCTTTACCTTATCCCACTAGTGTGTGGGAAGTTCGTTCTTTTCTTGGACATGCAGGTTTTTACCGAAGATTCATCAAAGACTTCTCCAAAATAGCATCACCCTTATGCAAGTTGCTACAAAAGGATGTGGCTTCTGAGTTCAATGAAGTATGTAAAAAGATGTTTGATAAGCTAAAAGAACTATTGACTTCTACCCCAGTTATCCAACCCCCTGACTGGGGCGTTCCTTTCGAGATAATGTGCGACGCAAGTGATTATGCAATAGGCGCGGTCTTGAGTCAAAGAATTGGAAAAGCGTCTCATGCCATTTATTATGCTTCTAGAACTTTGAATGATGCTCAAAGAAATTATACTACTACTGAAAAGAACTTTTAGCTGTTGTTTTTGCTTTAGAAAAATTTCGATCTTATTTACTTGGTATTAAAGTCAATGTTTACTCTGATCATGCAACTCTTTGTTATTTGATGACGAAGAAAGAGACAAAACCAAGATTAATTAGATGGATACTTCTCTTAAGTGAATTTGATTTGGAGATCAAAGACAAAAGAGGAACAGAAAATCATGTCGCCGATCATTTAAGTCGTTTAGCTCATGTCAAGGATGAACTTCATTTACAGAAAACATTCCCTGACGAGCAATTGTTCTCCCCGAATGTGACATTAACTTGGTAAGCAAATATTATAAATTATTTGGTTACTAACGTACTACCTACTGGTTTGTCTAAGGCTCAAAGAGATAAGATCAAGAGTGATGCCAAATACTATGTGTGGGATGACCCATACTTATGGAACCATTATGCGGATCAAGTGATCAGAAGTTGCATTCCTGAAAATGAAATCATGTCTAGTTTAACCTTTTGTCATTCTTATGCTTGTGAAGGTCACTTTGGAGCCAAGAGAACAGCGAGAAAAGTTAGAATTGCATATAAAAAGCCCATTGGTATGTCACCTTATCGATTGGTATTTACAAAACCGTGCCACCTACTAGTTGAGTTAGAACACAAAGCTTACTAAGCTATCAAGAGTTTTAACATGAAGATGGATGAAAATGGAGAATATAGAAAATTGCAACTCCAAGAGTTAGAGGAAATTCGCAATGATGCCTATGAGAGTGCAAGAATTTACAAGGAAAATATGAAGGCTTTTCATGAAAAGATGATTTCTGGGAAGGAGTTTAAAGTTGGTCAGAAAGTCCTTCTATACCAGTCCCGGCTCTGTTTGTTTTCAGGTAAGTTGCGTTCTCGTTGGATTGGACCTTTTCTCATTACTAATGTTTTTCCTCATGGTGCAGTTGAAATTCAAAGCTTAGCCACTTCTAAAGTGTTCAAAGTAAATGGCCATCGACTTAAACATTTCTATGAAGGTTTCCAAGTCGAGAATGTGGAGAAACTGGACCTTAAGGATTCGATTTATACAGATTGAAGAAGGAAGCATTGAGTCGAGCCCACGATAATAAACAAAGGCGCTGCTTAGGAGCCAACCCAAGAGAAGTTTGTTTTTCTTTTCTTATTTTCGCATTTATAAATTGGTTATTTCTACCCTTGCTGTGCATTTTACTTTACATTGGGGACAATATAAGTTTTAAGTGTGGGGGAGGGGATTTAGGTTGTGTTTTTGTGCTCTAATATTTGAAAATAATAATAATAATAATAATAACGAAAATCAATTAAGCTTGAAGAATTCATAACATGATTGAATAAGTAATCTTCCAACTTAGAATTAATTAGTCTAGTTATTTTACTTGAGATTGGAGTGACTGAATTTGGTAGACAAAAGATGGTGAGAGTTTGAACCTTTAGACTGACACATCCATATCAGTCACTATTTTCTTTCATGTGAGATATTCTTCCATGGATTTGTTTATCTAGAATGTGCCTTGATTCTCTTCGACGCCATATTGACACATGCTTACATAAACATGATTAAGATCATTTTTGTTATAAGCTACATAAGTCAAATAGCCTGCCTTGTAATTAATTTTTCCCTTTATGAACCCCTTTGAGCTTGATATGTCATTATTATGAACCCACATTACAAGCTTTAAACCCGAAAGAAAAATAATGCATGTACCCAAGTTGTAGAGCTAGTGGAGCATTGTTCATCATTATGATATGTATGGGTGTGCAAAAAATAAGTGTGGGGGTGTTCGGAATTATAGTAGGGCTATGGTTGGTGAAAAGGAACATGTTTTCATTCTCAATTCTTCAGTTCCATTATTGATGTAATTTTGAAAAAAAAAAAAAGAAGAAAAAAAGAGAAGGGATGTGATGGAGGAAATTGCTTTTAATGTTACAAACTGTCCATGTTCATAATCCTTCCTATAATTCCAAGAATGGGTCTGTTTATATGAGATTTATACAAAGACAAAAGCTGTTGAATGGAGTGATTGGTTTTACATGTCTTATATATTCGAACTTGAGTTGAGTCATTTTTGCTCCACTAGTTTTGATGGCTTTTAAGCTACATTCTCAAACATTTCCCACCTTGATCCTAAACCCCGTTATAACCCTTGAAACGTCCTTATGATTTTTGTTCAGTATGTGATCCTAGTGGTGGAGAATGAGAAGATATGCAAACTTATGGTAGATCATTTCCATTAGAATGAATTTGAGCAATACACATACTCTTTAAACATGTGAGAGTAGAGTATTTATTTCTGTGAGGGTCTACATATTCAGTTTACTCCATCTTTAAGTGAAAATGCTTGCTAAGTGATTGTGAGTTGTATAAGAATGTTTGTTATGATATGTTATGAGTTTTGAAGAGTTTGGTTGTTCTTTGTTGAGACTTTAATATATTAGGAAAGTGAGTTTGAGTTTTGTCCGAGGATGAGCAAAGGTTAAGTGTGGGGGAATTTGATGAGAATGCAAATGTCATATTTTTCTCCCTTAATGTTTAATCTTTTATACTTATTTGGTGTCTAAAGATACTCATTGTTCTTATATTTTGACTTAGGGTGATATAGAATGCCCAGGAAGAGGATCCTAGCTTAAAAGAGACGAATTCGCGCGAGATTAGAAGCAATGTTCGAACGGTCCCAAGAGGCATTCGAATGGTAGTAGATGCGTTCGAACGGTATGTTAGACGGATTCACGTCAAGTTCAGGTTCGAAGAGCGTTCAAAATATACAGAGAGCAATTTTAACCGTTTGAAGTGCATTCGACACACTGTTTGAACAGTAGTCTGATGCGTTTGAACGGTGGTAAGGGCGTTTGAACGGTCGTGCATAGCAAAATTTCAAAAGCCTATAAAAGCTGGGACTACTTTGTTTTTAGGATGGTTGACATTTCGTATTATTCAAGGTCATTATTTGAGTTGTTTTCATGGCCCTACGTGGCTAAACTCTGAATCTTGGTCAAAAGAGACAGAAACCTTGGATTTAATAATAAACTGTGAGATCTACTTTGTTTTCATTATTCAATTTATGCTTTGAGTATCAAATGTTCTTCTGTGCCTATTTTTATGATTGTCTTATTTAATCGCTAGGAGGCCTACTAGTCTATCAATCATTGTAATCTACTGCTACATAAGGACGTTCGACTTAATTAAATGCAACCACGTGTGCTTGTGTTATTTAGTTTCATCAATTTCTCTAATTCTTAACGCTACTATTAGATTAAACCCTGTCGCGCCCAGATTTTTCGCACTCAAGGAATACTCACACAAGTGGGAAAAATGTTGCACTCTCTCTCGTTAGAACTCACCCTCCTAGAAGAATGAGTGCGATTAGGTTTGAATTGAAAATTGATTTGAATAAAGGGCTTTTGAAAAAGATTCGGAGTCGCCACCTAACTTAATTAAGGTGAGTTAGGTTACCTAAAAACTACGCATAATTCGAAAACTACACTTAGGGTTTTGAAAAACGATTTTGAAAATATCTCCTCAAGAGAGGGTTTTTTTAGGAAAACGGGTTGTTTGGCAACCTTTGGAAAACATTTAGCCCTTTTTTGAAAAATAACTCCTTTTTGGTCTTTGAAATCAGTGACCCTAGGTTCGAAGGTTGGTTACGTATAGGGAAGACGCACTAAGCTATCACCCTTCCCCACCCTTTCGGTACCTACATGTCAATCTACCCTAGATTCACCTATGAGAGTCTTTAACTAACTAATGGTTCAATCCTACCCACTTTGAGAAAAATAATGTTTGAAAAATATGATGCATGATATGCAAGTGCAAGTTAAGAGAATTGAAAATTAGATTTGGAAATAAATTTGAAAAGAATTTGATTTGAAAAGAGATTTGAAGAGATGGAATTTGAAATAGGAAAGTTTGAAAACTTGGAAATAGAAATTTGAAAATAGAAATTTTGAAATTGGAATTTTGAAAATAAATTGGAATTTGGGATTTGAAAAATGTGGAGACCGCACCCATGAGGGTGGAATTGAAAGTTTAAAAAGTGTTGTGACCGCACCTATGAAGGTTGCCTACGTATCCCTTTAGGGGAATCTGGTCAGTCGTAATTCGGACAAGAGTCCGATTGAAAAGAGATTGATTTGAAAAGAGAGAGATTGAATTGAAAGAAAGAGATTGAATTAAAAACTGAATTTGATTTGAGATTAGAAGAGGAGATTGGAAATTGAAATTGAGAAGATTGGACTTGCTTTGGAAAGATTGATTTTGGAAAGACTTGATTTTAGGAAACCTAGACTTAGGAAAGAGAAGAGACCTAGAAAATATTTGACTTGACTTGGAAGGTTTAAGAAATTAGGGAAGATTGGATTTAGGAAATGTTTGAATTAGGAAAGGTTCGATTTAGGAAGGTTTTAGAATTAGAAAAGTTTCAACTTAGGAAAGCCTTGAATTTGGAATGTTTCAACTTTAGGAAAGTTTTGAATTAAGAAAGTTTCGAATTAGGAAAGTTTTCAAATTAGGAAATTTTTTGAAATAGGGAAGTTTTGAAAATAGGAAAGTTTTGAGTTTAGAAAGTTTTCGAAAAAGGAAAGGTCTTAAGATTAGGAAAGTTCCCAAATTAGGAAAGTTTTGAAAATCGAAAAGTTTTGAATTTAGAAATGTTTTGAATTAGGAAAAGTTTGGTTTAAGAAAGGCTTAGAGTTTGGAAAGTTTCAAGTTAAGAAAGTTTTGAATTTTGTAATGTTTTGAAAAAGGGAAGTTTTGAATTTGGAAAGCTTTGAAAACAAGGAAGTTTTGAAAATAAGAAAGTTTCGTTTTAGGAAAGGTTTGAAAAAGGAAAGTTTTCAGTTTAGGAAATGTTTGAATTAAGAAACTTTTGAGTTTAGAAAAGCCTTAGATTTAGAAAGATTTTGAAGTTTTGGAAAGTTTAGAATTTAGAAAGTTTGGAAGTTTAGAAAGATTCAACTTGAGAAAGTTTCAAATTTAGAAAGTTTTGATTTTAGAAAGATTTGAAATTTAGAAAGTTTAGGATTTAGAAAGTTTTAGAGTTTGAATTTTAGAAAGCCTTGAAATTAGGAAAGGCTTGAATTTAGGAAAGGTTTTGAAAACTTGAATTTGGGAAGTTAAGATTTAGAAAGGGGGTTAAATTAGGAAAGGGTTGAATTATAGAATTTTAGGAAAGATTTTTATGTTCAAATTTTGGAAACTTAAGGTTTAGGAAAGTGAAAGTTTATGAAGGATTTGAATTAGGAAAGATTTGGATTTGCAAGGGATTGGATTTGGTCTCTAAAAGAAAAGATTTGATTTTGTTTCCAAAAACGGAGGACGGGATCTAGTTTCCTAAACGGGGAGATTTGATTCGGTTTCATAAAGGGGAGATAAGATTTAGTAAGGATTTGGAAAAGGAGATTCTAGAAACCCTAGGTTTGGAAAATTATAGTTTTGATGTAGAAAAGAGGTTTTGGAAACATGTATAGTTTGGATGTGAAAACAAGAGATTTTGGAAACCTAGGTTTGAGGCAAAGTTTGAAAACCATGTTTTTGGAAAGAAAATTAGGGTTTCCTAATTGTGGGCTCTAAGGCTTGACTTGGGCACTAAGGAAAGAGTTTTTGGAAAGTGCGTTTTTGAAAACAAAGGTTTTCTAGAAGGGAATCCTAGGGAGGAGTTTGTGGAAAGTGAATTTGAAGAGGGAGTTTTTGGAAAAAGATTTTAAAGAGAAGGAGTTTTGGAAAGTGTGTTTTTAGAAACGAAGATTTTAAAAGGAAAATCCTAGGGGAGAATTTCTAGAAGGGAAATTTTGGAAAGAGAGTTTTTGGAAAGATTTTTGGAGAGAGTTTTTCTAGGAAGGTTTTTCGTAGAAGATTGTTGAAAAGAGTTTTTGGAAAGATTTTTAGGGAACGTTTTTAGAAAGTGGATTTTGAGGAGAGGATTTTGGAAAGGAGTTGAAAAAGGGAGTTTTGAAAAATAGATTTTGGAAGGGAGTTTTTGAAAACAACTTTAGAGAGGAGAGTTTTAGGAAAGTATGTTGAAAAAGAGATTTTTAGGAGGAAAGATTTGGAAAGAGAGTTTTTAGAAGGTGTAAAAACATCTCACTTTCCTAAAGCAATTCTAACCATAGGAAGGCTAGAACCACTTTAGGAAAGCGGTTTTGAAAACAACAAGATTTGAAAATATAGACCATAAAAGGTCACTTTTAATGTAACACTTTCCTAAAGCAATCCTAGCTATGGAAAAGCTAGAATCACCCTAGAATTGTGGTTTTGAAAACAAGTTTTTGAAAAAGAGATTTTGATGCAATTTTAAAAACGAGTTTGAAAATGATTTTGAAAACGAGTTTGAAAACGAATATTAGAAGATGCAAGACCATATGCACAATGCAATTTGGGATCGTCAACATACAAGGCTAAGGCTTCACCACATAATCAAGGGGGCCGGACCCACGTGGTCTCTGGTTAGACTAGAAGAAAGCCCTCGACACGGTGACTCTCCAATAGCCCAATCCTACACATGGACCGGGAATCCCCTTGTTCCAAGCATGCAAAGAAAGGGGGGGGGGGGGGGGGGAAAGAGATGGGGGATTAAAATAGAGAAAACCCAAGTGGGCTAGGAGAGAGAAGAGAGAGGGGAGAAGTGCGAAAATTTAAATAGAAAGTCTACCGTATGTCTCCTTTATTTTGTGCGCCTTGCTTGTCTTCAATCTTCGGTCTTCGTCTTGATCTTCTTCTTCAACCTTCAAGGTTTGTCTTCAAGCTTTAGATGGCAGCTCTTTAAGTCTTCAAAGGATGGTTGAAGGTTAGTGTACGGGTGTATGGGGGAGTATATAAGTGTATAAGAGGCTAGGGTTTGTGTATGGTGGCTAGGGTTTGAAGAACCTAAGGAAACTAGGGTTTTGGAGGTGCTCGGGCTCTGTATATCGAAATATATGATTTTTAGGTTAAGTTTGTAGACTCCTTTCACTTTGAATGAGGCTCTGTATTTATAGAAGTTGGACAAACCTGGCGCCTATTGCAGTGGCGCCAGGGCAAAATTGCTCTTGGAGCCACTCCTAGTGGCGCCAGGCCAATTCTTGGCTTGGCGCCAGTAGTAGTGGCGCCAGCCACTTAGGAAACTTTATAAGTCGGCAACCAACGTATCTTTGACTAGATTTGGGTACCTGTACTAGTGACTACCATGCAACTTTTAGCCTAGCTTCACTAAGAGTAACTCCAGAAAGTCCAGGAATGATTTGGAGGAGCCAAGAATGACCCGGAAGGCCAGAAAGGAGCAGGAACACTTAAGATAGTGTCCTGGAGGTATTTGACTTGAAAAGCGAGGACAAAATGTGTCGAAAAGGTTGACCGGGCCCTTAGGCCCAAAACGGTCAATCGGACTAAGAAGCTGTCGGGGCAAACTCGGATTGTCCTGGAAGAAGACTTGGGATCTGGAAACATTATTCAGAATGTTCCCGGAGGTTTCCAGTTTGATTCCCAGAGTCGGCGTGGTCGGAAAAGGAGACCGGCCCACCAGGGGCAAAGCGGTCATTTTGTACCGGGTTTGCCGGAACTGACTCGGAATGATCCGGAAAGGTAAAGGAAAGTTGAGAACACTATAAAAAGTAGTCTCAGGAGGTTACCGGTTTGATACCCAGAGCCGGTGTGGTCGAAGAAGGAGACCAGCCCTCCAGGGGCAAAACGGTCATTTTGTACCGGGTTGGCCGAAACTGACTCAGAATGATCCGGAAAGTTAAAGGAAGGTTGAGAATACTATAAAAAGTATTCTTGGGACATTACCAGTTTGATAACCAGAGCCGGTGTGATTCCCGAGGCATTCGGATGCCTAGGGGCAAAATGGTCATCTTGATTGGAAAGTCTCGGAAAAGGTCCAAAGGACAGTTTGGTCATTTTTCACCAAAGTGCGTTAACAAACACTGGTGTTGACCTGGGTTTTGAGTGTTTCCGCCACTCTAACGGCGGTCGTCGTGACACAGGGGTTTGTTGCCAATTCCCTATATCGACCTATTTGTGAGTATTTCCGCTACTCTAACGATTTTGTGAGTAGTTTCGCTACTCGGACCGTCTCGAGAAATAAACTATCTCGAGAGAGGGATTGGAAAGGGGTCTTATCGTCTCTGAAGAGACGTGCCTGGGTTGGAACCGTCTCGAGGAATAAACTGTCTCGAGAGTGGGATTGGAAAGGGGTCTTACCGTCTCTGAGGAGACGTGCCTGGAGTGGAACCATTTCGAGGAATAAACTGTCTCGAGAGTGGGATTGGAAAGGGGACTTATCATCTCCGAAGAGACGTGCCTGGATTGGAACCGTCTCGAGGAATAAACTGTCTCGAGAGCAGGATTGGAAAGGGCTCTTACCGTCTCCGAGGAGGCGTGCCTGGAGTGGAACCGTCTCGAGGAATAAACTGTCTCGAGAGTGGGATTGGAAAGGGGACTTATCGTCTCCGAAGAGACGTGCCTGGATTGGAACCGTCTCAAGGAATAAACTATCTCGAGAGTGGGATTGGAAAGGAAAGGACAATGCCCCTAAGGGCATTTTGGTCATTTTGCCTTTATTTGGGCCTGACAAGCCCGCGAAGCGATGGAAAGACGAAATTTGGACCTAGAGAATTGGTTTCGACAGGAATATGCCCACAATGACTTGAAAACAAGTCTGGACGGAGTGTAGACTGCCAAGCGGTCAAAAATGGGGTGCTTACAAACCCTGAGTGCTTATCCTGAATTGTTTAATAGTTAGGGTTAATCAGATCGCTTGTTTCTAATTAACTACGACTAAGGAGAGATAGAAAAATAATTCCGACAGTGAATATTCAATGTGTGAATTGATATGCTTGCATCAATTATCAGTTGTAAATTTCGATGGTGAATGTTGACATTGACTAAGGTTTGTTCTTTTGATTGATTTCAATATTTTAATCTGAATTGTTCCGTAGTTAGTTATTATTAAAATTGTTTTCATTATAGCCAAACCCCCCCCCCCCATCAAAGTTCACATAACATAAAACTAGACTAAACACTCTCCGTGGGAACGATCCTTACTCACACTACTGCATAAAATTTTTTGGGGTATCGGTTTTATTTTTGGGTGCTCACGACAGCGCACCAAACATCCCCAATCAACTTTAAATAAACGTTCTCAAACCATAAAAACTAGGACAATACCCCACCCTACACCTCCCATTCAAATCAAACTATTCAATCAAATTCAAGTCAAGCCAGCCAAAAGTGTTCGACCTCCTAGATACCTTAGACTTTTTAAAACAAAAAAGACCTCACCCTTCCAAAAGCAATTCAAGACACTCAGCTCCAAAGAAGCGTAACCCCCAAGACACTCGGCTCTAGAGAAACGTAACCCCTCAGAAGATAGTCTAAAAATATCCAGCCATGTCCACCAAGAGTGGAACCAGACAACCAAGCAAACACCAAGCCTTTCAATCTTAAGAGATCTCAATCAAAGACAAACAAATGACCTCACCTTCAAACTCCAAGACAAAAGAATCACAAGCATGAAGCAATATCCCATGGCACCCCACGCTCAAGGGAAAGGTACAATTTTAACCAAATCAAATTAGAATTTCCAAAATAAAAGCCCTTCCTTTCTCTCAAATTCAAAAATTTTCAAAAACATTTCAATTTCAAAATCCATTTCTTTCAAGTTTAAAAATCAATTGCCAAAATTTCAAAATTGCTTTCAAAACTATTTCCACAAAAAGTTTCAAATTCAAAAGATCAAAGCTATTGCTTTCTTTCGAAAGGTAAAATCAATTTTCAAATCTAAAAATTTTGAAAGCTTTTCCACCAAAAGTTTTAACTTTTAATTTCAACTTAATTTCAAAGACAAAAATTCTTGTTGTCTTCCAAAAACACCATCAAGTTTACAACCATCAAAAGTTTCAAGTCTCAAGTAAAAACTATATGTACTCGGGGAGGGGGCAAGTGCTGCCGAGAATATACACTGGGATGATGGGCTAGATCCCCTAATGGAGGAATGTCTTGTACCTCTAAATCCCCCAAATCTGCATCTGTCTGCCTCCACCTAGTAAAAATTTCAAAAATGGTTTGCGTTAAAAAAAAATCTAACAGTTTGTAGTGAAAATGAATTTTCTAAACATCTATCTTCAACAGTTCTAGTTTCAAGTCAAAAAGAATTTTTTAAATATTTCAGAAATGTTTTAGGACTTGGTTCTCAAAAAGTTCTATTTCAAAATAATTTCCAGTTTCTCAGGTTTTCCCCTTCAAAATCCTCGTTTCAAAATAAATTCTGGTTTCCAGGGCTTTCCCCTTTAAAAGCCTTATTCCAAAATCATTTTCAAGGATTTTAAAGTTTTTTCCCTTAAAAATTTCAAATTCAATTCAAACCTCCAGTTTCCCGAGCTTTCCCCTTAAAAAGACCCATTGCAAATCAAGTTTTAAGGTTTTCAAAGCTTTTTTTCTCAAAAAGTTCAAATTCAATTTAAACCTCGGATTTCTTAGGCTTTCCCCTTCAAAAGCTCGGTTTCAAATCAAGTTTTAGGGTTTTTAATGCTTTTTCCCTTGAAAAGTCCATGTTCAATTCAATTGGGGCCCTTTCTTGCTCGTTAAGTTCAAATTCAAATTTTCATCTCAAATATTTCCAGGTTTTCCAAACTTTTTTCTTAACAAAAAAGTTCCACTTCAAAACAAACTCTAGATTTTTCAAAAAGTTTCAATTCCAATCAATCTTTAGGTTTTCCAAACTTTTTCCTTTAAAAAGTTTCAATTATAGTCAATTTCTAGGTTTTTCAAAATTTTTCCTTCAAAAAGTTTCAATTCCAGTCAAATTCTAGGTTTTCAAACCTTTTTCTCAAAAGTTTTGTTTCAAAATTCTAGATTTTCAAACTTTTTCTTCAAAAGTTTTCTTTCAAGTTTCTAGGTTTTCAAACTGTTGCCTTCAAAAAGTTTCGTTTTCAATAAAGAAATAAATAAATAATTCTACGTTTTCAAACTTTTTCCTCAAAATTTTCGTTTCAAAATCATCTTCTAGGTTTTCAAACTTTTTTTCAAAAGTTTCATTATCAAAAATTTCCAATTTTCAAAATCCAACATCCAAAATTCCAAATTCCAATCCCTCCGATAGTCTCGCGGTCAACATGGGATCTGTACTTTATCGTTTTTTGTCTTCGACAAGCAAAGATTGAAAAGAGGAGCATCTGTAAGCACCCTATTTTAGCCCGCTCAGTAATCTCCATTCTAGACCAAACATCCAGTCAAACATCACAACACTATCAAGTCCAAACCAACTTTTCAAACTCCAATCCAATTAATTGGTCGCTTCCCAAGTCCGTAGGACCCAACTGAATCCAAAAGACCAAAATGCCCTTAGGCATTCGCAAGGTAACTTTCTGAGACTAGGCTGTCTCTGAAATCATTTGCCACCTTTGAAGTGACAAAAACGCCCACACATTTTAAACAGCTCACATATGGCTCCTGCAAGCCCACCAATATAAAATATCTGTTATGCCCCTTGGCATCCGGTAGCTTCCCAGAATCAAGTAGTCTCCAGAACCAACACCAAATCGTTGGAGTGAGAGAAACACTCATAAACCTTTTAGCTATTGGAGTTACACAAACACTCACCAGGTCGACACAGGTACATCATCAAAACCCCAAGTGTCATGGGAACAAAATCGCCCATTGGTCGTGGCACGTTTTATGAAGAAAAGAGAAACCCCCATAAACCAACCTGTCATAACTGTTGGAGTGACAGAAAAACTCATAAACCTAGGTCAACACCAGTGCCTACTAGCCCGACAAGGTAAAAAATGACCAAGCTACCCCTACGGTACTCTGACACATCCTCAAGAAAGTACTAAGTCCTCGAGACTGTAATTCCACCCTCTCCAACTATTCCTTGACAATATGGCATGTTCAAGATGCAAATCAAATCAACTCTAGACCCATTATGGTGATACTCAATCAAAATGACCATTTGGGTACCGGGCACTCCGACAAGTCCCTCGAGCAAGTACTAAGTCCTCGAGACGGTAAGTCCATCCTTCTTAACTTGTCTCTAGACAATCTGACATGTTCAATACACCACTCGAATCTATCTCAATCTTGTTCTAACAAGTTTCGATCAAAATGACCATTTTTCCCCTAGTTACCCAGGCATTTCTTAAACCACGTCGGCTCTAGGTATAAAACTGGCATTTATCGAGATGCCCCATCGAGAGTCCACCATTCTTGTCTATTGTAAGCACCCCATTTTTGACCGCTCGGTGGTCTCCACTCCATCCAAACTTGTGTTCAAGTCATTGTGGGCATATTTCAATCCAAATTAACATTCTAAGTCTAATCCTGTTAATTCATCGCTTCGCAGGACCCACCGGGCCCAAATAGAGGCAAAATGACCGAAATGCCGCTAAGGGGCATTATCCTTTCCAATTCCAAATGAGGCTCGTCTTTCCGAAAACGGTAAGTCCCCTTTCCAATTTCAAATCAGGCTCGTCTTTCCAAAGACGGTAAGTCCCTTTTCCAAATTCAAATCAGGCATGTCTTTCTGAAGACGGTAAGTCCGCTTTCCAATCCCAAATCAAGCTCGTCTTTCCAAAGACGGTAAGTCCCCTTTTCAATTCTAAATCAGGCTCGTCTTTCCGAAGACGGTAAGTCCCCTTTCCAAATCCAAATCAGGTACATCTTTCCGAAGATGGTAAGTCTCCTTTCCAATTCCAAATCAGGCACATCTTTCTGAAGACGGTAAGTCCCCTTTCTAATTCTAAATTAGGCACGTCTTTCCGAAGATGGTAAGTCTCCTTTCCAATTCCAAATCAGGCACGTATTTTCGCAGACGGTGAGTCACCTTTCCGATTCCAATTCCAATCCCTCTCTTGAGACAGTTGATTCCTCGAGACAGTCCGGCACGTTTTTTGAAGAAAATCTCTTTGGAACGGTAAGTCCCTTTAAACCTATCAACCGGGACAATACCCCAAGTCCCCTAGATGGTAGAACGGTCCACCTTTGGCGCCTACTAGCCCGCCAATGCAGAAATGTCCGTTTAGGCACGCCTTTCGAGAAAGTTGATTCTCAGGCAGTAAGTTCCTTTAGCAGCTTCCCGAGATCAGGCAGTCTCAGGAATGATCGCAAACCGTCAGAGTAGCGGAAATACTCGCAAACATCGCAACCATCAGAGTAGCGGAAATACTCGCAAACAGGTCGATATAAGGAATTACCAACAAACCCTTGTATCACGCGACCGCCATCAGAGTGACGGAAACACTCAAAACCTAGGTTAACACCAGTGTCTGCCAGCCCACTTCGGTGAAAAATGACCAAACTGCCCCTAGGGTCATTTTTCGGCACGTTTCTCGAGAACACACCTAAGTCCTCATAATGGTAAGTCCACCCTTCCAAGATTGTCTTAAAGGCAATCCGGCATGACTTGGTGACTTCTAGTCAGTTTCGGGCCAATTCCGAGACCTTCCGATAAAGATGACCATTTTGCCCCTAGGCATTCAAATGCCCCGGGAACCACATCGGCCCTAGGTATCAAACCGGTAACCTCCCGAGAATACTTCTTATAGTGTTCTCAACCTTTCTTTATCTTTCCGAATCATTCCGAATCAGTTCCGGCAAACCCTGTGCAAAATGACTATTTTGCCCCTGGAGGGCCAGTCACCTTTTCCAACCACACCGGCTCCGGGTATCAAATTAGCAAGCCTTTGGGAACATTCTAAATAATGTTTCCAAATCTCGAGTCTTCTTCTGGGACATTCCAGGTCCGTCCCGGCAGCTTTCCAGCTTAATTGACCGTTTTGCCTCTAACGGCCCAGTCATTCCTTCCGACACATCCTATGCTCTTTTTTCAAGTCAAATACCTCCAGGACACTATTTTAAGTGTTCCTGCCCTTTTTTGGCCTTCCGGGCCAATCCCGGTCCCTTAAATCCTTCCCGGACTTTTCGGAGTCACTCCTAGTGAACCAAGCTAAAAATTGCATGGTAATCACTAGTATAGGTGCCCAAATCTTCCAAAGATACGTTGCTTGCCGACCTTAAAACTTTCCTAACTGGCTAGCACCACTAGCAATGGCGCCAAGCCAAGAAATGGCCTGGTGCCACTCCTAGTGGCGCCACTCCTAGTGGCGCCAAGAGGAAGTTTGGCCTAGCGCCACTACAACAAGCGCCAGGTCTATCTTATCCCTATAAATACAAAGCCTCCTCCAACGTGAAAGAGGTCCACAAAATCAGTCTAAAAGCCCTAATTCTCGATACACAGAGCTCATATACTCCCAAAACCCTAGCTTCTCTAGGTCTTCCAAACCCTAGCCCCCATACACCAAACCCTAGCCTCCTATACACCCCTATACACTTATACATTAGCCTCCAACCCTCCTTTGAAGACTTGAAGGGCTGGAATATGAAGGTTTGAAGGTTGAAGACAAACTCTTGAAGATTAAGGCAAGACAAGCAAAGCAAAGCTCGCAAAGCTAAGTAAAATAAAGAAGATACAAGGTAGGCTTGTTATTTAAGTTTCTGCACTTCCCCAATTTAAGATACAAGGTAGTCTTGTATGTTCACGACCCCAATTTGCATTGTGCATATCATTATCTTGCATTCTTCCAAAAATAGTTTTCAAACTCGTTTTCAAAGCTTGCATTAAACTTGTTTTCGAAATTGCAGCAAAATCTCCTTTCTCAAAACTTGTTTTCAAAATCACAATCCTAGGGTGATTCTAGCCTTTCCATAGCTAGGGTTGCTTTAGGAAAGTGTTACATTTAAGGTGACCAATATGGTCCATATTTTCAAATTCTTGTTGTTTTCAAAACCACTTTCTTAAAGTGGTTCTAGCCTTCTTATGGTTAGAATCGCATTAGGAAAGTGAGACATTTTTATACTTTCTAAAAACTCTCTTTTCAAAAGTCTCTTTTTCTAAAACCCTCTTTTTCAAAAACTCTTCTTTCCAAAGTTGTTTTCAAATACTCTTTCCAAAAATCTATTTTTTAAAAACTCTCTTTTCAACTCTTTCTCAAAACGCTCTCTTCAAAATCCATTTTCTAAAAACATTCCCTAGGTTTCCTTCTTAGAAAACACTCCCTAAATCTCTTTCCTAAAAACTCTTTCTAACAATCTTCTTCCAAAATCTTGTTTCCAAAACTCTCTCAAAAGTTTTACTTTCCAAAGACTTCCTTCTTAAAATTCTTTTCAAAATACGCTTTCTAAAAACCCCTCTTTAGAATCTTCCTCCAAAGTCTTCGTTTCCAAAAACACACTTTCTAAAAAACTCTTTCCTTGGAGCCCAAGTCAAATCCTAAAACCCACAATTAGGAAACCCTATTTTTCTTTCCAAAAATGTGATTTTCAATCTTTCTCCAAACCTAGGTTTCCAAAACCTCCCTTTCTACATCAAAATCATATGTTTCCAAAACCTATTTTCTACGTCAAAACTATACACTTCCAAATCTAGGGTTTCTAAAACTTCCTTTTCCAAATCCTTGTCAAATCCAATCTTCTCTTTTGGAAACCAAATCCAATCTCTCCGTTTAGGAAACTAGATCCAATCCTCCGTTTTTGGAAACAAAATCAAACCTTCTCTTTTATAAACAAAATCCAATCCTTTGTTTTAGGAAATAGGAATCTTAACCCTTCCTAGTCCAAATCCTTTGTAATTCAACTCCTTCCTAATCTTCCACTTTCCTAAATCTTAAGTTTCCAAAACTTAAACATAACAGTCTTTCCTAAATTTTTAAACTCAAAATCTAAATCTTTCTTAATTCAACTCTTTCCTAATTCCCTACCTTCCTAAACCATAAGTTTCCTAAAACTTTCAAATCTTTCCTTAAACATTAAGCTTCTAAATTTTTCCTAATTCAACCATTTTCTTAATTCTACCCCCTTTCAAATCTTAACTTTCTAAATCTAAGTTTTCAAATCTCTCCTAAACTCAAACCTTTCCTAATTTCAAGATTTTCTAAAACTCAAACTCTAAAACTTTCTAAATCTTAAACTTTCTAAATTTCAAATCTTTCCAAATTCAAAGTTTTCTAAATTCAAAACTTTCTTAAGTTAAATTTTTCTAAACTTCCAAATTTTCTAAATTCTAAACTTTCCTAAACTTTAAATCTTTCCAAATCTAAAACTTTTTAAACTCAAAACTTTCTTATTTTCAAAACCTTTCTTAAAACGAAACTTTCTTAATTCAAAACTTTCCGGAGTTGAAACTTTCCTAAGCCAAAACTTCCCTAAACCAAAACTTTCCTAAAATGACGCTTTCCTAATTTGAACCTTTCCTAATTCGAGCATTTCCTAAATCCAAGCTTCCCTAATCTTCCGAGTCCAATATTCGAGTCAATTCTTTTCTAAAATCTTTCCAAGTCAAGTCTAATTCTTTTTTTTTTTTAAGTTTCTAAGTCTAGGTTTCCTAAAACCAAGTCTTTCAAAACCAATCTTTCCAAATCTTCCAATCAAAGTCCAAATTTCCTATTCTTTCAATTCTAATTCAAATTCCAACTTCAGCTCTTTTCCAAATCATCTCTTATATTTTCAATCGGACTCTTGTCCGAACTACGACTAACCTGATTCCTCCAAAAGGATACGTAGGCAACCCTCATGGGTGTTGTCATAACATTTTTCAATCTCCAATTCTACAATCTTCTTCAAGTTTCCAATTCTATGTTCTATTTCCAATTTCCGATTCCAAAAGTCTATTTTCAAATCTCAATTTCCAAATTCTAAAACTTTCTAATTTCAAATCTATCTTTTCAAATCTTTTCTAATATCAAATCAATTTCTTTTCAAAATCTATTTTCAAATTAAACCTTCCTCTTGCATCTGCATATCATGCATCATGTCTTTTTAAACATTCTTTTTCAAAGTGGATAGGATTGAACATTTGTTAGTTGAAGACTCTCATAGGTGAATCTAGAGTAAATAGACATGTAGGTACCGCAAGGGCGGGGTAGGGTGATGGCTTAGTGCGTCTTCCCTACACGTAACCAACCTCCGAGCCTAGATAACTGTTTTCAAAAACCAAAATGGAATTTATTTTCAAAAAATGGCTTAAATGTTTTCCAAAGGTTGCCAAACAACCTGTTTTCTTAAAAACCCTCTCTTGAGAAGATATTTCCAAAATCGTTTTCCAAAACCCTAAGTGTAGTTTTCGGATTATGCTTAGTTTTTAGGTGACCTAACTCACTTTAATTAAGTTAGGTGGCGACTCTAAATCTTTTCTAAAAGCCCTTTATTTAAATCAATTTTTTATTCAAATCTAGTCGCACTCATTCTTCTAGGAGGGTGAGTTCTAACGAGAGAGTACAGCATTTTTCCCGCTTGTGTGTGTATTCCTCGAGTGCAAAAAATCTGGGCGCGACATCTATTTCCAAGCAAGTCCCTTGACTCAAAACACCTCTAAGTCAACAAAAACTTCCTAGAGCATCTCACAAATGCTCCGCTAGGTTTGTCTTTTTCTTCGATTCCCTGATTAAAACACATCATCAAATGAATTAAGAATTGTATAAATCAGAAAATTTCTGAAAGCCTTTCCATGGGTCTTTCCATCAATATGGCTCAATTAAAAAGATCGCTTCTCGATGTATCCAATCGCATGGCCCGAAAGTGGCCACTTCAAGAAACCCTTGGAGCATATCACTGATGCTCTGCAAGAGACTTTTTCTTTAATTCCCTGAGTAAAACACATCATCAAACGACTTGAGAAATATGTAAATTATGGAATTCCATAAAGCTTGTCTGGAGGACCTCCCATCGGTACGGTTCGATTGAAGAGGTCGCTTCCCGGAGGCCACAATCATATGGTGCAAAAACTGCCATTTTCAAAAACCCTCGGAGCATTTTGCAAACGCTCCTAAAATCATATGTTCGTGCATGCTTCCTGTTGAAATTTCTCCATTATCTGGAATCCTTTGAAGCTCCCTAAGGACTCCCAATTCATAAGAAACAGCGGGAGAATGTTATGAATATGACCGATTTCCTTGGATCTTTCCTAGACTATACGAATATCGAGGCAAAGTTGGCATAAAAGTTCCTGAAAGCAGACAAAACTTGCCTTGCTACCCAAGTTAGGGTAGTACAAGTAGTGCCATGTGTAGCACTGTAAAACGAACCAAGCTACTTGAGCTCAGGTCATGTTCGGCTCGTTAAAAGCTCGTTTGAGATCAGTTTGTTATATAGACAAACCAAGTTTGAACACATTCTAGAGCATTAATTTTTTGAGCTAAGCTCGAACTCGGCTCGATAAGCTTATATACACTTAAAAATTCGAGCTACTCGAGCTCGGCTTGTGATCGGTTCAATTAAAGCTCGTTTGAGCTCGGCTCAAAAGTTAATCAAACCAAACTTGAACACATTTTCGAGCTCATTAAACTTATCAAACCAAGCTTGAACAACCCTTTGTTCGGCTCGGCTTGGCTCGTTTGCAACCCTAGCCATGTGGCACTCAAATAGTGGCCTAGTACAGGCACATGTGCTACATCCGCCTAGCCAAATTTTGGCTAGGCTCACGTAGCAAATACGCTAGCCCCAGCTTTTTTGCCTATAAATACTAGGCCACCCCCTATGTAATTTAGGGTCTAAAATCTATGGCAAAACCCTATTAAAACCTCTCCAGAACCTTAAACAACCCCACACGTAAAACCTCTTTTAACCCTCCAAGCATCCAAGCTAGATTCAACCCCTGTCTAGCCTATACACTCCATCTTATAAGCCTTCAAACCAAGATTCAAGCAAACTCTTGACCACTCAAGCTTCATTGAAGGTCTTTTAAGCTTAAGTTGTCACACCCCGATTTTTCGCACTCGAGGAATATTACGCACAAGTGAGAAAAACACGGTACTCTCTTATTAGAACTCATCCTCCTAGAAGGACAAGTACGACTAGGTTTGAAATAGAAATTAATTTGATTAAGGGCTTTTAGAAAAGGTTTTGGAGTCACTAACTAACTTGATTAAGGTGAGTTAGGTCACCTAAAACTAAGCACACTCTGAAGATTACACTTAGGGTTTTTGAAAAGGTTTTGAAAACTTCCTCAAGAGAGGGTTTTCTAGAAAATAGGTTCTTTGGCAACCTTTGAAAATATTTAAGCCCTTCTTGAAAATACTCCATTTTGGTCTTTGAAAACAGTGATTCTAGGGTTGGAGGTTGGTTACTGTAAGCACCCCATTTTTGACCGCTTGGCAGTTTTCAATCCGTCCAGACTTGTATTCAAGTTAATATGGACATATTCCAATTTAAATCAGCTTTCTAAGTCTAATCCCGTCAATCAATCATTTTGCAAGCCCATTGGGCCCAAATAAAGGCAAAATAACCAAAATGCCCTTGGTGGCATTGTTTGGTCCAATTTCAATGGGCATGTATTTTCGAAGACAATAAGTCCACGTTTTTCCAATTCCAATTAAATTTGGCACACCTTTCAAGAAAGTTGATTCCTTGAGGTGGTAAATCCATCCTGTTTGGCATGTTTCAGATATAGCACTTTGGAACAGTAAGTCCCTTCAAACCCGTCGACTAGGACGAGACCTCAAGTCCCCTAGATGGTAAAACAGTCCACCTTTGGCGCCTGCTAGCCCGCCAATGAAGAAATGTTCGTTTCGTCATACCTTCCGAGAAAGTTGATTCCTCAGGCACTAAGACCGCCTAGCAGCTTCCCGAGATCAGGCAGTCTTTAGAATGATCGCGACCCGTTAGAGTAACAGAAATACTCGTAAACATTGCAACCGTCAAAGTGGCGGAAACACTCGTAAACAGGTCAATATAGGGAATTGCCGAAAAACCCCTATATCACGGGACCGCCGTCAGAGTGACGAAAACTCTCAAAACCCAAGTCAATACCAGTGCCCGATAGCCCACTTTAGTGAAAATGACCAAACTACCCCTAGGGCCATTTCAGACATGTTTCTTGAGAAAGTACCTAAGTCCTTAGAACAGTAAGTCCACCCTTTCAAGATTGTCTTAAAGACAATCCAGCATGATTAGGTGTCCTCTAGCCAGTTTCGGGCCAATTCCGAGACTTTTCGGTCAAGATGATCATTTTGCCCCTAGGCATCCGAGCGCCCCGAGAACCACATTGACTCTGGGTATCAAACTGGTAACCTCCTGAGAATGCGTATTATTGTATTCCCGACCTTCCATTATCTTTCCGGATCATTTCGAGGCAGTTTCGGCAAACCTAGTGTAAAATGACCGTTTTGCCCCTGGTAGGCCGGTCGCCTTTTCCAACCACACCAGCTCTGGGAATCAAACCGGTAACCTCCTGGAACATTCTAGCTAATGTTTCCAAGCTTCCAGTCTTCTTCCAGGATATTCTGAGTCCATCCGAGAAGCTTCTCGGCCCAATTGACCGTTTTACCCCTAATGGCCCGGTCAACCCCTCTGTCACATCTTGACATTATTTTTCAAGTCTACTACCCCCGAGACACTGTTCTAAGGGTTTTTGTCCCTTTCTCGCCTTACAGGCCATTCCCGGCCCCTTAAATCATTCTCGGACCTTTCGAAGTCACTTTTAGGGAAGCCAGGCAAAAAATTGCATGGTAGTCACTAGTATAGGTGCCCAAATCTTCTGAAGATACGTTACTTGCCGACCTTAAAACTTTCCTAAGTGGCTGGCACCACTCCTAATGGTGCTAAAAAGATTTTTTGCCTAGTGCCATTGCGATAGGCACCCAGTCAGTCCTCTTTCTATAAATACAGAGCCTCCTCCAGCGTAAAAAGGGTCCGCAAAACTCAGTCTAAAAACTCTCCTCTTCGATATACAGAGCTCGTAGCCTCCCCAAACCCTAACCCCCATACACTAAACCCTAGTATACATACACTCTCATACACTCACATACACTCATATACACTTCCAAAGCCTCCATTTATGACTTGAAGTGCTGCAACTCCAAAGTTCCTAAGGACCTAAGCAAGCTTTTGAAGACCGACACAAAGCAAAGCAAAGCGAAGACCGAAGTAAAGCAAGCAAACAAAACAAGGCAACTAAAAGAAGATACAAGGTAGGCTTTCGTTTTATGTTTACGCAATTCCTCCTCTCTCTTCTCTCTCTCCTAACCCACTTGGGTTTTCTTCTATTTTAATTCCCTATCTTCTCCCCCCCCCCCTTCCTTGCATGCTTGAAACAAAGGACTTCCCGGTCCATGTGTAGGATTAGCCTATTGAAAGTCTGTCGGGGGCTTTCTTTTAGTCTAAGCGGACACCACATGGATTCGGCCCCCTTGATTATGTGGTGAAGCCTTAACCTTGTATGTTCATGACCCCAACTTGCATTGTGCATATCATGATCATGCATCTCTCCAAAAATTATTTTCAAACTTGTTTTCAAAACTTGCATCGAAAATCGTTTTTGAAACTTATGCTATAATCTTCTTCTTCAAAACTTGTTTTCGAAACCACAATCCTAAGGTGATTCTAGTCATTCCATGGTTAGGATTGCTTTAGGAAAGTGTTATATTTAAAGTGACTAATATGGTCCATATTTTCAAATCCTTATTGTTTTTAAAATCACAATCCTAGAATGGTTCTAATTTTCTTATGGTTAGAATCGTTTTAGGAAAGTGAGATATTTTTAGTGGCTTGCAAAAGTCCACATTCAAATCCTTTTCGAAATCTCTTTTTAAATTCACTTTCCAAAACCCCTTTTTAAATCCTCTTTAAACTCTCTTTTCAAGTCTACTTTTTAAAATCTCTTTTCCAACATACTTTCTAAAAACTCTCTTCAATCTCCTTTTCAAAATTGCTTTCTAAAAACTCTGTTCAAAAAGTTCATTTTCCAAAACGCTCTCTTCAAAATTCACTTTCTAAAAATGCTCCCTAAGTTTCCTTCTCAAAAACTCTTTCCAAAAATCCCTTTCCAAAAGCTCTCCTTTCAAGCATACTTTCTAAAAAACTCCTTTCTAAGATTTCCTTCAAAAAATCTTCCTTTCCGAAAACTCACTTTCTAAAAAACTCTTTACCTTGGAGCCCAAGTCAAGCCCTAGAGCTAACGATTAGGAAACCCTAATTTTCTTTCCTAAAACATTCTTACATCAAAATCATAAATTTCCAAAAACCTATTTCCTACATCAAATCATGGACTTCCAAATCTAGGGTTTCTAAAACTTCCCCTTCCAATTCCATGTCAAATCCAATCTTTTCTTTAGGAAACCAAATCCAATCTCCCCGTTTAGGAAGCTAGATCCTATCCTCTGTTTTTTGAAACAAAATCAAATCACCTCTTTTTAGAAACAAAATCCAATCTTTTGTTTTAGGAAATAGGAATCCAATCCTTCCTAATCCAAATCTTTCCTAATCCACTCCTTCCTAATCTCAGACCTTCCTAAACCTTAAGTTTCCAAAACCTAAACTTTTAAATCTTTCCTTAAACTTTAAGCTTCCAAATCTTTCCTAATTCTAACCTTTCCTAATTCCTTAACTTTCCAAATCTAAATTTTCAAATCTTTCTTAAACTCAAACCTTTCTAAATTTCAAATCTTTCTAAATCCAAAACTTTCTTAAGTCAAAACTTTCTAAATTCGAAATTTTCTTAAGTTTAAAACTTTTCAATTTCAAAACTTTCCAATTTTAATTATTTCCTAATTCAAAACTTTCCTAAATCGAACCTTTCTTAAAATGAAACTTTCTAAAACGAAACTTTCCTATTTCAAACAATTCCTAATTTGAACCTTTCCTAAATCTCCATCCTTCCAATTCAAGTCCAATCTTTCTTTAACCTCAAAATCTTTCCTAAGTTCCATCTTTCCTAGGTCTAGGTTTCCTAAAACCAATCTTTTCAAATCTTCCAATCAAAGTTCAAATTTCCTAATCTTCCAATCCAAATTCCAACTCAATTCTTTTTTCCAATCAAAATCTTATATTTTCAATCAGACTCTTATTCGACCTACGACTAACCTGATTCCTCCAAAGGGATATGTAGGCAACCCTCATGGGTGCGGTCATAACTTTCTTCAAATCTCTAATTCCATAACTTTTTTTCAAATCTCCAATTCTATAACTTCTTTCAAATCTCCAATTCCACAATCTTTTCAAGTTTCCAATTCCATAATCTATCTCAAATTTCTAATTCTAAAAATCTTTTTTCAAATCCCTATTTTCAATTTCTAAAACTCTTCTTTCAAAACTCAACTCTTCTTTTCAAATCTATTTCCAAATCAAATATTTCTATTACATTTGCATATCACGCATCATATCTTTTTCTTTTAAACATTCTTTTCTAAAGTGGATAGTATTGGACATTTATTGATCAAAGACTTTAATGAGTGAATCTAGAGTGAATATACATGTAGGTACCGCAAGGGCGGGGTAGGGTGATGGCCTAAATCATCTTCCCTACACGTAACTAATCTTTGAATCTAGAATCACTATTTTAAAAGGCCAAATTGAGTTATTTTAAAAAAAAAGGGGGGGGGGGGGGGGGGGGGGGGGGGGGGGGGGGGGGGGGGGGGGGGGGGGGGGCTTAAATATTTTTTAAAGGTTGCCAAACAACCTATTTTCTTAAAAACCCTCTCTTGAGAAAGTATTTTCAAAATCATTTTTCAAAAAACTCTAAGTGTAATCTTCAGATTGTGTTTAGTTTTTAGGTGACCTAACTCACCTTAATCAAGTTAGTTGGCGACTCCAAATTGTTTTTCAAAAGCCATTTATTCAAATCAATTTTCAATTCAAATCTAGTCGTACTCATTCTTCTAGGAGGATAAGTTCTAACGAAAGAGTATAGTATTTTTTTCGCTTGTGTGACTATTCCTCGAGTGCAAAAAATCTGGGCGCGACAGTTACGTGTAGTGAAGATATCCTAAAATCATTACCTTACCCCGCCCTTGCGGTACTTACATGTCTATTCACCCTAGGTTCACTCATTTAGAATTTTTGATTAACAAATGTCCAATATTATCCACTTTGAAAAAAATTATATGATGTAGGATATGTAAGTGCAAGAAAAAGGTTTGATTTTGGAAAAAAGATTTGAAGTTTGAAAATAGAATTGAAAAGAAGATTTGATTTTTTTGAAAGAAGGTTTTAGAAATTGAAAATTGAAAATAGATTATGGAATTGGAAACTTGAAAAAGATTGTGACCGCACCCATGAGGGTTGCCTACGTATCCCTTTTTGGGAATTAGATCTGTCGTAGTTAGGACAAGAGTCAAATTGAAAATGGACTCTTTTAGGTTTTTGAAAAGTTTGATTTGAAAAGAATTGATTAGAAAAAGAGTTTGATTTGAACTTTAAATAAGAGACTTCAAATTGATTTTGGAAAGAGGGAGTTGAGTTTTGAAAACATTATGACTTAGATTGAAGTTGGAAAACTATCTCGGTTTAGAAAGGAATTTTAGAAAAGAGTTGAAGCTTCCTAACTTAAAATTAAGGTTGAACTAAAGCTTTAGGTATCCTAGGGTTTAGGTAACCTAAGGTTAGAACATATAATTGAATCAGAGAAATTGATTTAGACTTGAAAGGTTTGATTTTAGAAAGTTGAATTTAGGGAAGGTTCGAATCAGGAAATGTTCGAATTAGAAAAGCTGGATTTAAGAAAGGTTTGGAAAGATATTTGATTTGATTCAGAAAGATTTGACTTGATCATTTGATTTGAATGAATTTAGAAAGTTAGGTTTAGGAAAGATTAGATTTTAGAAATCTTTAAATTTAGGAAAGTTTCAAAATAGGAAAGTTATATTTCAAGAAAGTGCCAAATTAGGAAAGTTCTATTTTAGAAAAATTTTGAATTTAGAAATATTTGGAATTAGGAAATATTTGAATTAAGAAAGATTTGATTCCTAAATATTAGATTTTATTTCCAAAAATAAATGATTTGATTTGGTTTCTAAAATTGGAGGATTTGATCTAGTTTCATAATTTGAAAGATTGGATTTGACTTGGAATTGCAAAGGTTGAACTTTAGAAATCTCAAATTTGGAAAGGTATAATTTGGTAGGAAAAGAGATTTTGGAAACCTAAGATTTGATGTAAAAGATAGTTTTGAAAACCTGTGCTTTGAGGCAAAGAAGGAAATTATGCTTTTAGGAAAGAGAACTAGGATTTCCCTAACATGGATTCTAGGGCTTGACTTGGACTCCAAGAAAAAAAGTTTTTAGGAAAGAAGTTTGAAGAGAGTTTTAGAAAGAGAGTTGTTGGAAGGAAGTTTAAAAAAAAGTTTTTAGAAAGTAGATTTTTTAAGAGAGTTTTCAGAAACGAACTTGAAAAGCAATTTTGGAAAGGGGTTTGAATATGAACTTTTTAAATCTTTTGAATGTCTCACTTTCCTAAAACGATTCTAACCATGAAAAGATTAGAACCATTCCAAGTTGGTGGTTTTGAAAACAACATAGATTTGAAATATGGACCAATATGATCACATTGAATATCACACTTTCCTAAAACAACCCTAACCATGGAATGGCCAGAATCATCTTAAGATTGTGATTTTGATGAAAAATAATCTAGGGTTTAGACCCAAAATATGGACCTTAATGGTCACAATAAACAAAATATTTTCTAAAACAACCCTAACCATGAAATGGCTAGGATCACTTTAAGATTGTGATTTTGAAAACAAGATTTTGAATGCAAGTTTGAAAGAGAGTTTTGATGCAAGTTTTAAAAACAACTTTTGAAAACAAGTTTTGAATGGATGCATAAATATGACATGCATAATGCAAGTAAGGTCATGAACATACAAGGTTAGGCTTCACCACATAATCAAGGGGCTGAATCCACACAGTCTAAGGTTAAACTAGAAGAAAGCCCCCGACACGGTAATTTTCAACAATTCTTCCTAGGTATGAACTGGAAAACCCCTTGTTTCAAGCATGCAAGAAGTGAGGTAAAAGATGGGGGATTAAAATAGAAAAAAATCCAAATGGGTTAGGAGGAAGAAGAGAGAGGAAGAAAGTACATAAACATAAATAGAAAACCAACATCGGATTCCTCTTGCTTTGTTTACTTTGCTTTACTTGATCCTCGAGAGCTTCCAAGTTACAGCACTTTGAGTCTTCAATGAAGGCTTCAGAGGCTTGTGTTTAACTATATAGAGTGTATGGATGCTATGATTTGAGGAGACTAGAGAGGGCTAGGGTTTGGAGAGATTTCGAGCTCTGTATTTCGAAAAACAGAGTTTTTGGACTAAGTTTGCAGACCCTTTTCACGTAGGGGAAGGGTCTATATTTATAGACACAAAAACAGCCTGGCACCTGTTGTAGTGGCGTCAGGGCAAAAAACCTAGCAGTAGCGCTAGCCACTTAGGAAAGTCTTTAGGGTGGCAAGAAACGTATCTTTCGACCCTTGATATGTAAGGAAAAAGATTTAGGTGTCTATCCTAGTGACTACCATGCAATTTTTGGTTTGTCTTCAGTATGAGTGACTTCGAAAAGTCCAAAAAAATTCTGGGAGGCCTGTGTCATGCACCAATTTTTTTCACTCGAGGAAAATATACATAAGTGGGAAAAACATGGTACTCTCTCGTTAGAACTCACCGTCCTAAAAAGACGAGTGTGACTAGGTTTGAATTAGAAATTGATTTGAATAAGGGCTTTTGGAAAAAGTTTGGAGTCACCACCTAACTTGATTAAGGTGAGTTAGGTCACCTAAAACTAAGTGCCATCCGAAGATTAAACTTAGAATTTTTGAAAAGGTTTTGAAAACTTTCCCAAAAGAGGGTTTTTAAGAAAAAAGATTGTTTAGCAACCTTTGGAAAGATTAAAGCCCTTTTTGAAAATAACTTCATTTTGGTCTTTGAAAGTAGTGATCTAGGTTCGAAGGTTGGTTACATGTAGAAAAGACATACTAAGCCATCACCCTACTCCGCCCTTATGGTACCTATATGTCTACTCACCTTAGGTTCACTCATTTGGAATCTTTGATTAATAAATGTTCAATACTACCCACTTTGAAAAGAATTTTGAAAAAAGAAGCTTGATATGATGCACGATATGCAAGTGCAAAGAAAAGGTTTTGATTTTAAAAATAGATTTGAAAAGAAAGATTTGATTTTTGAAAGAATGTTTTAAAAATTGGAATTGGAGATTTGAAAATAGATTTTAGAATTACAAACTTGAAATAGATTATGGGATTGGAAATTTGAAAAAGATTGTGACCGTACCCACGAGTGTTGCCTACGTATCCCTTTATTGAGAATCAGGTCAGTTGTAGTTCAGACAAAAGTTCGATTGAAAATAGATTCTTTGAAGTTTTTAAAAAGTTTGATTTGAAATTGGAATAGAAGGATTGAAATTGAAATTGAATTTGAAATTGAACCTAGACTTAGAATTGAACTTGAAAAAGGGTTTGAACTTTGAAAGAGAACTTGAACTTGATTTGGAAAAGAAAGAGTCGAGTTTTGAAAACATTTTGACTTAGATTGAAATTGAAAAATCATCTTGGTTTATAAATGAGTTCAAGCTTCCTAATTTAGGGTTATGGTATTTCTAGGGTTTAGGTAACCTAAGGTTGGAGCATATAATCGAATTAGGAAGGTTTGGAAAGATATTTGATTTCATTTAAAAATATTTGACTTGATCATTTGATTTGAATAAATTTAGAAAATTAGGTTTAGGAAAGAATGGGTTTTAGAAATCTTTGAATTAGGAAAGTTTCAAATTAGAAAAGTTCTATTTTAGGAAAGTGCCAAATTAGGAAAGTTTTCATTTTAGGAAAGTGCCAAATTAGGAAAGCGTTGATTTTAGGAAAGATTTGAATTTGGAAATATTTAAAATTTAGAAAATTTTAGAATTTAGAAAGGTTTGAAGTTAGAAAAGGTTGGAATTAAGAAAGATTTTATTTCTATTTCCTAAAGTAGAAGATTAGATTTTATTTTAAAAAAATAGATGATTTGATTTGGTTTCTAAAATTAAAATTTTTGATTTAGTTTCCTAATTGGAAGATTGGACTTGACATGGAACTGAAAAGGTTGAGTTTTAAAAATCTTGAATTTGGACATCTATGACTTGGTAGAAAAAGAGATTTTGGAAACCTATAATTTGGTGTAGAAAATAGTTTTGAAAATTTATGGTTTGAGGCAAAAGCAGAAGTCTTGATTTTAAGAAAGGAACTAGGATTTTCTAACCATGGATTCTAAGGCTTAACTTGGACTCGAAGACAGAGTTTTTGGAAAGTGAATTTTTTGAAAAGAGATTTTAGGAAAAAAGTTCGAAAAGAGTTTTTAGAAAGTAAATTTTTAAAGAGATTTTTTGGAAAGAAGTTTGAAAAGTGGATTTTTGAAGAGAGTTTTCAGAAAGAAGTTTGAAAAGCAATTTAGGGTTCTAGGGCTTGAATATGGACTTTTGAATATCTCACTTTTCTAAAAAGATTAGAGTCATTCTAGAGTTGTGATTTTGAAAACAACATGAATTTGAAATATGGACCATAATGATCACATTGAATATCATACTTTCCTAAAACATGTCTAACCATGGAATGGCTAAAATCATCTTAAGATTATGATTTTGATGAAAAATAATTTAAGGTTTATACCCAAAAATTTGGACCTTGGTGGTCACATTGAATGTAACACTTTGCTAAAACAACCCTAACCATGAAATGGCTAGAATCACTTTGGGATTTTAATTTTGAATGCAAGTTTTGAAAGAAAGTTTTGATGCACGTTGTGAAAGCAACTTTTGAAAAACAATTTTGAATGGATAAATGAATATAACATGCACCATGCAAGTAGGGTCATGAACATTCAAGGCTAGGCTTCACCACATAATCAATGAGGTCAAATCCTCACGATCTAAGGTTAAAATAGAAGAAAGCCCACGACACGATGACTTTCAATAGTTCTTCCTAGGCATGAATCAAGGAGTCCCTTGTTTCAAGCATGCAAGAAGGGAAGGTAGAAGATAGGGGATTAAAATAGAAGAAAATCCAAGTGGGTTAGGAGGATGAAGAGAGAGGGGAAAATTGCATAAACATAAATTAAAAGCCTACCTTGTCTTCTTCTTACTTTGTTTGCTTTGCTTTAATTGGACCTTGAGAACTCCAAACTTGCAGCACTTTGAGTCTTCAATGGCTTGCTTTGAGGCTAGTGTATGAGTATATAGAGTACGTATAAGCTAGGGTTAGAATGTATGGAGGCTAGAGCTTGAAGAGACTTAAAGTAATTAGGGTTTAGAGAGGATTCCAGGTTAGTTTTTAAAGAGGCAGCATTTTTGGACTGAAATTGCACACCTTTTAGGCAGGGGGGAGGGTCTATATTTATAGACAACTTAAACTGACCTGGCGCCTATTGCAGTGACGACAAGCTTAAATTTACACAGGCAGCACTACTAGTGGCGCCAGGCACTTAGGGAAGTTTTAAGGGCAACAAGAAACATATTTTTGACCCTTGGTACGCAAGGTAGAAGATTTGTGCGCCTGTCCTCGTGACTACCATGCAATTTTTGGCTTGGCTCCACTAGCAGTGACCCTGCAAAGTTCGAGAATGATTCAGAAGGACCCGAGTAACCAGACTTGGCCAGGAATGGATGGAAACCCTCAAGAGAGTGTCTCGAAGGTAACAGGCTTACGAAGTAATGCCAGAGTGTTTGAAAAGGTTGACCAACTCGCTAGGGGCAAGACGGTCAACTGAGCTGAAAAAACACTAGAATGGACTCGAAGTTACCTGTGAGAGGACTTGAAGTTTGGAAACACTATTGAGAGTGCTCCGAAGATTTTTTAGTTTGTTACCCAGAGCTGGTGTGGTTGAAAAAGCGACCGGCCCACTAGGGGCAAAATGATCATTTTGCACCGGTCTTACCGAAATGGACTTGGAATAATCCAGAAAAGTGTTAGAAGTTTGATAATACTATTAGAAGCATCCTTAGGAAGTTACCAGTTTGATACCCAGAGCCGGTGTGGTCCCTAGAGGTAATTGGATGCTTAGGGGCAAAATAGTTATTTAGCTCGGATGCTCCCAGAATCAGTCCGGAAGCAACTGAAAGGCACTATAACGTGCTAGATTAGATCTGGGATAACCTTGGAAGGGTGAGTCTGCCACTCTAAGGTCCTATGGATTTTTCAAGAAGCACACCAAATTGAATTAGACTGGGATGATGTTTTAAGGGCATTTTGGTCATTTAGCTTCCACTGGGCCCGACGGGCCAGAGAAGCGACATGTGGACTAGATTGGAGTTTAGATGGTGGGTTAGAGTTTGAATGTCCATATGATGTTCAAAAGTAAGCTCGGTCGGACCAAAGATCGCCAAGCGGGCAAAAATGGGATGCTTACAGCCGAGAATGATTCAGAAGGTCGAAAATGGGTAGAAACCCTTGAAATAGTGTCCCGGGTTTAACGGGCTTGGAATATAATGTCAGAATATTTGAAAAGGCTAACCGAGCCACTAGGGGCAAAACGGTCAACTAGATAGGAAAATCCCAAGAATGGACTTCGAATATCCTATGAGAAGGCTTAAAGGTTGGAAACGTTATCTAGAATGATCCAAGGGATTGTTGATTTGATACCCAGAGCCGGCGTGGTTAGAAAAGGCCATCGGCCCACTAGGGGCAAAACGGTCATTTTGTACCATGCTTGTCGGAATGGACTCGGAATGTTCCGAAAAGGTGCTAGAAGATTGAGAATACTATTAGAAGTATCCTTGAGAGGTAACTGGTTTGATACCTAGAGCCGGTATGGTTCTTGGAGGCGCTCAAATGCCTAGGGACAGAATGGTCATTTTGACCGGATAGTCCCGGAATTGGTCCAGAATGGACTGGAAGGCGTTCGAACATGCTGGATTGTCCTTGAGACAATCTTGATAAGGTGAACTTACTGCTCTAAGGCCTTATGCACTTTCTCAAAAAGCGTGTCGAAAAAGGCCCATGGGGTAGTTTGGTCATTTTTCACTAGAGTGGCTAGCAGGCATTAGTGTTAACCTAAGTTTTGAGTGTTTTCGTCACTCTAACAGTGTGTGATGAGTTGGTTTTCAAAGGTATCTCATCCTTTGGTAAACGTGCCATAGCCAAGAGGCGAGTTCGGACCTGTGACATAGGGGGTTTGTTAGCAATTCTCGATGTCAGACCTATTTACGAGTGTTTCTGCCACTCTGACGGCTATGATATTTGCTAGTGTTTCCATCACTCTAAGTGTCTGCATTCATTCCAGAGACTGTCTGATCTCAAGAAGCTGCTAGATGGACTTATCGTTTGAGAAATCAACATTCTCAAAAGACGTGCCAGATAATAGACATTCTACGTTGGCGGGCTAGTAGGCGCTCAAGGTGAACCATTCTACCATCTTGGGGACTTGGGTTTCGTCCCAATCGACAAGTTTAAAGGGACTTACTATTCTGAGGAATTTTGTCGATAAACGTGCCAAACTGGATGGACTTACCGCCTAAAGGATCAACTTTCTCAAAAGACGTGTCGGATTTGATTTAGATTGGAATTGGATTTAAAATTGAATTTGAGATTAAAATAAGGACTTACCGTCTCTAGGAAGATGTGCCAACTGAAAATAGACCATGCAATACCCCAAGGGCATTTTGGTCATTTTACTTCTATTGGGCCTGGTGGGCTCGCGGAGTGATTGATTGATTGGATTAAGTCTGGACAATTGATTTGGACTTGAATGTGTCTGTGTCAGTTTGAATATAAGTCCAAACGAATCAGAAATTGCCGAGCAAGCAAAAACGGGGTGCTTACACAAGTCAAACCCTTCAAAGAAAAACTAAGACGTTTTGAAGACAAGATAATATTTCCTTTTACATTTTGTCTTCCCCCACACTTCTCTTCTCCCTCTTGAAGCTCACTTGAGCTTTTCTCTATTTTATACCTCATCTTCTACCGCCCTTTCTTGCTTGCTTGAATAAGAGGACCTTAGGTTCATACCTAGGGGAACTTTAGGGAAGCCACCAATTGGGGGCCCTCCCTTTAGCCTACCTTATCATGGTATGGCCCTAAGACCTCTTGCAATATGGTGTAGCCTTAAGGCTTGTATATTTTCGTGACCCCCTTGCATATAGTCACTATATTCATGTATTGCACACTTGGCTTTATTTTCATGCTCAACACCATTTTTTAAAAACCCTAACTATTTCCATTTCTATGTCTTTTTCAAACTCCATATTCAAGTGTTTTTCCAAAAATGGTTCTAAGAGTTGGTTTCTTGAAGCCCCCTAACCTCCATTTTGCCACGTTTAAGCCCGCAAACCTCCATTTTGCATCCTTACATGTTCTACTTTCAAGTTGCATTAAAATGGTTTTAAAACCTTCTATTTCACTTTGATTTTCAAATTTTTGCTCTCTTGAGTTTTATGGTTAGAATGGTCCCATTGAAACTCTCTTGAGTGGTCTCCCCACCATACTAACCATAGGAACCCTAGCTAAATATAGTGGTTTCTTGCCCCTAAAAGTGGTTTTCAAAACAATCCTCTTCAAGAGAGGTTTTCAAAAACTCATTCTCTTTATTTTACATAAAAGTGGTTTTCTAAAACTACCATTCCCATAATGTTTTTCAAAGGTTTGCTCTCTTAAGCTAAAGGTTGTAATGGTCCCCATGAAACTCTCTTTTGAATGGCTCCTCCATTATTGACCATATGAACCCTACACTCATTAGAGTAAATTTTTATGGAAATGATCTTTCAAAATTTGTAACTCTCTTGAGTAGTTTTTCTAAAAATGTGTTCATAAGAAATCATGATTTTCAAAACCTCTTTTCAAAGTTCATGTATAAAACCACTAAGGCCAAACCCTAACCTAAAACAACTTCTCAAAACTACCTTCCAAAACCCTAGGTCTACCAAGACCTAGTTTGTCCAACCCTAGACCAACCTATTCCTAGTTTGACCTACCTTAGGTTAACTTAACCTTAGTTAGTTAACCCTAATTCATCTAACCCTAGGTTAACTTAACCCTAGTTCAAAATCACCTTTTCAACACTCCTCGGTCCAGACCCTAGTTCAAAACTATCTTTCCAAAGCCACTAGGTCCAAACCCTAATTCAAAATCATTCCCCTAAACCCTTGGTGTCACTCCCTAGCTTTTGGCCCTTGAGTCTAGGTCTCGACTTAGAACAAAAACCCGATACTCTGTTTGTTAGAACTCACCCCTCTCAGATAACGACTACGACAAGGTTTGAACTTGAAACTGATTTGATTAATGGCTTTTTTTAAAACTTTTGGAGTCCCCACCTAACTTCGATAAAGATGTGTTAGGTCACCTATAACTAAGTAAAGTCCAAAGACTAAAGTCATCCTAACCCTCTTGTGGTTAGGGTTCCCAAAGGAGAGTTATACATCAAGTGTGACCTTCAACGTCCGTATTAGGGTTCCGATGCCCTAAATGTTTTCAAAAACCTTTTTCAAAGATGATTTTCAAAGAGTCACGCTCTTGAATTAACCTTAGGCTTTTCATGGTTACGGTTGTTCAAAGAAAAGTGAGACATCCAATTAAGGTTCTCTAAACCCTAAAGCTTTTAAAAACCCTTAAGGAATTTTCTAGCCCATTTTTAGAAAAGTTTCTTCCAAACTTCATGATTTTAAAGGAGTTTAGTTTTTTAATGACTAATCTCCCAAAGGTGATGACATATTCAATATACATTTCATAAGGTATTGAAAATTATTTTAAAAAATGATCTTCAAAAACTTTCCAAAGACAAGGTCACAAGCGTTTTTCCAATCCAAGTTCCATTTTCAAAAATCTTCAAAACAAAATACCTCCAAAACTCTCTTGAGTTATTTCAAAAATATTCCAAAACTCTCTTGATTTGCTTCAAAAATATTCTAAAACTTTCTTGAGTTATTACAAAAACATTCCAAAAACTCTCTTGATTTGTTTAAAAAACATTCCAAAACTCTCTTGAGTTGCTTTCAAAACTTTCTATAACTTTTTCAAGTTGCTTCCAAAAAGCACTTCTAAAAATAGTTTAAAAAACATTCAAGTTCAACTTCAAGAACTTTCCAAAAACAATCTAAGTCCTATTTCAAAAGGCATCTTCAAAACAATCCAAGTCCTATTTCAAAGGCTGCTTCAAAATATTCTAAGACCTATTCCAAGGGCGTTTTCAAAACTCTCCAAGTTCAATTCCAAGTCAAAACTCTTTCAAGTTCTAGTTTCAAAATAAAACTTTCAAGACTCCCATGAGTCCATGTTCAATCAGGACTTTGCCCGAACTACGGTTGACCTAATTCTCACCAAATGAGATACGTAGACAACTTAGAAAAACATAGGTGCGGTCATCACGTCCTTCAAACGAACACCACGACCTTTGAAAGGACACTTTTTTTAAAAAATTTCAATCATATAATTTTCAAAACTCACATCTTAAACACTAATCAAATATTTCAAACCATGTATTTGCCTAAACTACGAATGACCTGATTCTCATCAAATGAGATACATTGGTAGCCTTCAAATAGGTGCAGTCATAACTTTATTTTCAAGTCAAATACCCCTTTCAAAAATTTCTAATTCTTTTGAAAGTCAACTCTCAAATCCTTTCAAACTCTTTCAAAATTTGCATCATGTATCATTCATCCAAAAAGTGATGACCAAGCCCCTCTTTTAAGCGTCTAAAAGTGGATATAAAGTGGACATTAGTAACTAGTGATTCAAGTGAAGTGATCTAAGGGTAATTGGACAAGTAGGTACCAAAAGAGTAGGGTAAGGTGATGATCTTAAGAAGTTTTCCCTATACCTAACCAACTTCCGAACCATAGATTTCTAGTTTCAAAGACCAACTCGTAGTCACATTTTCAAAAAGGGCTTTAAAATGTTTTCAAAAGGTTGCTAAACAAGCCTATTTTCTTAAAACCTCTTAAGAGGATATTTTCTAAAACGTTTTTCAAAAACCTAAGTCTAGTCTTTGGATTATACTTAGCTTTAGGTGCCTAACACATCTTTAACTATGTTAGATAGCAACTCTAAATTTTTTTCAAAAAGCCCTTATTCAAAATTAATTTTAAGTGCAAAATCCCATCACATTTATCCTTTTATAGGGGTAAGTTCTAACGGAGATAGTACCATACTTTTTTTGAGCCATGAGGGCTTAGGTAAAAACTGATGTGCGACATTGTGTATACAAACCATGCCGCACTAAAGTACTTACTCACAAAGCAAGATGCTAAGTTGTGACTGATACATTAGATTCCACTCCTTCAAGAGTTTCACCTAGAAATTTGGGATAAAAACAAGGTAAAAGGCGTGTTAGCTGATCATTTATCTACACTCCCTACTGAGGGTTGAGATCTAGATAAATCTTCCATGCCTAATCATTTTCTTGATGACCAACTGTTTTCCATTTAATCTATCTCTCTCACACTAGTACACCATGGTTTGCGGATATAGCCAATTACTTAACTACAGGTTGGATTCCTCCTCACTGGTCTAGCATAGATAAAAAGAAATTTTTTAGGAATGTGAGTTTTTATATGGAATGAATAGTATTTGTATAAGTATTGTCCTGACCAGGTAATCCGTCTGTATGTTCCCAACAATGAATTTCAATCAATAATCAATTTTTGCCAGTCATATGCTTGTGGTGGGCACTTTTTCACGAAGAAAACCATTGCAAAGATTTTGCAATGAGGATTTTATTAGCGCACCATATTCCGAGATGTCCACACATTTTGCATGACATGTGATGGATGCCAAAGGTTAGGCACTTTAACTAAATGAAACATAATACCCTTACACCCCATAACTGTTTTAGAAATATTCGATTATTGGGGCATTGATTTCATGGGACTGTTTCCTAATTCTTTTGGGCATCTATATATTCTTGTAGGCATAGATTACGTATCAAAATGGGTGGAGGCAATTGCCTCTCATCCTAATGATCACCAAGTGGAGATTAATTTTTTTTAAAAAAAATATTTTTTCAAGATTTGGTATGCCCCGAGCCATCATCAGTGATGACGGATCACACTTTGCCATAGACCCGTATGGGTCTTGATGGGTCGATATGGGGTAGTACACAAAGTAGGCACACCTTACCACTTGTAAACAAGTGGCCAAGTGGAGCTGGCTAATAGGAAAATTAAACACATTCTAGAGAAAACAGTCAATCCCAACTAAAGGATTGGTCTTTACGCATAGTGGATGCACTGTGGGCTTATTGGACTGCCTATAAAACCTATCTTGATATGTCTCCCTATAGGTTAGATTATGGCAAAGCTTGTCATCTCCCTATCGAGGTTCAATATAAGGCCTATTAGGCCATACAATAGATTAATGAGAACCTGGTTGACACTGGTCACCCCCAAAAACTCCAACTATCTAAGTTGGAGGAGCTACAAAATGACGCGTATGAAAATGCACACAAATTTCAAAAGCAAAGATGAAAGTTCTTCACGACCAACATATTTTTCTAGACAAGTTGGGGAATAAGTGGGTTAGGCCTTACATTCTGAAGACAGTGTATGATAATGGGGCAATAGAAATCAATAATTCCAAAAATGGTAATCAGTTGTGAATGGCCGTTGTCTGAGTTAATATGTTCAAAACTTCGTGGCGAAGATAGAGACATGATGTCTCAAAGATCTGCCGCTCCTAGAGTAATCTATAGGTCTTCTTCTTTGTATAGTAGTTTTCTTTTTTCTCTCTTTTACATAGTTTTTAGGTGTTTCATAGTTTTTCTGAGCCTTGCTTGCATTCCTTGTCCATCCTCCATCCATTTAGGTCAATGTTTGATTTCAGTTGGGGGAAGGGATGAAATTTTGTTGTTAGATTTGAAATTTTAGTTTTTTTTTTTTCGGATTTGAGCTTCCTGACTACTAACTGTCCAAACACCTTTCTTCACTTAGAAATTTTTCAATCGGGTTAATAGTTGACCACTAGCTATTCGAATACCATTCTTGCCTTAGAATTTTTTGAGCCTTCGTGATGTTTGGTCTCTGGTCGTCCGGATGCACTTTACTGAACCGTCCAAAAGGGATTTGTGCCTTAGAAAATTTTTAAACGTGGTTTGATAAGCTCATTTGTCATCCGGACTTCCTTAATTAGACAGTCTGAATGCCATTCCATACTTACAAGCTTACTGGCCATCCGAACGCCTTTAATTAGACCGTTCGGATGCCTCTGAGAACTTAGAAAACTTTTTTAATTCTTCACTAACTTGGCCACTAGCCGTTCGGACACCTTTAATTGGACCATCCAGATGGGTGTTTAGCGTCCGAACGCATGTGTTTGACCATCTAGATGGGTAAATTTAAATACGACGATGTCATTTTAGGGCTGTCCGGATTCCCTTTGCAAAGCCGTCCAAACGGGTTCCCTCCGAGTATAAAAGTTTGGATTTTCTCTCTTTTGTCTTATTCGCTGAATTCGCACATGCCGATTAGAGAAAGAGAGGGAGAATGTCTAGATGTTCAATGGAGTCCTACCAATTTATATAGTTGCAACTTTTCATCTTCCTGCCTTCTCTTCTTGTTAGGTAACCCACGTAACCTCTCGTTCTTTACTCGATTTCTCTTTTATCTCTACCTTGTTGCATGGAGTTAGATTATTTTGCTGATTGATGATGTTGGGTGATATGTTTATAATATTTGCATAGAGTATGATTGTGGTTAAATTGATGGCACCTAAAGGAAGTAAAAAGGTTGGGAAAAGAAAGTTATTACTGAACATGTTGACCCAGACTATGACTCGGGCTCTAACACTGACATTTTTGTTGGTACTCAAGCCTACTATGATTTTTGGAAATACTGGGCCGCCTGTTGAGAGAAAGATTGATTTAAGGAATTTTGGGGGTGGTTTTGGCTAGGAGGCCTAGTTCGATGGGCATGGGTGGACTAACCTAGCAGCCTACAGTATAGAGTACATGCTTACTCTCTGCGTTGAGCTTATGACCATATCTCTATGGTTAATAAAAAAAAGGGGCTGAGCGGATTGTGACTTGGGTGAGGGAAAAGAGTATTATTATCACACCCCAAACTTAAGCAAGAGCCTAATGCCCAATTTTGCCATGATATGGGGAACTCAACTTTGGTTGAATTGGTGAGAGAGGTACTTGCTAATGACCACACCTGGATTATGGGAAAAACACAATGTGAGAACAAAAAATTTAAATGAAATACCTTCCATTATTTCTATTTTCTTGTCATAACTTGTTGCCCCAAGCCCGCTATGCCCAGGTCAGTTTATCCCATGCCCAGTTGATGTGGGCCATAGGGACTAAGACAGTGATAGATTTGCCTTGGTATATGTTCCTCTAGTTGTGCCATGATGCCACCAACCTGACAAAAGGGGACAATATCCCTTTTGTGTGTATTCTCACCTAGCTTATCCTTGATTCTGGTGTCCATCCCTCGACCTTCCTGTCCAAAAAAATCTTTCATCGATGCCATTAATATCACCACTATTCGCAAGTCCAAGTGGCAGTATAAGAGTCATAAGTGCTATAGAGCTAAGGGGGCAGCTAAGGAGACTAGTGAGGGCAGTGGAGCAGCTTATAGGGAGGATCTGGACGCACCTGTGATGGGAGGGGAACAGCTGACTAGACAAGGTTCGTTGAACCGAGTTATCGAGATGTTAGAACTGCAGACTTTGACTTAGCAGCACCACACACAGCTTTTGGAGACCCGTGCCATAGCTTTTGGAGCTTTCCAAACTGAGGTTTTGGGCAAGTCTGATCGTGTGGATAGTGAACAGAAGCAGCACAGCCAGGCCATTGAGCAATTGCAGAGGGAGATTGCTCGCACCGTGTGGAACCCGACTTTGCACGACTGAAATTGGAGTTTTTAGAGTTTAAATCATATTATTACGTGTTTATCTAGCATTGAACTAAAACTCTGTTTAGTTTTATTTGTTTATGATGGATGTTTGCTAGTGGTAGTTCGGGGATATTTGGAAACATTAGTATTTGGGGCTCGGATTGTGTATCATGATATGGCGGTCCGAAGCATTTTTTGGATATTTTCTTTATTTTCATTGCATAAATATTGATGTAGGAGTTAATCCACTCCTAGACTTCTTTTATCTATATTAGTTGCAGGTTTATCTTGAAATTTTCTAAATTAATGCTTCTTTTGGGTAAACTTGATAGGTATATTGGTGATGGTCTGTTCTCTTAACATTTACACTTGGTTTTTTATTTGATATATAACATGTGTTGAGATTGAATAAGTAACAAAGGTAGTAATATTGCAAATTGTTAGATAATTGATTCCATTGTTTCTTATTTATCATATTTTTTACACAACGTTAAGACATGTTGAGGACTTATTAAATAGATTGAAGATTGCCTATACTTTTATGGCATAATATCTTGGTTCTTTTGAATTTAGTGATTGTATCTATTTACAGTGGAGATTTATACCCTGTGAGATTATAGCCTTATTTTTTTTTTTTCAAAGTGATTTACAATTACTCTCAGAATAATTTTTCAATATATGTTCTTTCAATAGCTCTATTTTCTTTTGTTTTGATTTAATTTCTTAAGGTATAAGGAATGTTGGTATGTTGAACTCTCTGTGGGACTTAGGACTGTACACTTGTAGGAATGATCTTAGGCCATTTTTTATATTTGAGCTACTAAGTTATTCTTTCTACATATCTTTGGAACCCATTTTGACACTAATTGTCTAGTTCTTTTCCTTTCTCTATGACCTAAGGTATTTGTTGGTTTGAAGTTTACAAGAAATCATATGATAAGAAAGTGAATCAAAAGTATTTAGGGTGATATGAGTTTGTATATACTCTTGTCATGAAAGTGAAGAGGGTCTTAGAAAAGAAGAAAAAAAGAGAATGCAAATGGTGTTTCATGGTTGTAAAGATGAAAAAATAAAGATAATAAAAAGATGAAAAAAAAAAGGAAAAAGATAAAGATATGTTTGAGGGAGAATAAAGAGATTGTAAAGTTGATGCAAAAAGTTACAGAAGTATAGATTTGATTATGTTTTCTTCACTACTTGACTAAGGTTGGGCACTTCGACAATTTAATAATTGACCATCTCTATCGCCGCTGTTAATCCCTTTTCTCATAGCCATGTTACAACCTAGAAAAGTCCTTGGTGACCTATAGTGTGTACAGTTTTAAAAGTTCTTGTTAATGAGTTTTTGTATCAATATGCTGGAGATTTTTTCAATTGGATATCATATCGTAGGGCTATGTCAGTTCTCTTGCATCTCTTGCTATGCGTTTTTCATTATTGAGTTGTAGAAGTTGCCCATTACTTTTACTTTTTATGTGCACAACTTTGGTAAGAACCTATGTGTTCAATTTTCTTTCATGAGAGATGCCAAGTGAGATTTTGAAATCAAATCTGAATGGTACAAATTGCAAAATGTTGTTCAATTAGAATGTTAGCCATGATAGTTATATGGAAATTGACAGTAGATGCAATAGTCTGATGTATATGTTCGTTATTGTGTTTTGATATTGATGTTTAGGAAATATGTGGAGTCAATATTGTTAGTCCAAGTGGTAACCCAAGAGGGGGGTAAATTGAGTTTAAACAATAATTCAACAAATAATTTTAGATTTAAAAATTCTAACTAAATATTCAAACAAATATTAATCAACCAATAATATGTTGTAAATAAATATAAACAATTCAAACTATAAAATAAAGGAGATAGAGAGAAGAGAATACAACACCAAGATTTATCGTGGTTTAACTTCAACTCTAAAGTCGACGTCCACTCCCCAAGACTCCTTTCTTGAGATTTTTCTCCACTATATCCAAACCCTAGATACAGCCACTAGCCTTTTAACCCATGCGCTAGTCCTCCTTTACAACTAATTTTTTTACAGATACTAGTCACACCCCTCTAACTAGTTTTTACACAGGTGTTAGTCATACCCAACCGAGTGATCCCTCACTCCAATTAGTGTTTATACAACTACTAGTCACACCAAACTCCTAGTTATTTTTCCTACCTAGTCTCTCCCTTACAAGAAGAAAGAACAAGAGTACAACCACTCTTACTTACAAATAAATTCTATCAAAAAATATATATACCAATGAAGCTCTCAAAACAATACAAGATAAAATACAATGAAACTCTCATAGACTTTATATAATGAATAATACTTTGATACACAAACTCTTATTGTTGTTATTATTGTATTTTGTTCCTCAAGTGTATCTCTATTTATAGATGAAGATAGGAGAATGATTTGTAACTTCAAATGAGTTTATAGCCGTTGAAGAGCAATGAAGGCATTTCTTCTCGTTGAGCTACTTGCTGCCAAACAGGTTTTGAATTTCAAATTATATGTCTTTACTTCCACCTCGATTTTCTCCTTGCTAATGTTCGAATTTAAAACTGGTTGTAAGAGAAAGGTTATAGACACTGAAGTCAGCTTTTCCTAACCTTAAGAATTTTGTCTATCTAATGGCCAGATCAAATAACTTAAGCTATCTCCCAATTGACATATTTAAATTTCTACACAGATATCTTTACTTCCAGCTCAATGTTCACCTTCTTAACGTTCAAATTTAAAATTTTTCTATTAGACAAACATTATAGATATGGAAGTTAACTTTTTAGAACTGCAAGAATCATGGCACTTGAATTTCTGAGTCAAAAGTTATGATTAAAATACTCAAGCTGTCTCTTTAGCTGTCATCTTTGAATTTCTACTTTACTAAGTCTTCTTTCAGTTTATGTTTCACCTAAATAACATTTGAATTTAAAAATTCATATAACATATCAAATGTATATATGGATGTTATGTTTTCATAATTTCAAGAATCAGATCATTTAGACTTCTGGATTAAAAGATATGGTTAAATAATCAGGACTTTTTTCAAGCTGTCATATTTTGAATTTCAAATCCAATAAGTCACTTCCCAACTCATTTCCATCCCACAAAACATTCTTTGTATAAAAACTTCATAAAACACCATAATTATAAATTTGAGTCTTTTTTCCAACTCTATAAGAATCAGATCAATCCAACGGTTAGATCAAAAGATATGGGCAAAATACTATGGCTGTATTATAGGATATAGTTTCATAGAATTTTCAACCTTAGAAGAAAATTATGTCCTCTAATTTCCTTCTTTGAATCAAGTTTTCTTAAAACATGATTCTCAAGGATTTAGATATAACTTTTCAAGTCTTGATCACTCCTTCAAGTGCTTCATAATCTTGCAAAACTTTATTACACTAACTAGACCAAGGATTCAAAGCATTGAATATATTTAATAAAAAAAAACATTTATAAATGAAAGTAAGTTATCATCAAAACCACATACAAAATTTCATATTAATAAACTTAGGGTTAACAATCTCCCCCTTTTTTATCATGACAATCTTTGAATGATTTACGTCATAAAATTACCTCAAGTAAATAAATGTTTTTATAAATATTTCAAGTTTAATGGAGAAGTAATAAAATAGAGAAATTTACAATCCAAACTCCCCATCAACCAATGAATCTTATCTAAAACATACTTATAAAATAATTCAACTAGAAGTTCATCATGACAATTAATATATTTCTCCCCCTTTATTATCATCAAAAAAACTAGTTATGTATAAAACCGATAAAATTTCATAGAATACGAACACATATATATTTTTCTTTGGTAGTCCACAAAAATATATTTAATGTATATCATACATGCAAGACATATTCAATCAAATACCAAACATGCTTCATAAATTATTTTACCTTTATGTTAATATCACAACATTTTATATTTCTCCCCCTTTCAATATCAAAAAAATGCATGGGATAAAAATCATGTAAACACATGTAAAACACCAATCAAATATAATTATGTAAATTTATACGTATAATTTTTAAAATAAATACACGTTTATATATATATATATATATTTTAAAGTTTTCTTTTCTCTATCATGTAACATCAATAGAGTAATATACCTCATCTTTTTTTTTTTTACCATTAAGCATAGGTTAGCAACTTCATTGTCACTACCATTTTTATTGGAGTTTCTTTCTTCACTATCACTCCAACATAGCACCATGCTTTTTCTTCTGGCCTTCTTTTTTACTTTCTTGAGCATTGGATATTCGGGTTTCATGTGAACGAGTTTCTTGCATTCATAGCACACAATAGTATCGTTCTTTGATAACACATTTTCACTTTACCTTTTCTTTCTTAGAAACTTTTTAAATTTCTTTGTGATCATGGCAAACTCCTCATCTTCATTGCTAGTCTCTCCATTGTCATTGTCAAATGTGGTGGAAATGGTGGATGATTTAAATGTTATGCCTGTTTTCTTTTTGCTTTCATCATCATCCATTCTCATGGTAAGCTCGTGGGTCATAAGTGAACCCAAGAGCTCATACAAGCTAAGCTTTGTGAGGTCTTTGACTTCTTGTATAGCGGTGACTTTCGACTTCCAATTCTTTGGTAGACACCTAAAAATCTTTCTCACCAATTCAATATTAGTATAACATTTGCCAAGAGATTTCAAAACATTTATAATATCAGTGAATCTAGTAAACATGTTAGAAATTGACTCATCATTATCCATTTTAAACAATGCATATTTATGAACAAGCATACTAAATCTTAGATTCTTTGACTTGGTTAGTCCCCTCATGTGTGACTTTCAATTTATCCCAAATATCTTTAGCCAATTCACAAGTAGTTATATGATTAAATTCATTTACATCAAGAACATAATAAAGAACATTCATAGCTCTAGCATTTAATTAAACACTTTTCATATCACTAGCATTCCATTCGCTTTCTTTCTTAAGCACATTTTTTCCTTCTACACTCTTAGTTGTATACTAGGGCCACTAACAATAACTTTTCATAATTCATAATCGATAGCTTGAATATATATTTTCATTCTAACTTTTCAATAGTTATAATTTGTGGGACTAAACAACGGTGGTCTATTGGTTGATTAACTTTCAACAAGGGAAGTACTAAAAATAGTTGCCATAATTTACTCTAAGACGATTAAGTCCATTATAAGAGCCTAGGCTCTGATACCAACTGTAAGTCCATGTGCAAACTCAAGAGGGGAGTGAATTGGGTTTAAACAATAATTCAACAAATAATTTCAGATTTAAAATTTTAACTAAATATTCAAACAAATATTAATGAACCAATAATATGTTATAAATAAATGCAAGCAATTCAAACTATAAAGTAAAGGAGATAAAGAGAAGAGAATAAGACACCAAGATTTATCGTGATTCGAACTTCAACTTCAAATTCAAAATCTATATCCACTTCCCAAGACTCCTTCCTCGAGATTTTTTTTCACTATATCCAAACCTTAGATATAGCCACTACCCTTTTAACCCGTCTGCTAATTATTTTTTGTAACTAGTTTTTCCACAGATGCTAGTCACATCTAATCCCTACCTATTTTTTCTAGCTAGTCTCTCCCTTACAAGAAGAAAAAACAAGAGTACAACCACTCTTGCTTACAAATAAATTATCTCAAAGAATAGATATACTAATAAAGCTCTCAAAACAATACAAGATAAAATACAATGAAGCTCTTAGGGACTTTGTATGATGAATAACACTTTGATGCACAAACTCTTGTTATTATTGTTGTTGTCTTGTGTTCCTCAAGTGTATCTCTATTTATCGATAAAGATAAGAGGATGGCTATAGCTGTTGAAGAGCATTGAACACATTTCTTCCCATTGAGCTACTTGCTACCAAACAGGTTTTGAATTTCAAATCAAATGTCTTCACTTTCACCTCGATTTTCTCCTTAATAACGTTTGAATTTGAAACTGACTATAAGAGAAAGTTTATAGACATTGAAGTCATCTTTGTAGAACCTCAAGAATCTAGTCGATCCAATGGTCAAATCAAAAGTTATGATCAAATTACTCAAGCTATCTCTCAACTGGCATATTTAAATTTCTACACAGATGCCTTTACTTCCAGCTCAATGTTCACCATCTTAACATCCGAATTTTTAATTTTCTTATAACACAAACGTTATAGATATGGAAGTCAGCTTTTTAGAACTACAAGAATCATAGCATTTGAATATCTGAGTCAAAAGATAAGATTAAAATACTCAGGCTATCTCCCTAGCTGTCATCTTTGAATTTCTGCTTCGCTAAGTCTTCTTTCACCTTGTGTTTTACCAAGATAACAATTGAATTTAAAAATTCATATACATATAAAATGTATACATGGATGTTATGTTTTCATAACTTTAAGAATCAGATCATTAAGTAATAAGTAACCTTTCAAATCTAAGTTACCATATTTTGAATTTCAAATCTAATAAGTAACCTTTCAACTCATTTTTGTCTCACAAAACATTCTCTACATGAAAACTTCATAAAATACTATAATTAGAAATTTGAGTCTACTTTCTAGCCCCATAAGAATTAGATCAATCCAACAATTAGATCAAAAGATATGGGCAAAATACTATGGCTGTATCATAGGATATAGTTTCATGAAATTTTCAACTTTATAAAAAAATTATGTTCTCTAATTTTCTTCTTTGAATCAAATTTTCTTAAAACATGATTATCAAGGATTTAGATATAATTTTTCAAGTCTTGATCACTCTTTCAAGTGTTTCATAATCCTGCAGAACTTATTACACCAACTAGACCAAGGATTAAAATTATTGATTATATTTAATTAAGAAAACATTTATAAATCAAAGTAAGTTATCATCAAAACCACATATAAAATTTCATATGAATAAACTTAGGGCTAACAATATTTAGTTTAGGATCAAGGGCTTACCTCTACACCAAAAGCAATTATTGTTAATCAAAGCGCAACTTTATTTCCTTACACCTTAACAGCGCAAAGCACTGCACTAAGTGGCAGGTGGGTATGAAGGTTTGTGCCATGTAAGCGCAACAGGTTGGCTAGTCACGTACTCCATGTAGGTCCCCCATAAGACCCAACCGAGTCAAAAGTCAATTGCTGGCCGCCATAAAGCCAACAATCTCTCCCCCAGCAACGACTCTAGGACTCAAACCCATGACCTCGCTCTGATACCAGGTTTAGTATCAAGAGCTTAACACTGCACCAAAAGTAATTGTTGATAGCCAAAGTACAACTTTATTTCCTTATACCTTAGCAGCACAAAGCCCTGCAATTAGTGGTAGGTGGGCATGAGGGTCTACGCCATGGAAGCGCCATGGGTTGGCTAGTCACATACTCCATATGGGTCCCCTATAAGACTCAACCGAGTCAAAGGTTGATTGCTGGCCCCCATAAAGCCAACAAATATTGTTACTTAAAGTATTATTACCCTTTGTTCACCTATTGTGGAACAGTCGTAAAGAGAATGTTTATGGGTAGCATTACAGTAAACTCTCACAAGATACACCTCATTCCCTAGAAGTAACCTATTAGGTTTAAAGACTTGATGCATATGCTAAATGCATTCATATCATCTTGCGAAAGTGGATGTTAGGTAGAGGTATTGATTTGCTAGGGACTAGCAAAAGTTAAGTTGGGGGGTATTATTGCACAGTAAAAATGTAATTATATAGCCCTAAATTACTTTTGTTCTGCTCTACTCTAGTATAATAATTGATGTTTTATTATAATAATTAGTGCTAACACAGTTTTGTTTACTTTTGTAGGTTTTTAGACTTAAATGTACTGAAAATACATCGAAAAGAGTCAACGTGGTGTTAGTCCAAGTGGCAATCAAAGAGGCGGGGTGAATTGGGTTTAAACAATAATTCAACAAATGATTTCAGATTTAAAAATTCTAACTAAATATTCAAACAAATACTAATCAACCAATAATATGTTGTAATTAATGCAAATAATTCAAACTATAAAGTAAAGGAGATAAAGAGAATATAATACAACACCAAAATTTATCGTGGTTGACTTCAACTCTAAAGTCTACGTCCACTCTCCAAGGCTCCTTCCTTGAGACTTTTCTCTACTATATCCAAACTGTAGATACAACCACTAGCCTTTTAACTCAAGCGCTAGTCCTCCTTTACAACTAGTTTTTTTCACAGATGTTAGTCACACCCCTTCAACTAGTTTTTACACAGATGTTAGTCACACCCAACCAAGTGATCCCTCACTCTAACTAGTTTTTATACAGATGCAAGTCACACCCAACCCCTAGCTATTTTTCCTAGCTATTCTCTCCCTTACAAGAAGAAAGAACAAGCGTACAACCACTCTTGATTACAAATAAATTATCTCAAAGAATAGATATGCCATTGAAGCTCTCAAAATAATACAGGATACAAGACAATTAAACTCTCAAAGACTTTGTAGGATGAATATCATTTTGATGCACAAAATCTTATTATTCTTGATGTTCTTGATTGCTCCTCAAGTGTATCTCTATTTATATATGAATATTGAAGGCTGATTTATAGCTTCAAATGAGTTTCTAGCTGTTGGAGAGCATTTAAAGCAATTTTTTCCATTAAGCAAGTTGCTGCCAGATTTGTTGTTGAATTTCTGATCAAATGGCTTCATGTCTACCTCAATTTTCTCCTTGCTAACGTTCGAATTTGAAACTAAATATAATAGAAAGGTTGTAAACATGGAAGTTAGATTTTCAAAACCTCAATAATCAAGTCAATCTAATGGTCAGATCAAAGGTTATGATCAAATTACTCAAACTGTCTTCCAGCTGGCATATTTGAATTTCTACACAGATATCTTCACTTCTAGCTCGATTTTAGCCTTGATAACAATAGAATTTGAAAATAGCTATAAGATAAAAGTTGTAGAAATAGAAGTTAGCTTTTCTTAACCTCAAGAATCAGGTCGATCCAATGGTCAAATCAAGAGTTATGATCAAAATACTCAAACTATCTTTCAGTTGGCATATTTGAATTTCTATAGAGTTGCCTTCACTTCTACCTCGATTTTCTCCCTTATAACGTTCGAATTTTAAAATGTATATAAGAGAAAAGTTGTAGAAATGGCAATAAGATTTTCCTAACTTCAAGAATCAGATCAATCCAACGGTTGGATCAAACAATATGAGTAGAATACTATAACTATATCATAGGATATAGTTTCATCGAATATTCAACCTTATAAGAAAATTATGTCCTCTAATTTTCTTTCTTGAATCAAATTTCCTTAAAACATGATTCTTAATGACTTAATATTACTTTCCAAGTCTTGATCTATCTTTCAAGTGCTTCATAATTATAAGCACCCCATTTTTTACCACTCAGCGGTCTACAGTCCATCCAGACTTGTATTCAAGTCAATGTGGATATATTCTGAGTCAAATCAACTTTCTACGTCTAATCCCATCTATCCATCGCTTCGCAGGTCCACTAGGCCCAAATAGAAGCAAAATGACCAAAATGCCCTTGTGGGCGTTGTTTGGTCCGATCCCGTAAGCACGTCTTTCTGAAGACAGTAAGTTCCTTTTTCAATTCCATTAGGCACATCTTTCCGAAAACAGTAAGTCCCCTTTCCAATTTCTTTTCCAATTCTAATTCCAATCCCTCTCTCGAGAAAGCTAATTCCTCGAGACGGTAAGTCTATCCTATCCGACACATTTTCGAAGAAAGTTTCTTTGAAACAGTAAGTCCCTTCAAACCGGTCGACAGGGATGAGACCCCAAGTCCCCTAGATGGTAGAATGGTCCACCTTTGGCGCATGCTAACCCGCCAATGCAAAAATATCCGTTTCGGTACGCCTTCCGAAAAAGTTGACTTCTCAGGCGCTAAGTCCCTTTAACAGCTTCCCGAGATCAAGCAATTTCGGGAATGATCGCGAATCATCAAAGTAGCGAAAGTACTCACAAACATCGCAACCATCAGAGTAGCAGAAGTACTCACAAACAAGTTGATATAGGGAATTGCCAACAACCCCATGTACCATGGAACTGCCGTCACAGTGACAGAAACACTCAAAACCCAGGTCAACACCAATGTCTACTAGTCCACTTCGGTGAAAAATGACCAAACTGCCCCTAGGGCCTTTTTTCGGCATATTTCTCGATAAAACACCTAAGTCCTCGGAATGGTAAGTTCACCCCTTCCAAGATTGTCTTAAAATCAATCTGGCATGCTTGGGTGCCTTCTAGTCAATTTTGGGCCAATTCCAAGACTTTCCAGTTAAGATGACCATTTTGCCCCTAGGCATCTGAACGCCCCGGGGACCACACCGGCTCTGGGTATCAAACCGGTAACCTCCCAAGAATACTTTTTATAGTATTATCGACCTTTCTTTATCTTTTCGGATCATTCTGAGTCAATTCCGGCAAACTCGATGCGAAATGACCGTTTTGCCCCTGGTGGACCGGTCGCCTTTTCCAATCATACCGGCTCTGGGTATCAAACCGGCATCCTCTTGGAAAATTCTAAATAATGTTTTCAAATCTCGAGTCTTCTTCCGGGACGTCTCAGCTGCTTTCTGGCCCAATTGACCGTTTTCCCCCTAATGGCTCAGTTAACCCTTTCGACAATTCTCGTCATCCTTTTTCAAGTCCATTACCCCCGGGACCCTATTCTAAGGGTTCCTGCCCTTTTTCGGCCTTCCGGGCCATTCCTGGTCCCTTAAATGCTTCCCAGACCTTCCGGAGTCACTCCTAGTGAAGCCAGGCTAAAAATTGCATAGTAGTCACTAGTACAGGCGCCCAAATCTTCTCAAGATACATTGCTTTCTAACCTTAAAACTTTCCTAACTGGTTGGCACCACTCCTAGTGACACCAAAAGCATTTTTGGCTTGGCGCTACTACAACAGGCGCTAGGTCATTCCTTTGTCTATAAATACAAAGCCTCATTTAGTGTGAAAAATGTCCACAAACTCAGTCTAAAAACCCTACTTTTTGATATACAGAGCTCGTAGCCTCTCTAAACCCTAGTCTCCTTAGGTTTTCCCAAACCCTAGCCTCCTATACACTCATACACTCTCATATACTCATACACTAGCCTCAAACCCTCTATTGAAGGCTTGGATTGCTACAACTACAAAGCTTTGAAGATTGAAGACAAACTCTTGAAGACTGAAGTGAAGACCGAAGCAAGACAAGCAAAGCAAAGCGCGCAAAGCTAAGCAAAATAAAGAAGACACAAGGTAGGCTTCTTATTTACGTTTATGCATCTTCTCCCTCTCTTCTCTCTCCTAACCCACTTAGGTTTTCTTCTATTTTAATCCCCCATCTTTTTCCCCTCCTTTCTTTGCATGCTTGAAATAAAGGACTTCCCAGTCCATGTGTAGGATTAGGCTATTGGAGAGTCACCGTGTCGGGGGCCTTCTTTTAGTCTAACCAGAGACCACGTGGGTTCGGCCCCCTTGATTATGTGGTGAAGCCTTAACCTTGTATGTTCACAACTCCAATTTGCATTGTGCATATCATTATCTTGCATTCCTCCAAAATTCGTTTTCAAACTCGTTTTCAAAACTTGCATTAACATTGTTTTCAAACTTGCATCAAAACCTTCTTTTTCAAAACTTGTTTTCAAAATCATAATCCTAAGGTGATTCTAGCATTTTCATGGTTAGGGTTGCTTTAGGAAAGTGTTACATTTAAAGTGACCAATTTGGTCCATATTTTCAAAACATTGTTGTTTTCAAAATCACTATCTTAAAGTGGTTCTAACCTTCTTATGGTTAGAATCGCTTTAGGAAAGTGAGGTATTTTATATATACTTTCTAAAAACTCTCTTTTTGAATCCCTCCTTCTAAAAACCTCTATTTCAACATACTTTCTAAAAACTCTCTCCAATCTCCTTCTTCATATTTCTTTCTAAAATTGTTTTCTAAAAACTTCCTCCAAAAATCTATTTTTCAAAACTTCTTTCCAAAACACTCTCCTCAAAATTCACTTTCTAAAAATGCTCCCTAAATCTCTTTCCTAACAACTCTTTCCTAAAACCCTCTTCCAAAATCTTCTTTCCTAAAAAACTCCCTTTTTAAGTTCACTTGCCAAAAACTCCTCTCTAGGATTTCCTTTCAAAAATCTCCCTTTTCAAAAACTCACTTTCCAAAAAATCTCCTTTGTTAGAGTCCAAGTCAAACCCTAGAACCCACAATTAGGAAACCCTAATTTTCCTTCCCAAAAGCATGATTTTCAATCCCTTATTTTGGCCTCAAAACCTAGGTTTCCAAAACCTCTTATTTTCTACATCAAAACTATATATATTTCCAAAATCTATTTTCCACATCAAAACTATAGTCTTTTCAAAACTAGAATTTCCAAAACTCCATCTTTCCAAATTCATGCCAAATCCAATCTTCCCTTTAACAAGCCAAACCCAATCTTCCCATTTAGGAGACTAGATCCTATCCTCCGTTTTTTAAAACAAAATCAAAACATCTCTTTTTAGAAACAAAATCCAATCCCTTGTTTTAGGAAATAGGAATCTCAATCCTTCCAAACCCAAATCTTTCATAATTCAACTCCTTCCTAATGTAGTACTTTCTTAAACCTTAAGTTTCCTAAACTTAGACTTTTAAATCTTTCCTTAAACTTTAAGCTTTCAAACCTTTCTTAATTCCATCCCTTTCCACATCTTAACTTTCCAATCTAAGTTTTCAAACCCTTCTTAAACTCAAAACCTTTCCTAATTTCAAGAATTTCTAAAACTCAAACTTGAAATCTTTCTAAAATTCTAAACTTCCCGAAACTTCAAATCTTTCCAAATCTAAAACTTTCTAAATTCGAAACTTTCTAAATTCTAAACTTTTCAACTTTCAAAACTTCCCTATTTCAAAACATTCCAAATTTAAAACTTTCCAATTTCAAAACTTTCTTAAAATGAAATCTTTCCAATTTCAAAACTTTTTTAAAACGAAATTTTCCTAATTCAAAACTTTCCTAAAATGAAACTTTCTTAAAACGAAACTTTCCTAAAACGAAACTTTTCTAATTCAAACCTTTCCTAATTTCAACTTTCCTAATCTTCCAAGTCCAACATTTGAGTCGAATCTTTATGAATCTCAAGTCCTTCCTAAAACCTTTCTTTCCTAAGTCTAGGTTTTCTAAAACCAAGCTTTCCAAAATCAAATCTTTTCAAATCTTCTAATCAAAATCTCTTTCTTCCAATCATACCTTCTATTTTCTATCAGACTCTTGTCCGAACTACGACTGACCTGATTCCTCAAAAAGGATACGTAGGCAACCCTTATGGGTGCGGTCACAACCATTTTCAAGCTTCTATTTCTACAACCTTTTTCAAATCTCCAATTCAATAATCTATTTCAAACTTCCAATTCCAAATTTCTATTTCCAAATCTCTATTTTCATTTTCTAAAACTTTCCAATTTCAAATTTCTTTCAAATCAATTTCTTTCCAAATCTATTTTCCAACTTTCTTTTCTTGCACTTGCATATCATGCATTATGTCTTTTAAAACATTATTTTTCTAAAGTGGATAAGATTGAACATTTGTTAGTTGAAGACTCTTATAGGTGAATCTAGAGTAAATAGACATGTAGGTACCGCAAGGGCGGGGTAGGATGATGGCTTAGTGCGTCTTCCCTACACGTAACCAACCTCCAAACCTAAAATCACTATTTTCAAAGACCAAGATGGAGTTTATTTTTAAAAAAGGGCTTAGTTATTTTTCGAAAGTTGCCAAATAACCTATTTTCTTAAAAACCCTCTCTTGAGGGGATATTTTCAAAATCGTTTTCAAAAACCCTAACTGTGATCCTCGAATTATGCTTAGTTTTTAGGTGACCTAACTCACCTTAATTAAGTTAAGTGGCAACTCCAAATGTTTTCCAAAAGCCCTTTATTCAAACTAATTTTCAACTCAAACCTAGTTGCACTCATTCTTTTAGGAGGGTGAGTTCTAATGAGAGAGTACAGTGTTTTTCTCGCTTGTGTGTGTATTCCTCGTGTGCAAAAAATCTGAGCGCGACAATAATCTTGCAAAACTTTATTATACTAACTAGACCAAGGATTAAAAGCATTGAATATATTTAATCAAGAAAACATTTATAAATCAAAATAAGTTATCATCAAAACCACATATAAAATTCCATATGAATAGACTTAGGCCTAACAATCTCCCCCTTTTTTATGATGACAACTTTTAATTGATTTAACTTATAAAATCACTTCAAGTAAAATAAATATTTTCGTAAATATTTCAAGTTTAATGGAGAAGTAATAAAATAGAGAGATTTATAATTCAAACTCCCCCTCAACCAATACATATTCTCTTTAAACTCATATATTATGAAATTCAATAACAATCAATATATTGCTACCCCTTTGTTATCATCAAAAATTAAATATTTATAAAACTGATAAAATTCCATAAAATACGAACACACATATTTTCCTTTGTCATCCACAAAATATATTTAATATATATTATATATGTAAGACATATTCAATTCAATACCAAACATGCTTTACAAATCACAACATTTTATATTTCTCCCCCCTTCAATATCAAGAAATACATGGAAAAAAAAATATGTAATCAAGTATATATTACAAATCAAGTATAAGTAAATTCATATGTATAACTTTCAAAATATTGTAAAGCATGTCACAATTTTATTTAAATAATAAAAAATAAATACATATATATATATATATATATATATATTAAAGTTTTCTTTTCTCTATCATGTAACATCAATAGAGTAACATACCTCATCTTTTTCTTTTACTATTAAGCATAGGTTGACAACTTCATTGTCACTCTCATCTCTCATTGGAGTTGCTTTCTTCACTATCACTCTAAGATATCACCACATTTTTTCTTTGGCCTTCTTTTTCTCCGTCTTAATCATTGGACATTCGGATTTCATGTGACCGAGTTTTTTGCAGTCATAACACACAATAGCATCGTTTTTTGAGGACACATTTTCACTTTGCCTTTTCTTTCTTAGAAACCTTTTGAATTTCTTTGTGATCATATTAAGCTCCTCATCTTCATTCCTAGTCTCTTCATCGTTACTATCAAATGTGAAGGAAATGGTAGATGATTTCGATGCTATGCCTTTCTTCTTTTTGCTTTCATTATCATCCATTCTCATGGTGAGCTCATGGGTCATGAGTGAACCCAAGAATTCATCCAAGCTAAGGTTTGTGAGGTCATTGGCTTCTTGTATCACAATGACTTTCGACTCGCAATTCTTTGGTAAACACCTAAAAATCTTTCTCACCAATTCAACATTAGTATACGATTTGCCAAGAAATTTTAAAGTATTTATACTATCAGTGAGTCTAGTAAACACGTCAAAAATAGACTCATCGAAATTCATTTGAAACAACTCATATTTGTGCACAAGCATACTAATCTTGGATTCCTTAACTTGATTAGTTTTCTCGAGTGTAATTTTTAATTTATTCCAAATTTCTTGAGCCGATTCACAAGTGAAAATATAATTAAATTCATTTGCATCAAGAGCACAATAAAGAACATTCATAACTCTAGCATTTAATTGAACACTTTTCATATCAATAGCATTCCTTTTATTTTCTATCTTAAACATATTTTTCTCTTCTACAATCTTAGTTAATATGCTAGGACCACTAACAATAACTTTCCATAACTCATAATTCGTAGCTTAAATGTATGTTCTCATTCTAGCTTTCTAATAGTTATAATTTGTGCCACAAAATAATGGTGGTCTATTGGTCAATTGTCCTACAACAAATGAAGTACTAAAAATGGTTGTCATAATTTACTCTAAGACAGTTAAGTCCACCATAAGAGCCCAGGCTTTGATACCAATTGTTAGTCCAGGTGGCAACCAAGAGGCAGGATGAATTGGGTTTAAATAATAATTCAACAAATAATTCCAGATTTAAAAATTCTAACTAAATATTCAAACAATTACAAATCAACCAATAATATATTGTAAATAATGCAAACAATTCACACTATAAAGTAAATAAGATAAAGAAAAGAGAATACGATACCAAGATTTATTGTGATTCAACTTCAACTCCAAAGTCTATGTTCACTCCCCAAGGCTCATTCCTTAAGATTGTTCTCCACTACATCCAAACCGTAGACACAACCACCAGCCTTTTCACCCAGGTGCTAGTCCGCTTTTACAACTAGTTTTTTTTCACAGATGCTAGTCGCACCCCTCTAACTAATTTTTACACAAGTGCTAGTCACATCCAACTAAGTGATCCCTCATTCTAACTAGTTTTATACAGATGATAGTCACACCCAACCCCTAACTATTTTCCTTAACTACTCTCTCCCTTACAAGAAGAAAGAACAAAATTCCAACCACTCTTGCTTACAAATAAATTCTCTCAAAGAATAAATATGCCAATGAAGCTCTCAAAACATTACAAGATAAAAGACAATTAAGCTCTTAATGTGAATATCACTTTGATACATAAAATCTTGTTGTTCTTGATGTTCTTGATTGCTCCTCAAGTGTATCTTTATTTATAAATGAATATTGAAAGTTGATTTATAGCTTCAAATGAGTTTCTAGCCGTTGGAGAGCATTTAAAATAATTCTTCCCGCTGAGCAAGTTGCTGCCAAATTTGTTGTTGAATTTCTAATCAGGTGGTTTCACTGCCAAATATGACGTTTTAATACGACGCCTATGCTCCATCTACACAAATGTTTACCTATTGATTATATGTAGCTATAACTGCTAGTCCATGGTATTTTGCGCTCATGCATCATGGGTTATTCACTAAGCATTAGCTTACATTTTCTAAAAATGATTTCAGATGACCAAACAAGGAAGTCTTAGAGGGAGGCCATTACGAGAATATTTGGCTTTCGGCCTATGGGCCTTATGATATATAACGTGTATAAGGGCTAAACCCTAATGTTGTAATATTATAATGTCATAATTGTGGTGGCCTTCGATAGGCCCATTTTATGGTATGTTCATGTTTTTGGGGATTAGGCACAGCTCGGCTATGTATGATAGACATTCTACTTTACATTTATAAAAGTTTAATTCTATAGTTATGTATCTTTTGAATTATAAATGCATAGGTGTTCAACCAATTTATATAATGCAGCCTTAGGTAGCCAAGCTACTGGCAGGTCATGCACCCTAAATCCGTATAGGCCGAGTTTCGGGGCATGACAAGAATAGTTGTAAAAATGGCAGTCAGAGTTTCCTAACTTCAAGAATCAAATCAATCCAATGATTGGATCAAAAAAATGGACAGAATACCATAACTTTATCATAAGATATAGTTTCATAGAATATTCAACCTTTGAAGAAAATTATGTCATCTAATTTTCTTTCTTGAATTAAGTTTCCTTAAAACATTATGTTTAAAGATTTAGATATTACTTTCTAAGTCTTGATCTATCTTTCAAGTGCTTCATAATCATGCAAAACATTAATATACCAACTAAACAAAGGACTAAAAGCACTGAATATATTTAATCCAGAAAATATTTATAAATTAAAGTAAGTTATCATCAAAACCACATATAAAGTTTCATATGAATAGACTTAGGGCATACACGTGCATTAAAGAGAAATTGGACTGGAGCACTGCCCGTTCGGACGCCCCTTACAGATAGCCCGTCCGGACACCTATTGGACCATTCGGACGCCCTTACGTTAGCTTGACTTTTGGATCAACCAAAATTTCAGTCTTTTATTATTAGAAAGAGTCCTAAAGAAAGAAGAGTTAGTTAGTTAGAGTTACAGGAAAAAGTTTAACGTTCTTAGTTTTGTTCAAGGAGTTTTTTTTTTTAATGTTTTCAAGAATTCTGGTTTTGATAATTATTATTTTTGTCTTTGAGAATAACGTTTCATTCAAGATTTCATTTTTTTTTAATGCAATTAAATAATATATTCAATTTCATTTCAAATCTTGCAGTCTTTACTATGCACTTTATTTTCTTGCTATGGATTGATAAAGTAATAGGTTATAGGTAGATGTTCCAAGATAAATTTCTTTTCCAAGATCTATAACTTCTAAACCAAGATTTTTTTTCTTGCTCTTGGATTCTTTCAAACACAACAGTTATCAATTATATCTAGGACATATACATAGACTATATTAAGCTAGGATGTATATGGATGAGATCACAGGTAAGGCTGTTGATTATAATTGTAGATAATCCTAAAAGAGTATTTTCAAAATCTATTGTTCTTGATTGAGCATCAGACATACTTTGTAGACAGAGTTATGAACTGGGACAGGTATGAATAGGACACTACTAGTAAATAATAGATTTCAACTCTAAGAGAAGAAAAAGAATCTTGAGTCTTAGTAATTAAAACTATCTTGGGAATCTACCTGGAAGCCTATTGTATGGATCAATCTTGCCAAGACGTTTTCCTATTATTTAATCAAGTTTGTTTAGGTTAAGTTTATTATTACTGTCTAGGATAATTTTCAATCAATCAACCAATCAATCATTTTTTCTTTTCTTTTCTTTTTGAAGAATTTTTTGCACCAATTTTAACCACTTCTGAGTTCAAGTTTATTTTTCTTTGGTTTCAATTCTGTTTGCTTGCTAATAAGATAGTGCGCTTCCCGTAGATCAACCTCAAACTTCTCCGAGTACTATATTGCATCTCATCTATTCTCGTACGGAGCTATCCAACACTATTGTGGAGCGATCGCTTGGTGCAAGCTTAAAGATTTAAACTATTAGGGATTTATACTAAAAGACATGCTTTGTATAATGGCTTTAGTATTTATGAATAAATTAGTTATTCCATTTTAATGAGAATCTATGTGAGCAATGGTTGCATTACGTTATTTATTTAATGATTATGCATATGTGTCTCTTATTCTATATAATAGATGATTTGGAATGTACAGTACATCTTACACACGAAAAATCAGATCATCGGTTCTTATGGAATATAAGCTTATCGTTCACAGTCTTAGATAGAATTAGACACACCATCAGTAGGACTGTAGCACAAGGTTTTAATAGGTCTATCTTGACTATGGGGAATGGTATAGTTCAAATTCCTTAGGCTAATACACTTTGTGTGTATTGAATAGGATTGTGTGAAGGTAATTGTTTTTATATTGACTATATAAAATAATTAATACCTCATGATCATTATAAGTGCTTATACTCTTAATCCTAATATAATAAATAGACACGTGCGTGTAGTGTTTATTCTTTTGATTCACAGAAGAGTGAGATTCTTTGTGGATCAATAAACTTAATGAGTTTGACAATAACATTACATGTATAGTGAATATTAATTATTGATGGAATCCACGTCCCTGTATAGGGATTGATGATACCCCCTTGAGAAAGTTTATAAGTTTTGATTATATCAAACCCTGCAGGTGGATAATGAATCTGACATATCAAATAAGTTAAATGAAAGGTCTCAAGGAATTAAATAAGTCTATTAAATTTAATTGTCAGTAATTTAATTTAATAGACGGGTATCTGTAATCTTCACATGAGGAAACAAATAAGCATTTAATAATATGAAACTCGAAATATAATTCCTAGTATAACAGGGAGTGCAATTATAATTCATTAGTGGTATAAATTATAATTTACGTAAATAAGGATTAATCCTTATTGGATTAGGAATCCTTATTTGCGTAGGAAGCCCTAGTTATAC